>CM077168.1:51866987-52054487 GCA_039654105.1 Coreius guichenoti
ATATTGGGTTAGGTCGTGTTGGTTTTTTTGAAAAACTTAAAATTGCTCTAAGTGATGTTTCTTATGATAGGACCATTGTTCTGGCCGGGGATTTTAACTGTACTTTAAGTCATACTTTGGACAGAAATCATGAAGAGCCCCATAGTCAGTCTGCAGACGTGCTTAGGTCTTTAGTTGTTTACCACAATCTTGTAGATGTTTGGAGAGAATCATTTCCTCAGGTCAGACAATATACCTGGGTGAAAATGAACTCCAATATGGTATCTGGGGCTAGGCTGGACAGGATCTATGTACAAAAAAGCAAAAGAGATCATTTCTATAATAGCTGTATTTTTCCTACTGCTCTGTCTGATCACCATTTTCTATCTATTGATGTCACTACTGCAGAGAGCACGTTCAAAAATTATTTTTGGAAATTTAATAATAGATTATTATTAGATATAAATTTTGTGCACTCTTTCACTCATTTCTGGGAGATCTGGAGAGAGAGGAAAACACAGTATAAGTCCTTGAGCCAGTGGTGGGACATCGGCAAAACTCAAATTAAACTGTTTTGCCAGAGCTACTCGGCTTACAATAAAAGTTTTTTGGACGAAAAGATGGAACAGCTTGAACAGGAAATACTTCTACTTGACATTGAAGGGGACATTGTCGGTACCACTGAGTCTTTGAAACGCAGTAAATTTATTTTGCGGAATCTACTGGAGGAAAGAGCCCAGGAGACGCTGATTCATGCAAGATTTTCCTCCTTCAATAGCATGGACACTCCTACAACCTTCTTTTTTAACCTGGAGAAGAAGACTGTGGATAAGATTTTAGGCTGTTTGAGGCTTCCAGAGGGGAGGAAAGTTACAGATGGTCATGGGGTTATTTCTTACGCACTGTCTTTTTATGAGGATCTTTACAGAGCTGAAACTTGTGATGAGGAGATGGCTGAACTTCTCTTTCAGGATTTACCTCAGCTTTCGGAAGGGGAGAAATCTAAGCTTGACGAACTATTGACTTTTGATGAACTATCTGTTGCTGTTAAAGAACTGTCTTCTGGCAAAGCTCCGGGATTGGATGGACTTAATGCAGAATTTTATAAACGTTTATGGCCAGTCATTGGAAAGGATTTGTTTGCCGTTTTCATGGAGAGTTTTGAAAGAGGTACACTTCCACTGAGTCTAAGAAGAGCTGTGGTCACCCTATTACCTAAAAAGGGTGATCTTGAAGATATTAGATGTTGGCGTCCGGTCTCTTTACTCGGAGTTGACTATAAGATACTTTCAAAATCTTTAACTAACAGAGTCAAACTCTACATTTCCTCTGTGATTCATCCAGATCAGTCATACTGCATTCCAGGAAGGACTATTTTTGATAACCTTTTTTTGATTCGAGACCTGATTTCTTTTTCTAAGGTGCATAATTTTAACATTGGTTTTGTTTCTTTGGATCAGGAGAAAGCCTTTGATCGGGTTGATCATGGCTTCCTGGTTAAGTGCCTTGAGGCTTTTGGTTTTGGTCCATCTATTATTGCTTATATTAAACTGTTGTATACTGACATATACAGTATGTTGAAAATTAATGGTACTCTTACAAGACCATTCAGTGTAAGCAGAGGCATAAGGCAGGGGTGTGGTCTCTCAGGAATCCTGTATGCCATTGCAATTGAGCCACTTTTCTGTCTCTCTCTGTCTCTCTCTCTTTTTCTCTCTCTCTTTCTCTCTGTCTCTCTCGCTCTCTCTTTCTCTCTCTCTGTCTCTCTCTCTCTCTGTCTCTCTCTCTCTCTCTATGAATTTAACCTGATCAATCATTATTAAGAATAATTAACATGTCACTTATTCCATATTTTGTGTGTTTTACAGTAAATCAAAATGTCACAGAGGAGTGAAAGTCTGCTGTCCTTTTTCAACATTATTCAGTTAATGTTTCTGAATTTGACAAAAAACAACTTCCCTTTGAATCGTATCTTTATCGTATTTTCTTCTTCTGGTTTTCAATGTTATGAATACGTTGAAGTAATTTGTCAAATGTTTATCCTCATTGTTTGTTTGCCAAAATGATTTTTTGTAATTGTAAGTAATTAATATGAGGCTACTATTTTAATTCCAGATTAAGTCTTTATTTGTTTCACAATGTTTTGGATTTCTACTCTATTTAATAAAGAATAATACATCTTCAACATATATCTTTCCCAAATATATCGTCAAAAAACATCACTGAGTGACACTGGTGTTGGGAAAGTGATTCAAAATTAAGTTAAAGTCACTGGTTTTGGGTCACTGAATGCTTGTGCTGGTCTTTGTGATAAGATTTTGTTTTCTGCCAGTTTATAAGTTATATTTTAATGCAATATTAGTTTTTGTGCATGTTATAAATCTGAAGTAATGCGAGTAGCTATTTAGCAAAATAGTCTGTCATAAAAAGTGTGCGACTAAAAAGTATCGATCAAGTGCACAGTTTTGTGAATCAAATGAACAACAGCCCCGCATGAACAACAGCCCCGCAACCGTTAAGTTCGTAGTTGGGGGTTTTAAATAATCTATAGGTCACAGAAATCATTTGTGTAATGCAGGTAACAGCATTTTTCTAATGCAAACAGGGAACTTTCTTATAACTTTGGCTAACATTCTGTCAAGGTTCTCTCAAAGTTATAAACTAACGTTGTTTCAGTAATGTTAATGGAATGTTTGTTAAGTGTTATCTGGTCTTTTAATAATGTTTTCAAAAGGTTAGCACAAAAATGTGATTTATACATTGTTTGTAGAAGTTTTTTTTAAATGTCCTCATAATGTTGGGTGAAACATTATCGAGTCGTCATGGAGTTGTCACCCGTCCCCGGCGTGACGACTCCAATCTTTCAAATAATCCTACAAATATCTATTGATCTAATATGACTTATGACCTGTAATGTTGCCAGAATCATAATCATACACTATTTGTTCGTCGGCCAGAGGAGAACTGGCACCCCAACTGAGCCTGGTTTCTCCCAAGGTTTTTTTCTCCATTCTGGCCCTGAAGTAGTTTTGGTTCCTTGCCACCGTCGCCTTTGGCTTTTGGCTTGCTCAGTTGGGGACACTTAAATTTCAACTAAATTACTGATCTGCCCGCATTGACACTATATGATAATTGAAATGAGCTGGATGACATCACCGTTTTCTCCAGAGCGGCTGTACAGCCGAATCAAATTCTGTTGCATTATTTTCCTGTTACCACTGTGAAGCTGCTTTGAAACAATTGGCATTGTAAAAAGCGCTGTATAAATAAAGGTGATTTTGATTTTGATTTGAAAACGTTCTTAGAAGAACATTCTTGGAACCTTCTTTTAAACATTCAGAATGACAACTAACTTTAAATGAATACGGTTGTGTGTGCTGTTTTAAAAGAACATCCTTGGAACTTGGGAAAGTTTTGTAGCCTGTCCCTTAGTTATTGGTCCTAACTTTTCTTGCATAAGGCTATGCAAATGTTAGAATTAAACAATTTCAAAACCGTGTTCATGAAATCATCACATATTGCTTCACATATCACGTCTGATGTTAATGAGTAGAATCACTGAAGGAAAGAGGAACAAACATTTAAAGTCACCATTATGGTGATCAGTGTTTCCTGTAGACTTTAGATTTTTTTTTTATTAGTTTTTCCACTGGCTGCAGTATTAGTGTGTTCTGAAAGGTCTTGGTTACTGACATAACCAGTGGTAGTTGACACAATCACTTCAGCGAGAGCCCCCTCTACGAGAACCTCTTCGTTGATTGGTGTTCGAGCCTTTGCACTGATGTGTCCTGTTCGCGCCTTACGTTTGAACGTGGACCACACGCAGAGCTTCAGAACCTCAGAACAGCTCTTTATCTGCTATGGAGGCCAGCAGAAGGGAAAGGCTGTCTCCAAACAGAGGTTGGCCCACTGGATAGTGGATGCCATAGTCTTGGCGTACCAATCCCAAGACGAGCCGTGCCCCTTTGGCGTGAGAGCTCACTCGACTCAGAGTGTTGGCAAGCACAAAGATGTTGTTTATACATTGTTTGTATAAGGTTTTGCATATGCATGGCGCCTCTCTGGCAGACATATGCTGAGCTGCGGGCTAGGCGACACCTAACACATTCGAGCTGGTCTCTTCTCGTGTGTTGGGTACAAACAGGTAAAGTAAGTAGGTATGAAGGTGATTTTATTGATTATCCTTTATCTCCCTTAGGAGAAATTTGTCTTGGGCAATCGAGAGACATATGAGAGTCAACATACAACAATTCACTATACCAATACACTTCATCCATACAACACAAAAAAAACATAAAACTATCCCAAATGACATACCGCACTTCAATCATTACACAATACTAATATTACACTATACCTACACTTAAGACATGACAATACCCAACACATTTCCCATTTACCCTCACCCCCACACACAGATCATTCCTTATTATTCAATAATTTGTGGAATCAGAGAGAATTTAAGAGACGGCGGAATTAGAAATAATTTATACTTATTCAATTTACAGATTAGCACCCTATATCTCCTGCCCAAGGGCATCAGCTCATACTCCTTATGAAGAATATGGCTTGGATCATCAATAATTTTAATGCTCTGCTTCTTTACAGAGCTCTTTAGACAGACGGATTATTTTCTGGCTCTTTTAACCACATTTTGAAGTTGTGACCTAAATTTAACAGACAGATTACCAAACCATATTGTAAAACTATAACATATAATAGATTCAATAGCTGATCTATAAAACAGTAGCAGAATACTTTTATCCACCCCATAGACCCTGAGCCTTCGCAGGAAGTGCAAGTGCTGACTAGCTCTTGTACAAACATACTCCACTTGATGGCCCCATTGTAGCTGAGAATCAAAGTAAATGCCTAAATAAATACTTATATGTTTTAACCTTCTCAACTTGCTCCTCATAAACTGAAACTGGGCTATGATCACCCACAAACCTTGGGTCAAAGATCATTTCTTTAGTTTTTTTAACATTTAAAGTTGTGTTCCTTTCACCACTGCACAACCCCTTCTATCTCTGATTTATACGTAACAATATCTGAGTCTTTTGTCAATAAACTAAGTATGGCTGTATCGTCCGAAAATGTAATAATATAATTGTTTGTTTGTTTACAGTATAAATACAAACCCGATTCCAAAAAAGTTGGGACACTGTACAAATTGTGAATAAAAAAGCAATGCAATATGCAATGCAATTTCATGAGAGCTACACATTCCAAAAAAGTTGGGACAGGTAGCAATAAGAGGCCGGAAAAGTTAAATGTACATGTAAGGAACAGCTGGAGGACCAATCTGCAACTTATTAGGTCAATTGGCAACATGATTGGGTATAAAAAGAGCCTCTCAGAGTGGCAGTGTCTCTCAGAAGTCAAGATGGGCAGAGGATCACCAATTCCCCCAATGCTGCGGCGAAAAATAGTGGAGCAATATCAGAAAGGAGTTTCTCAGAGAAAAATTGCAAAGAGTTTGAAGTTATCATCATCTACAGTGCATAATATCATCCAAAGATTCAGAGAATCTGGAACAATCTCTGTGCATAAGGGTCAAGGCCGGAAAACCATACTGGATGCCCGTGATCTTCGGGCCCTTAGACGGCACTGCATCACATACAGGAATGCTACTGTAATGGAAATCACAACATGGGCTCCGGAATACTTCCAGAAAACATTGTCGGTGAACACAATCCACCGTGCCATTCGCCGTTGCCGGCTAAAACTCTATAGGTCAAAAAAGAAGCCATATCTAAACATGATCCAGAAGCGCAGGCGTTTTCTCTGGGCCAAGGCTCATTTAAAATGGACTGTGGCAAAGTGGAAAACTGTTCTGTGGTCAGACGAATCAAAATTTGAAGTTCTTTTTGGAAAACTGGGACGCCATGACATCCGGACTAAAGAGGACAAGGACAACCCAAGTTGTCATCAGCGCTCAGTTCAGAAGCCTGCATCTCTGATGGTATGGGGTTGCATGAGTGCGTGTGGCATGGGCAGCTTACACATCTGGAAAGGCACCATCAATGCTGAAAGGTATATCCAAGTTCTAGAACAACATATGCTCCCATCCAGACGTCGTCTCTTTCAGGGAAGACCACATACTGCATCAATTACAACATCATGGCTGCGTAGAAGAAGGATCCGGGTACTGAAATGGCCAGCCTGCAGTCCAGATCTTTCACCCATAGAAAACATTTGGCGCATCATAAAGAGGAAGATGCGACAAAGAAGACCTAAGACAGTTGAGCAACTAGAAGCCTGTATTAGACAAGAATGGGACAACATTCCTATTCCTAAACTTGAGCAACTTGTCTCCTCAGTCCCCAGACGTTTGCAGACTGTTATAAAAAGAAGAGGGGATGCCACACAGTGGTAAACATGGCCTTGTCCCAAATTTTGAGATGTGTTTATGCCATGAAATTTAAAATCAACTTATTTTTCCCTTAAAATGATATATTTTCTCAGTTTAAACATTTGATATGTCATCTGTGTTGTATTCTGAATAAAATATTGAAATTTGAAACTTCCACATCATTGCATTCTGTTTTTATTCACAATTTGTACAGTGTCCCAACTTTTTTGGAATCGGGTTTGTAGAAGGGGAAACTTACACAGCCTTGATCTCCAATATTTGTAACCTGAAAAAATGTAATTTATTTTCACCTGCTGTTGTCTTCCAATAAGAAATGCATAATAACATTTACTTATATAAGGACTCACTTCCATCTCTTTTAGCTTGTTTAACAAAATATGTGGAAGTATGGTGTTAAACGCTGAACTACAATCCATATGTCATGGTTAGGTGCAGTTACGTTCATTCTTAGTTTCGTTTTCATTGACTTTTAGTTTGTTATTCATCACATTTATTCCTTTGAGTTCCTGCCTGTCTTCTGTCTCCATGGTCACACATCATTATGAGTTTGTTTGGTTCAGCTGTGTTTAATTATCACCTTGTTATCTGCACTACTCAAGTTCCTGCTTTTCTTATGTTCATTGTCTGGTTTCGTACACGTATGGTTGTGTTTGCGTTGCCTGTCTTTGTTATACTACTTTGTGGAATATTATTAAACATCACTGGAACAGTTACAGAAGACTGGACCCAAAATGGATTATACAGCGAAGTTTGCTGTGGTGGCTCAAACGAGCCTAGACTTTTTTTGTTCACCAACCAGTTCTTCAAGAACATCACTGCCCCTACAACGATGAGATCATGAAGTCTTTGTTCTGGATCGGGGCCAATTACCACCACCCGATAGATCTCCCAGACACAGCTGGATTAAATTGGAGTGAAGCCATCATCCAGTGTCTGGAGAGCGTCTATCCCAGGTCCAGAACAAAGCCGGACCCAGAGCCTATTTCACCACCTGCGACCACAGAGAAATCGCATGAGCCCCCTGCAGATGGAGAGCTACCACCTGCCACAATGTGTCAGCCAGAGCCCAAGGATAAGTGGACAGTGTTGACCCTTGCCCTGGAAGAAGAGCCCGCCAATGAGTCTGACCCAGGGGTGCGAGCCCACGACATCGGTGGCTGAGGGTATACTGGTGGAAATAGTAACTGAGGACTGGCTGATGGATTTTCATACAGTGGTATCGTCGTCCACCCTATCCCACCCCATTTCTCATTCTTCACCGCTGTTTTAAGACAGCACATTAGACAGTTTGGACTGTGATTTAGCGGTTTCCTCTGAACCCTCATCACTGTTTCTAAACAGCACAGAGACTTGCATGGACTATACATTACCTTCAACCCTTCTCCATCAGCCTCCGTCACCTACCTTCTCAGCCAGTCTTCTAGCCCTGCCTCTGCTGGAGGTTTGCAGCCCTTCACCATCTCTGGAATCGCCAGGCCATGATGTTGAGCCTCAGGTCGAGCAACCTCCATCAGCGTCTGAGCGAGTGGATCCTGTGGCTTCGTCTCTGGCCCCTGATCGCCTTGCTCTGTCGACCTGGCGGCTTCGCCCTGGCTCCTCCCATCTTCGGCTCCACCAGACCCCCTTGGCCTTCCGACTGAACCGGGTTCCCTTGTCCCTTGCTGCGACATTGCTTAGGCCTCTGATGCCAGCGACGTCACTCTGCGACCATCAGCTCTCCATCTGCACCCTGGGATCCATCAGCTCCACCTCCGCCAGCCACAGGCGGCTTACTCGGGGCGCTGGAAGTGGCAGCTGTTGTGGCATCTTCCATGGAGATCCCAATTCCCAAGTCTTAAGGCAACTAATTTATTACTCCAGAATTTTAAAAAATGTCTTGGAATGTATGTTCAAACCTCTTAGTTCCCAAGTTCCCTTCAGCTCTTCGCTATCATGACCAAACTATTTGACATTGTGTTGGATGAGATGTAGGAGGCATTCGTGTAATTTTGACAGCTGTGCCCATCAGTTGTTCCACCTTCTCCACCAACCATGATGTGAAAATTATATACGTGGCACTATAACTTCCCCTTCAGCTTAGCCAAACTTGCAACCAACATGTTCTGTACAGTTGCTGTTCTTTGTTGTTGTTTTTTTATCATGACAAGTCCTCGAACATCGCTTAAATCACTCTCCCCATTAACTGCATCTTCCGTCATATTGTAATCTTCAATTAATTGGTAATCCATTGAGTAGCATGTTTTTAACAGTCATTGTATGTCATTCTCATGGTTCCTGTTGGGGTTTTACAAGCCCAGCTATACTTGAGTTACTAAAGCAGGACCCTATAAGGAGCCAAACCGCCAAACCACCAAAGTCAATTGTGATTCGACAACAAAGTTTGTATTTTATTTCTAGAGTGGTCCTGTTTGAAATTATTTCATTTAATGCAATTGTTTGTTTCTATGAGGTTGGAAAGTGACATGAAATGCATCTTTACACAATAGATGAACTCTTTAATAATTTTTCATAATAGTACTGGGTCACATAGTGATCATTGTGGTTGTGATGTTTAACTTAAATTTGAATGTTACATTTCTTTCTGTAAGTGTTATACACCGATCAGGCGTAACATTATGACAGGTGAAGTGAATAACACTGATTATCTCTTCATCAAAGCACCTGTTAGTGGGTGGGATATATTAGGCAGAAAGTGAACATTTTGTCCTCAGAGTTGATGTGTTAGAAGCAGGAAAAATGGGCAAGCGTAAGGATTTGAGTGAGTTTGACAAGGGCCAAATTGTGATAGCTAGACGACTGGGTCAGAGCATCTCCAAAACTGCAGCTTTTGGGGGGTGTTCCCGGTCTGCAGTGGTCAGTATCTATCAAAAGTGGTCCAAGGAAGGAACAGTGGTGAACCGTGTTGAGACGAGCTACTGTAGCTCCAATTGCTCAAAAAGTTAATGCTGGTTCTGAGAAAAAGGTGTCAGAATACACAGTGCATCGCAGTTTGTTGCGTATGGAGCTGCACAGCCGCAGACCAGTCAGGGTGCTCATGCTGACCCCTGTCCACCGCCGAAAGTGCCAACAGTGGGCACGTGAGCATCAGAACTGGACCACGGAGAAATGGAAGAAGGTGGCCTGGATGATGAATCACGTTTTCTTTTACATCACGTGGATGACCGGGTGCGTATGCGTCGCTTACCTGGGGAACACATGGCACCAGGATGCACTATGGGAAGAAGGCAAGCCGGCGGAGGCAGTGTGATGCTTTGGGCAATGTTCTGCTGGGAAACCTTGGGTCCTGCCATCCATGTGGATGTTACTTTGACACGTACCACCTACCTAAGCATTGTTGCAGACCAT
Source organism: Coreius guichenoti (assembly GCA_039654105.1). Lineage (NCBI taxonomy): Eukaryota > Metazoa > Chordata > Actinopteri > Cypriniformes > Gobionidae > Coreius > Coreius guichenoti. The sequence goes on from CM077168.1 coordinate 51,876,688, forward strand.
GTACACCCTTTCATGGAAACGGTATTCCCTGGTGGCTGTGGCCTCTTTCAGCAGGATAATGCGCCCTGCCACAAAGCAAAAATGGTTCAGGAATGGTTTGAGGAGCACAACAACGAGTTTGCGGTGTTGACGTGGCCTCCAAATTCCCCAGATCTCAATCCACTCAAGGATCTGTGGGATGTGCTGAACAAACAAGTCCGATCCATGGAGGCCCCACCTCGCAACTTACAGGACTTAAAGGAGCTGCTGCTAACATCTTGGTGCCAGATACCACAGCACACCTTCAGGGGTCTAGTGGAGTCCATGCCTCGACGGGTCAGGGCTGTTTTGGCAGCAAAAGGGGGACCAACACAATATTAGGATATAATGTTATGCCTGATCGGTGTAAATCCAAAGTACTAATGCAAGTAATTAGCAAAACAGTGAATGAATAAACGTAGCACACATGTATGCATGCATACTCGAATACTCGAACTACTTCAAAATTCATCATATTTGTTGTTGGAGGATTTACATGAGCCATAACTGAAATCCGACATGTAACAATATTAACAGTAATTGGATTATTGAGAGAAAAAAGGGGGGAAAATTTAAATAGTGGTTATGGTATAGAGATATATGCTTTTGTGCCACATACAAGCATGAAGAGGAAGCTGGAGGAGTGGCCATGTAAACCACAGTCTGAAATATCCAAAGCAAAAGTGAAAGCATCTCAGAGCACCTATATTCATGTCAAAGCCCAACACAACAACAGATTAGAGATGGCAAACAACGAGCACACTGTGTTTTTTGAGGCAAATAATCTCTCTGATGTGAAAGTTGAACAAATACGAAAATACTTTAGCATAAAGAGAAAATCAGGAGGAGATCCATGTGAGATCAGCAAAGTGGGTGACAATACTTACAAGATAAGTTTTATAAACAAAGAAGGTAAGTGTTTTTGTTATTGCCATTTTTTTGCACCTTGTTTCAATCAGTGTTTTACTTTTATCTCACTTAAAACAACTCTAATAATAATATTCCATTTAAAATTATGACAGTTCTTTATACTCATCAACATGCATTTTTGTATTCAAAGCCCAGGAAAGAGTACTAAGCCGAAGGGATCATGTCATCAATATACATGGACGAGAGGAGCTCCGTGTTTCATTAAGCCGTGACAATGTTGCTGAAAGCAGCAAACAACCTGAAGCATCTGCCAATCAGGTAAGTGGCACAATCATAAAACAAACAGATATTTAGCTCAGATTTATATGCTTGCGCTACCTTATTTTCTGCTGATACAATGTAGTCAAACCTGTTTTTCACGACGCCCATGCGTAAAGTAAATTCCGTGAGTAGTTCTCGGAAATCACCTGCTATTTAAAGCTTGACAATAAGGATGGCCTGGGACTAGTTATAATTATTATTATTTTCTGCTGTGCCATCACTAGTTCATAAAAGTGACAAATTAAAGGCCCATAGTTACGTCTTCAAATTGATTTGCGGACATTTTAGCCTTTATACAGGTTTTTTCTTACCTTATTACATGTAAACATAATATTTTATGTCAAAATCGCACAATAAATTCAATTAGAAATGTTAAAGGTTATGTCCAATTCACGATCGAATCAGTCTTTTGAACCAGTTCACCAAATCAGACTGACCCGTCAGAAACAGTTTGCAGCTCTAGTCAGCACAGATCTACAAGTTACTGAGTCAAACCACACACTTCCTGTCGTGCCTGACAGTCACTCCGACTCTAAATGACCCATTACACAAGAGTATATGATCCTATGATGCCATTTCAGCACTCCAGTTAGTCCAACAGTGCAAATGAGAAAAGTACTGTCATATCTAACATACTGAGAACAGTCTGCCTAAAGCGGGGGATGTCTTCGGCTCAAAAGCATAAAGTACAGGCCCAGTGCCAGGACACACAACTTTTTATATTTGGGTTGGTGACGTGACATGGCTTTTTCACTGTCACACAAGAGAACAATGAATATAAATAGTATTGTCATCATTTAAAATGCAGTAAATTGTTAAACATTTCTTTGTCTTACATGGACCTGTTGATATAAAAAATTAAAGAAAATAAAAAATTTGTCTCTTTAGATTTTTTTTTTTTTTTTTAATTTTGAGCCGAATCTCAATTTTCCTATGGTATGACTGTCCCAAGCATGGTTCAATAAATTACAACTTGTATGTCACCATTGCTGAGATTCCTATGCTGATTCTTGATATCTGTGTGCGTCTAAACTTTTTTTCCCCCTAGAATGTATTTAAAAATCAAAATTCAGAATGTCTGATCTGTGGCAAGAAAGTATTGTTGGTGAATATTATTTATTAATATTTTTAGTCAGTGATGAGTTTAGTCAAACATTTTTCTTCATGACAATTTTTGTTTATGGCTTCTTTTGATTTGAACAGATTATATGTTTTGTTAACACTAACAAAAACCACAAACTCACATAAAAAGCCAAGAGTCAAACTGTCCAACTAAAGGAAACACTGATCACCATAATGGTGACCAAACATTTTCAATAAAACATCAACATCTAAACCTCTGTTAATTCTCAATAAGAGCTTCTATAGATGTCTTTCAGGGTTGGAGCCAAACTCTGCAGGACAGTGACCCCTGCTCTAAGTAGAGGAAAACAATGGTATAATTGTACCCTAAGGACCAATTGTGTACCTTTAAAGGTACAGTTATACGTTTTGTTCCCCAAGGAACAAAATCGTACCTCCACTTTACCATTTTTTTCTGAGAGTGTAGTGACCCCTTATATTTTCTCAGACATCAGACTTCACACTACATAACAATATGCATTTTTTCTTCAAAAGTGGTGTTTTACAAAAAAAAAGCTTTTTTTACTGCTTATTTGTCAACTACAATTTATATTTCTCAGGAAGGCAGACCAGGGTTGGGTTATAGATTTCCATGAAATAGTTTCAAGTCACGTGTCACTTGCAACAACCCACACATCCCAGCATAAATGCTCCAGATAAATTATATTCATTAAAGTGTCTCCGTTCACAAACCAGTTAATTTGAACAGAAAATCAAGCATACTGTGGCAGCCAATACAAATAATAAATAACAATTGCCTTTCTGAAATTCTGAATATACACTCACCTAAAGGATTATTAGGAACACCATACTAATACTGTGTTTGACCCCCTTTTGCCTTCAGAACTGCCTTAATTCTACGTGGCATTGATTCAACAAGGTGCTGAAAGCATTCTTTAGAAATGTTGGCCCATATTGATAGGATAGCATCTTGCAGTTGATGGAGATTTGTGGGATGCACATCCAGGGCACGAAGCTCCCGTTCCACCACATCCCAAAGATGCTCTATTGGGTTGAGATCTGGTGACTGTGGGGGCCATTTTAGTACAGTGAACTCATTGTCATGTTCAAGAAACCAATTTGAAATGATTCGAGCTTTGTGACATGGTGCGTTATCCTGCTGGAAGTAGCCATCAGAGGATGGGTACATGGTGGTCATAAAGGGATGGACATGGTCAGAAACAATGCTCAGGTAGGCTGTGGCATTTAAACGATGCCCAATTGGCACTAAGGGGCCTAAAGTGTGCCAAGAAAACATCCCCCACACCATTACACCACCACCACCACCAGCCTGCACAGTGGTAACAAGGCATGATGGATCCATGTTCTCATTCTGTTTACGCCAAATTCTGACTCTACCATCTGAATGTCTCAACAGAAATCGAGACTCATCAGACCAGGCAACATTTTTCCAGTCTTCAACTGTCCAATTTTGGTGAGCTCGTGCAAATTGTAGCCTCTTTTTCCTATTTGTAGTGGAGATGAGTGGTACCCGGTGGGGTCTTCTGCTGTTGTAGCCCATCCGCCTCAAGGTTGTGCGTGTTGTGGCTTCACAAATGCTTTGCTGCATACCTCGGTTGTAACGAGTGGTTATTTCAATCAAAGTTGCTCTTCTATCAGCTTGAATCAGTCGGCCCATTCTCCTCTGACCTCTAGCATCAACAAGGCATTTTCGCCCACAGGACTGCCGCATACTGGATGTTTTTCCCTTTTCACACCATTCTTTGTAAACTCTAGAAATGGTTGTGCGTGAAAATCCCAGTAACTGAGCAGATTGTGAAATACTCAGACCGGCCCGTCTGGCACCAACAACCATGCCACGCTCAAAATTGCTTAAATCACCTTTCTTTCCCGTTCTGACATTCAGTTTGGAGTTCAGGAGATTGTCTTGACCAGGACCACACCCCTAAATGCATTGAAGCAACTGCCATGTGATTGGTTGATTAGATAATTGCATTAATGAGAAATTGAACAGGTGTTCCTAATAATCCTTTAGGTGAGTGTATTAGGCCTACATTAAGTATCCTATGGCCTAGACAGCGCGCAAAGAGCGCTCCCTTTATAATCACTAAAAAGCTGTCACTCATTCAATGAACGCAATTTCACGAAGTTCTGTTATATTATTCAGTGAAGCTGACGACACAATGAATCTCTTTTTACATAATGTCTACACTTTGTTAGAGAGCGTGCAGACAAACACTCGAGCGGTGAGTGGATTCTAACTTAAACACCTGTGATTGGCTATTGCGTTCAAGAAATCAACAATCATGTCTGTGATTGGCTACATTACTCACTGAAGTGTAAACACGTTGGAAATGGAATCAAATGAATGAAAGGTTTTTTAATGGTTTCTTATGATTTATGTAAAAAGGTGAGTTGATCAAGATTAGTTTATTCACTTTATATGCTTTAGACAACAGCGTTTCAAATCATTATTGGGTGTGCATGATATCATTGCGTGATTGCGTACACAAAACTGGTGAAACGTTTTTTTTTTTTTAAACGGTTCATTGAAATGAACTGTCCAAAAGAACCAGTTTGCGGAAAAGAAATCAGACTTCCCATCAATCCCTGATAAATTTATTTCACTTCTCTTGCATTTTCATTATGAAGCGTTTTGTACAAAACAATTAATGCATGTCTTTATCATTTGTTATTTTTTTTAGAAATGTGCAAGTGCTAAAAGCGTGGAGAAGGTTTTTAAACTGGACCATTATCTATTACACTATCTCAGTGAGTGTAAAAATGCGAATTCAGACTTGGAGAAACTTCTCTCTGCGCTCTCCAGCACCTTTGACATCCACATTGACTCTGAAGAGGTGGTGGTGAGGAGGGACCCGGCAGCTGAAGACGTTTGTCCCCTGAAGAAATGGGAATCTGCGGTCGACCAAGTGTTCGAGATCTTAAAGTCACGCTATAATATCTACTTTGAGGTTGGTAGGGAAAAATCTGAAATTCTGAGAGAACACCTTTGCCTCACTGGTGAGAACTTGAAAATCTATTTTGAAGAAGCGACGTGTTTAGCCGTTGTGGTTGGAGAGCAGAAACAAGTAGAGAAGCTTTTAAAATTTGTAAGTGTCTTGTATGATCAACAGCAGATTCAACAAGAGTGTCCTGTGTCTGAGAAGCAATTCGCCCTCATCAAAGAGCAGTTTGAGTTTTTTAATTTTCCTGCAATTCAGATCGCACAGGAAAAAACAGGTGTTCTCCTTTTGAAGGGTCCCGAAAAAGAGGTCCATGCAGGCAAAAAAGAGCTTTTAGACTTAGCAAAAGAAATCAAAGAGAAGAGGATCCCATCACATCGTCCTCTTGTGACCTTCTTGGAATCAAGTGGCGGTATACAGCACTTCCAAACCCGATTTCAGAAGAGCCTCCACAGCCCAGTTATGCTTGAGACTTCAGGTTCAGATCTCCTTCTGTTGAGTTTGTCTGACGGAGCGCTACAGGAAGCGGCCGCTGCCGTGCAGAGAGAACTGTGTTTGGAGACTGTGCGCCTGGAAAGCACTCAGAAGTCATCTGCGTTTAATACGCTGAAGGAGGATTTGAGTGAAGCCGTCAAGCAGGCCAATCGTGGCGGTGTTAAAGTGGAGCTTAAATACCTGGATGAATCAAGTTCAGACCCCAAAGTGCAAATGGTGGGCTACACTACTGAAGTTAGTACATTGAAGAACATTGTGCTGGAATACAAAAGAAACCATCTGAAACATCATGAAACCCTGCCTCTTCCCAGGCCAGAAATGGCAGACCACTTCCCTGAGATCTTGTCGATGGCTGGCGTGAAGAAGAGCAGCGTGGAAATAAAGCCAATGAGTTTGCCCTCCCCTTGCATCCACCTCACAGGACCTCGTTGTGAAGTTAAGAGTTTGAAGGACAGCCTTGAGTCGTTTCTTCACTGTCTTGTCACTAAAGAATTTAAGGTGAAAGGACCTGGAGTTCAGCAGTTTTTTCAGGGTGATGGGTCAAAGACTTTGAAATTAGTGAGGGATTCTTGTCAGGTTCGGATACTGCCAATTAATGATGGGTGTAAAAGCGGTAACATGCCCAAATACATGAACAGTATGAATTTGCAGAGCTTACCATCTGCTGCATCTACCCAAGACTTTCTGGACAATGAGATATACATTAAAGTTGTGGTTGGTAGTCTTGAGCAACAACAGGTATGGCTATAAAACGTATCTTTATTTCAAATGACTTTGCCTTAAAGGGATACTCCACCTAAACATAAAAATTCTTTCATCATCTCCTCAACCTCATGCCATCCCAGATGTATATGACTTACTTTCTTCAGATGAACAATAATCCATCTGTGTGACTGAGTCCATATGTGACCCATGCTGGCAAAATGAGTCACAAAGAGCTATTGTTATTGTCAAAGAGTTATTGTTATTTTGTATATTGATGTTTAATTTTTGGAATTAGACGACAAATTATGAGCTACACCTGTTTAAAGTCAATTTTGAGAAAAATCTAGTTAAAGTTTCCAAACAAAATTACCTAGCAAATATCCCTGGTAATAACACCAAATTTGGCACACGCCAAGTCAAAACCCATATCTATAAGAAGAATATATATATATGAATATATTTTTTCCATGATACCAATACCACAATTGTTTGATTAACATTAATAAGACATACAGCCTATATATTAAGATTTACTGTAATGCACTGATCTACTGTTATGTAACACATCAGATGTTTTTGCCCAAAAGTTAACCAAACGTTCGTTTAATACATAACAGATCATGTTTACATGAATACTTGCCAAGACAGATATTTTTAAATATTGTAATTGTGTGTATATTTGTATTTTGGGACAGTCTGAGGCATCTTTATGCGCGCACTTCAGATCTGTCAGTCAGTGCGAGTAAGATCATTTTGTTTACATTAGTTTGAAAATCACATTTCATTGGTTAAGAGTCAAGAATTCGCTATGAATATTCACAAAGTTGGAAAGCTACGCTTTACAGCGATACCGAACTTGTCCTGAGAGAAAGCACCAGTCGTCGAGTAGTGAGCAGAGAAATTATTTAGGAAGGTAGATAATTAAAGATAATACTTTGGAAAGTAATGTTATTTGTAGTCCATCCTCTATCGTTCTTCTCTCCTCGTCATCTCACTAACATGCCAGTGGGCGGGGCCAAAGTTGCAATGATGAAGTAGGCGTTGATCTTCATCTGCAGAGGCGGTCTTTCACCTATATATAGGCACATTCCACAATGAGTCATTCTCTGGGCTTGGTTACAATAAAAGCTGTTTTTGGACTAACAAGGACATTTTCAGTTCTGAAACGTATAGTATGATGACCTCTTATGTCAAAAGCTCAAGGAAAATTTGATTTCTCAGTTCATGACCCCTTTAAAAAAATCTTTTCTGAGTGGAGTATCACTTTAACAAGTAAAACAGACCAGTATTTATACGTTATACCTCTCAAGCAACTCTTGTAAATAATTTTTGTGATTTGCATCAATACAGGCAGATGTGTTTGTTGCTCCTATGATAAACACAAACATGACCTCAACCTTGATTGGATCATCCCTGTTGAAAAAAGCCGGACAGCAGCTTCAGAGTAACTTCAACAGTGCCAAGGGAAAACGCACACTTACGCCTGGAGACGTGCTGGAGGTGGATGCGACACCAGCGTTGGGATGCTCAAAGGTTTTCTTCGTAGAATGTGTGCCCAAAGGAAAAAAGCACAACAGTGAAAATGTAAGAGGCCGTATGACATTTAAAAAGGGTTAAGACGTGTTTTGAGGAGGGAAAAGACTGAATGGATGGGAGTTACAGAAAAGATTTAGTAGTTTTGCCATCAATAATATATATTTTGTTATAGGCACTTCACTGTGGACTTGGCAGAGTTTTTGAACTGTGTGAGCTGAACTCTTGGGCTTCAGTTGCACTGCCAATAATCGGACCCGGCATAGTGCTGTCGATACCAGTCAAAGATGCTGTTAATATCCTTACTCATGAGATCTGCAAATTTTTATCTAGATTCACTGGTCGCCTGCACACCATTTGTATTGCAATAATGGCTAATTACGCTCATTCTGAGGAAGTAAGCAATCTACATATTATACGTCCTCTTTGCAATGACGTTTATTTCAGTGATGTTTATTTCTAACCCTATTTTGGAAATATTTTGCAGATGTTCCAGACAGTCTGTGGGAATCTGAGTGCAAAAATGGTGGACAACAAAGGACAAGGCAAGAGATTCAAGAATTATGTATTGCATTCATTGATCCTTGTTATTTTGACCTGCTCCCAACTTATCAAAAATAATGTATTAGAAAATATAAGAGATAAAAATAAAAAATTAAAAAAAATTATTTGTACAAAAAAATTATTTGTATTTATTGCACATGGGCGTCAAATAGCATGAATATAAATAAATATGAACATAAGAGGATCAAAAATTTCTGTTTTCATAAAACATTGGCAGCCCAGTTCTCACAACAAAGAATCTGCAAAAAGGATAAAAGGTTTCTTATATCTGCATGTCTTTTACTCTCACCACAGCTCTGTTTCACTCACTGACCTCTGACCTTGATGAGATCATCATGCCAGTAGATAGGATTGAACTTCATCTAGTGTTTGGTGACATCACCAATGAGACTACGGATGCCATTGTGAACACCACTGACTTTAAGGACTTCCAGACAAGTGGTATTCATGCAGATTTCTAAATAACCAAAGCATTGTTGATATTAAATTACACTATTTAAACCATAAGAAAGTGTTTGTTTTTGATCTAATCTGTAACAGGAGTGTGTAAAGACATCCTCACCAAGGCAGGACCTCATGTCCAGGGTCAGCTGACGGGGGGTAAGAAAATAAACCACAGCCTCTTTTATAAAATTAGCTTTTGATTTATTATTTTTATTATTATTAATATATGAAAAGTTTTCAAATACTGTAAGTTTGAATGCAGTATAAAATGCCTGTCTGTAAAAATCTGAAGTGATTTTGTCACAAAGTTTTATAGGATTAGATTGATCTATTCAAATTAATTTACTGTGGAAACCAATTTCTCTAAAATTGTTATAACCCAAATAAAACTTCATGCCTTCATTAGAGATGGTGTGTTTTTAGAAAAGCTGAAGAAACTACATACCCTTAACTGAACCTGTTTGCAAAAACAATTAGAAGTGCAGAAGTGAAGAAATGGCAACATTTTAAGTGTTTTAAAAAAAGCGCTAACGCGGGTCAAGACTCTGCAAGATCCCTGAAGGCGTCCTGTGGTATCTGGCACCAAGACATTAGCAGGAGATCCTTCAAGTCCTGTAGGTTGTGATGTGGAGACCGCTTTGGATCAAACTTGTTGGTCCAGCACATCCCAGAGATGCTCAATTGGATTGAGATCTGGGGAATTTTGGAGGCCAAGGCAACACCTTGAACTCTTCATTATGTATCTCCACTGGTTTGTTGTCATCCCACAGTGATCCTGGTGCCGTCACTTCCTCAGGTAAACAGCGCGCACATACATGGCCATGCACGTGATGTAAAAAAAAAAACGGTTCTCATCGGACCAGACCTTTTTCCACTGCTCCAAGTTCCAGTTCCAGTTGGCCCACCCTTTGCAGCTATAACAGCTTCAACTCTTCTGGGAAGGCTTTCCACAAGGTTTATGAGTGTGTTTATGGGAATTTTTGACCATTCTTCTAGAAGCGTATTTGTGAGGTCAGGCACTGATGTTGGACAAGAAGGCCTGGCTCGCAGTCTAATTCATCCCAAAGGTGTTTTATCGGGTTGAGGTCAGGACTCTGTGCAGGCCAGTCAAGTTCCTCCACACCACACCGCTCATCCATGTCTTTATGAACCTTGCTTTGTGCACTGGTGCGCAGTCATGTTGGAACAGGAAGGGACCCTCCCAAAACTGTTCCCACAAAGTTGGGAGCATGAAATTGTCCAAAATGTCTTGATATGCTGAAGCATTAAGAGTTCCTTTCACTGGAATTAAAAGCCCAACCCTTCAAAAACAACCCCACACCATAATCCCCCCTCCACCAAACTTTACACTTGGCACAATGCAGTCAGGCAAGTACCGTTCTCCTGGCAACCACCAAACCCAGACTCGTCCATCGGATTGCCAGACAGAGAAGTGTGATTGGTCACTCCAGAGAACACGTCTCCACTGCTCTAGAGTCCAGTGGTGGCGTGCTTTACACCACTGCATCCGACGCTTTGCATTGCACTTTGTGATGTAAGGCTTGGATGCAGCTGCTCGGCCATGGAAACCCATTCCATGAAGCTCTCTACACACTGTTCTTGAGCTAATCTGAAGGCCACACGTTTGAGGTCTGTAGCTATTGACTGTGCAGAAAGTTGGCGACTTCTGCACACTGTGCACCTCAGCATGCGCTGACCCCGCTCTGTGATTTTACATGGCCTACCACTTCATGGCTGAGTTGCTGTTGTTCCCAATTGCTTCCACTTTGTTATAATACCACTAACAGTTGACTGTAGAATATTTAGTAGTGAGGAAATTTCACGAATGGACCACGCTTGAATTCACTGAGCTCCTGAGAGAGACCCATTCTTTCACAAATGTTTGTAGCAGCAGTCTGCAAGCCTAGGTGCTTGATTTTACACAACTTTGGCCATGGAAGTGATTGGTACACATGAAATTAATGAATTGGAGGGGTGTCCCAATACTTTTGGCAATATAGTGTATATGACGTGACGTGATGTGAAGGCCAAGTATGGTAACCCATACTCAGAATCTTTTCATTCACTCCCCCAACTACATTTTTCCTGCCGGTATTGAGAATCGAACCAGCAACCTTCGGGTTACAGACTCTCTAACCATTAGGCCACGACTGCCTCACATATACCGTATTGTTCCGAATATAAGACAATGTTGTTGTTTTTTTGGAAATAAATCTGAAAAATGGGGTCTAGACTTTTACATGTCAATAATACACCTGCAACAATAGGTAGCGCTAAATACGTGTAAAACGAGTGTTTCCCCCAGGAAAGCAGCCAAGAAATGCGGTGTGTCAGAGTGTAATGTTAGAAGATGGCGAGCCTAAACAGAGTCTTAAAAATGCTAACAGTCAAAGAAAAGCTTACCGCGGTCCTAAAAGTGGCCGCTTCAGGGAGGTTGGCGGGCGGGTGTGTCGGTGCATGGCCAAGGGGAGAAATGAGGGGCTGCCTATAACCAGAGCCATTATCCAACTGAAGGCCTGGATATCACCAAAGAGCTGAACTTACCCACCAGCGAGGCCCCTCATTTCATGTTTCGGCTGCAAGCTGGCACACTTGCCTGTCGGTTTCTTCGAAGCGGCCGCTTTAATCCATTATGCCACATAAGTCTTGCCCAGCACTTGCCCTCAGACTCTCCGATTTTCACCAAAATTAGCTCAGATCATCTTCAGACCATGCGAGCAAAAAGTTATCAAAAGCTTTTTGATAGACTAAACCGTTCTCGAGTAACGCATCAACAAATTTGTTGGCATGATGCCAAGTTGATTCTCAGGCTGCAACGCTTTGGCATATTGACCAACTTTTTATGTGTCATTGTCACCATGCTTGCATGTCTCATTCGTCCTTTCTGTGCTTGGCCCTGATAATTGCTGCGATTGTGATGTGGTCCGATTGCGACAACAATGTGATTGTTGGTACATTTTACCAGTATTTACCATACTTTCAATATAAAATTTAGAAAATTTTCTTTATAAAAGACAAGATTTGGTCCTAAAAAAGCCTTTTTCCAAAAGGTACATCTTGAAAAAGGGGGGGGGGGGGTCATCTTATATTCGGAACAATATGTATGTGTATGTGACTGTGTGTGTGGTGTGCAAAATGTGATTTATCTTTGGATAAAAGCATCTGCTTACTGCATAAAAGTAAAATGCTGCAATGATATGCAACGTCATCTAACACTACCTCTTATATATGTTCTCTAGCTCAGGTACCGAGTGGACAGATCTTTACAACCCCGCCAGGAGGATTCCCATGTAAGACGATCATGCATGTGTGTGGAATGAGGGACGCCGGTGTTATCAAGACCTTGGCGAAAGAAATAGTGGTTCAGTGTGAGCACGGCCGCTACCAGTCTGTGGCCATTCCTGCTATCTGCGCTGGTCAGGAGCTTACTTTTTACTTATAATGCAAAATAATAAACCATTTGTCTTTTAAGACCGTTTGGTGTATGTTGATGTATTTTTTTCCATTTGCTGGAAAAAAATTCTTGCAGGACAAGGAGGTTTGGATCCTAGTGTGGTGGCCAAGTCCATTCTAGAGGGAGTAAAGGATGGTATTAAAGGAGCGACTCTTCAGTATCTCAGAACTATTCGGATCATTCTGCTGAAGATTAATGTTTTCCTGGAGTTTAAAGCGATGGCACAGCAAATCTTTGGTGGTAATACACAGTTGACAGGTGAGGATAAATCTGTGCCATGCAGAGGTAAAAACATTTTTTATTAAATATGTCCATCTCATACTTTTAAATAAATATATTTTAGTTTTTGTCAATGTTTTACAGTGTTTTACAATGAGACGTGATGTATTTTTGTAAGTTAACACAGACATTAGCATCACCCTGGTTCCCTCGACAAGAAGCCAATAAGGTTTTTCCATTGGCTTTTGGATTATTGCAGAAAAATAAGCTCTAAACACACTAAGCCACCGTCACATGACCTCAATATCACTAATCTTCCGACAACTCTTCAGTCTTTATTTTTTTTTTAAATTCCCTGAATAGTTTGCAAGAGCGCAATAATAAACAATGAGGTTGCAAAAGTGAACTAGTTAGCAGATGAGTTTAAGGTAAAAGCTTTTAAAAAAAAATCACAAAAGAGTATTACTGATTTATTTCCTGTTCTAGAATAAAACGTGAAAATATCTTGAGCTTGTGTTACCACTTCAGGTATTTCACCACAAACCCATTAAAAAAAACATTGACTTCAGGATGATGGAACTAAAATGCTAAAATGCTAACTCTGCCTACAAAAATATGTCATCCCTGCATCACTTTATTGACAATATTGCACTTTCACCTTTTTAAGCTCCTGCACCTACAAGTGTAACCTCCAGGGGGCGCAGTGCAAACCGTATCAGGCACAGTGGATCAGCTAGATCATACAGATCACAATCACTTTCTTTACTAGACTCTTTTGAAATGAGTTCTCTAGTCAAAGCTTTACCAGTCACAGAGAACACAGCAGCATTTCTAGTCGTCGGTTGCACCGATAATGAAGTGTCTGATGCCTGCGGAGAACTTCAGCAGGCATACAACAGCCAGTGCTCCACACACTCTTTCTACCCAGAGGAGATCGAACACCTCACTCAGAATGAGAAGGACCAGTTGTGCTCTAAAGTCGATTCACTGCACCTGCAGCTGGAACAGATCAGCTCCGGAGAATGGGTAGTGAAAGGGCTCAAGGATGGAGTGAATGAGGTGGTCAAACTGATACAAGATGCACTTCGCAGACAGGTGAGAAAGACAACATTAAAGGAGTCCTATAATGCCCCTTTTTACAAGATGTAAAATAAGTCTCTGATGTCGCCAGATACCCCACAGATCATTTATTATAGCATGTTAAAATTGTCATTTTTTGAGGGTGAGAAAAAACGTGTCGGAGGCTGCATTTTCAAGACCGCATTTCTAGGACCGCAGTTCTAGGACCCTAGCAATGATTTAGTTGTTTAATTGATTAAGTTGAATGGATATATTGTCCTAACCAACCCCTAGCCCTAAACCTACCCATTGGTAACCCTGTTGAAATATTTAAACTAATTTAAGTAATTAAGTTTAAAATGGCCGTGCCTGCTGTTTTGTTAAAAATACAGTTGGCTAGATGGCGCTGTCACAAAAAAAAACTAGGGTCCTAGAAATGGAGTTCTGAAACTGCGGCGGTCCAGTATCGAAGGCAGATAATATTGCGTTTTTGTGTGTGTCCCTTTAAATGCAAATGAGCTGCTGCTCCCGGCCCCCTTTCAAGACGAGGGTGGAGCTTCAAGAGCTTGTGTTAGCAGCGTGTACAACAACTCTTCGGCTGAATCCGCAATCGCCCCTTAAACCCTCATTCACTATTCCCTACGTTAGTCCACTAATATAGTTCACTTGAAGGAGTGAATGAAAACGAGTGAGTGAATTCAGACAGCTGTTGTGTGTACATTGGCTGTACAGTCGTTATTGCGGTGCATTGTGGGATAGAATGAGTGCACTCAGTAGCGTCCACTATGGTTTCGGACACCACTATATGGCTGTCCCCTCAAATAGTGCCCTATTTGAGGCTATAGGGGGCGATTTCGGATTCAGCCTTCCTCTTCTCAACATGGCCTTTGTTGCGTGTTCCCGGAGGTGGGGTTTATGTAAATTTTAGGGTTTGTGATGTCACCAACCCGGGAAGAAGCTTGTTGTAGTCCCTACCACCCATTTGTTGTAGTCCTTGAAAAGCGATTTCTTTAAAAGAAAACATATCTTTGAGCGTCGTAACTTTGCAGATGTTGTTAATGCTCAAACAGCAACATTACACACTAACTGAAGTTTAAAAAGTGAAATCATAATCAACCACCCCTTTAAAATGAAATTAGCGTTCTATAGACACTCACCTGAGCATATAATTGTCATATAATATAATTAAACCACATATTGTCACGATACCATAAAAATGTCTTGAGATACTACACCAGGTGAAGTATCACGATAACAAGTAGTATATTGCGATACCATGCAGTATTGTGTAAATTTATCATTCAAATCTATAAAACGAACCAAACTTTCATAAATACATAGATGTAAATGAAAACAGATCAGATTTTCCTCTGAATACTTCATTAATGAGAATGAATAAATGGCTACTGTTACCAATCAAATTAAATCAGTGTAAACAAAACTCATCTTAGCACTGCACAGAAGCTGCATGACATTTATATATTAAAGCAATAAGCCCCAAGAAGCAGAGAGCGGAGTGCCTAAATCCCCCTTAGCTATTATAAATTCATTGTAAACCATGGCTTCACACGGCTTATTGCTTTTTTTAAAACGGTTACCTTACAATACAAATATTAAAGCCAAAAAATATGTATCAGTGCAACTTTCAGGAAGTAAAATCGCTAAAAAGCCTTCCTTCCGCTGGAAAAAATAGTTCATGACCATGAACAGCAACAAAAGTTACATTATTATACAGCATTAGATGTCTTTATGAGTGAGTCAGTCAGTAGCGAAGACTTTTATATTGGACTGAAACTTGTTGTGAACACGGAGCAAAACGCAACTGACAAATGCTTTGACTAGCACTGTCAGTGTCAGGACAGGGGAAAACCCCTTAACTGTTAAAAGGACAAGATATCGCAGCGGACATTCAAATAGATTGTTTATGATGAACATATGACTGACCTGAAGGAAAATGCTATATCTAAATGCAGGTAATACACTCGCTTATCTCTCACAATACTCTACATAATACAGTATGCTTCAATGAACAATATCAATGAGAACAAACATATGTTTACGCTGCTAAGAGTGGTTGCTAAGAGTGTTGTGCAGTGATACACACAACCGTTGGGTGAAGCGGTCTTAGCTGTGTTTTATCCACTGATCTATATAAAGAACTAAGCCCCGTTTACACCAAAATTACCCGGAACAATTTGTCCCAGGAACTCTTTTCCCCCCAGACCTGCTGCTGTCTGTGTTTCCATCGCGGTCTAAAGTACCGTGAAGATTAGTCCGGTGACGTAGGACTGCGCGCGACTTTCCAGAGCCCACTGGATTTCGTCCTCCGCAAATAAGCTTAATAAAGCCTGAACCTCGTTGTCGGTCCATCGGTCGTATTTTTTAAACTCCATTGTTGATTTGAATAGCAAACGACTCTTCCTGCACGCACCGCAGCAGACTTTTAGGTTGAAATAAAATGCTGCGTGAGCTCAACCAATCAGCATGTTCAGTGCCCAAGTCCCACCCCCGAAAGTTCCTGAACTTTAAAAAAATGTACCACCTCACAAGCTGGGCCGTTTTTAGGGTGGTAATCTTTACCTGGAACTTTATTTAGACCCTGGTTCCTGCGGTCGAAACACACTGAGTACCACCCCAAAGTCCCTAGTTCCTGGGGAAAGTTCCCGCGGTGGAAACGCGGCTCTAGATCGCTCATGACGTCACAAAAAGTGCTCGAACAAAGTCCTCGAACCGCTCGAACACTCTGGTGGCTTCACTGCCTGATGGCAGTTTAAAACGCAACGAGCAATCCAGTCAACGAGCAATCCAAATGTCGAACTAGGAGCATTTTTTGCACGCATATCTTGAAGTTTCCAACCCTGACTGGAGAGCATGTATATTTAAAACATATAATTCATTTATAATGTTGAAATTACATTATAATGATTGATATGATTGATAAGAACCGAGAGCAAAGCCGCTATGTTGATGAATGGAATTGCATTCATCTGAATCGTCTTCTCAAAGATGTTTCTAGAAACAAACTATCACACCTGTTCTAGAAGTTGTCAAATGAGCAACGAAAAAACTGAGAATAAATTCTTATATGAAGATATTATGATGTTGATTAAGTGATGCTTGAGCTGCTTTTTTTTAATCATTGCAGAATTATATGTGTATAATTTTGTTAATTTTGAACAAAAAAAGTTACATAGGGAACCTTTTTAATAAACCACAGGAACAAATGATAATGCAATAAAAATGCTTTGCATTAATGTGTAACTTAAAGCCATGGATTAACAAATGAGCAAAGAAAATAGTTTCTCATGAAATAATTAATGAATTAAATTAAAATGAAATAAAATTAATAAATGTGCAGTTTTAGCAAAGCCTAACTACCCCCCCATCCCCAAACTCTAAGGTAAGAGAGAAGGAGCAGACATCCCTCTACGCTCAAGTCACGTGGTGCATTCTGGGACCACGGGGGGTTTGGCAGAAGGTGCCCATAGAGGTGAATTATAAACTTGAGAGAGGAGATGTGAAAGATGGAATTGTGGATGCACAGGGTGTGAAATGGACTGTGGATTTGAGAAAGAGGGAGGCCACAGCCTGTGATTCAGGACAGGTGACGGCTCTCAAACGACTGGAGAACCTTTCAGGTGAGGACACTTTCATGAAATATAAAAATATGACCCTAATTATGTTACATACAAGTTATGCTTGATGCTGTGTTAGATAAAATTTAGTTGTCCAGTTGAAAACCACTGATTTACATCTACACTATATTGCCAAAAGTATTGGGACACCCCTCCAAATCATTGAATTCAGGTGTTCCAATCACTTCCATGGCCACAGGTGTATAAAATCAAGCACCTAGGCATGCAGACGCTTCTACAAACATTTGTGAAAGAATGGGTCGCTCTCAGGAGCTCAGTGAATTCAAGCGTGGTACCGTGATAGGTTGCCACCTGTGCAATAAGTCCATTCGTGAAATTTCCTCACTACTAAATATTCCACGGTCAACTGTTAGTGGTATTATAATAAAGTGGAAGCAATTGGGAACAACAGCAACTCAGCCACGAAGTGGTAGGCCACGTAAAAATCAGAGCGGGGTCAGCGCATGCTGAGGTGCACAGTGTGCAGAAGTCGCCAACTTTCTGCAGTCAATAGCTACAGACCTCCAAACTCTGTGTGGCCTTCAGATTAGCTCAAGAACAGTGCATAGAGAGCTTCATGGAATGGGTTTCCTTGGCCGAGCAGCTGCATCCAAGCCTTACATCACCAAGTGCGTCGGATGCAGTGGTGTAAAGCACGCCGCCGGACTCTAGAGCAGTGGAGACGTGTTCACTGGAGTGACCAATCACGCTTCTCTGTCTGGCAATCCGATGGACGAGTCTGGGTTTGGCGGTTGCCAGGAGAACGGTACTTGCCTGACTGCATTGTGCCAAGTGTAAAGTTTGGTGGACTGGGGATTATGGTGTGGGGTTGTTTTTGAAGGGTTGGGATTGGCCCCTTAGTTCCAGTGAAAGGAACTCTTAATGTTTCAGCATACCAAGACATTTTGGACAATTTCATGCTCCCAACTTTGTGGGAACAGTTTGGGGATGGCCCCTTCCTGTTCCAACATAACTGCGCACGGTCCATAAAGACATGAATGAGTGAGTTTGGTGTGGAGGAACTTGACTGGCCTGCACAGAGTCCTGACCTCAACCCGATAGAACACCTTTGGGATGAATTAGAGTGGAGACTGAGAGCCAGGCCTTCTCGTCCAACATCAGTGCCTGACCTCACAAATGCGCTTCTAGAAGAATGTCAAAAATTAAGTCCTAAACCTTGTGGAAAGCCTTCCCAAAGAGTTGAAGCTGTTATAGCTGCAAAGCTGCAAAACTCCATATTAAACCCTACGGATTAAGAATGGGATGTCATTAAAGTTCATGTGCATGTAAAGGCAGACGTCTCAAAACTTTTTGGCAATATAGTGTATAATATAAAATGAAACATCTTTGAAGATAAATTAAATTAGTTTTGTACAAATTAAATCAAAACCATCACTATTTTGCATTTTAGATTTTTCTTTGCCCATCAACTGGGACAACATGAGTCAAAGTGACCTGTTAAAGGTGATTCCTTTAGATCCACAATCTACGGAGTACCAGACCGTGAAGGCAGATTTCAAGAAGACCGTCGAAAAAACAGTGCTCAAGGTTTACAAAAAACACCCTGAAGGACATAAAAACGCCTATTAAAGAACCACATAATGTCTTAAATCATCTAAACATGCAAAAGTTTTGTATCTCTGGGTTAGAGTTAGTCTACAGCAAGGCTAGATTACTGGACTAAACAATCTATTTCTAAATTTTGTTTTATTTTAAACCTTTTAAGAGTGTTTGTCTGTTTTGTATGGCAGTATAGTCATTACCGTTTGCTTCTATGAAGAACAAGAGGTGTGAATGTGAAGTCCATCAAATATATTTGTTCATGGTGGTTTGTGCGCAAATGCATTTCAATAGATCGAGCGCATCCAGAACATGAGTCTTCTGCAGTTATACGAGGGACGTAAAAAAGAGCTGGAGAACAGAAATGGTCTTCCTGTGGGAGCAGGAGAGAAGATCCTTTATCACGGCACATCAGAGGCGTCCTGCTCATCCATCATGAATTCAAACTTTAACCGCAATTTTGCTGGGCAAAATGGTAATTGTTTTTTTAAGGTTCATTCATTTAAATTAATAGTTCACCCAGAATTATGAATTCTGTCACTATTTGTTTGTGACCGATATATATCGCCATGGCTGTTATTTGACATTTTTAATGATGTACGTTTTTCTGTCATAAGCAGGACTTTTATTTTGTTGTTTTCAAATTATTAAAAAATTATAATTTTCATTTTCAAATTATTTATTTTAAATTATTTTAAATTATGTAAAATATAAATTTCAGCATTTGTGTTATTTACAATCTTTAAATTAAAAAGTGTGTATATATATATATATATATATATATTACAATACTGGTCTCTGCAAAAATAAAAAAGTTCAACTTGCAGATAGTACTGGTGTTCATGTTACCAACAAGCCGAGACCAGTATTGTGTTTAAATATATCACTTATTTATTTATTTTTTGTGTTCTTGTTTTTTAAGAATTGCAGTGAAAAGACTGTCAAGGTCCAAAAATTAAAAATAAAATAAAAAGTCCATATGACTTACTTATAGTCTTCTGAAGTCGTGCAATAACGGTGGAAGGAACAAACCCAAATTTAGGATTTGTTAATTGAACAGCAAGTCATGGCAGAATTGTTATATTTGGGTGAACATTACCTTTATTTCCTTTGATGAACTTCCTCTTTATAGTTTAATAATCTAGCCAACTGATCAGCCACTGATGATCTCATTGGTTGTTCATTTTGAAGACTAATCGATTAACTCATACTGGTGACTTCTTATTTATTCTCAGCCACCGTCTACGGTCATGGGACATACTTTGCTGTGGACGCCAGCTACTCCGCCAATCCTAACTATGCGGTTCCTGCAGCAGACGGGACTCAGCTCATGTTTGTGGCTCGTGTGCTTACGGGTTATTCTGATAAGGGTCAGTCAAACATGAAGACGCCCCCTGTTCGTCTTGCACCTGACCACTGTTTTGACAGCGTGGTGGATAACACCAAGAATCCCTCCATGTTTGTGGTTTTCCATGACTGCCAGGCTTATCCAGACTACCTCATCACATTCAAATGAACTTCAACCAAAACCAACCTTGGATTGTTCCCTGTAAATTCAACAGGATGAGCTCTGGATGATTTATAAACCGTTTGTTGATTTTACGTTTAAATATTTTCACTTTTATGCAAAGGTTAGATTTAGTTATCACATAGCAGATACCTCTTTAAGCTTTATGTCATGCTCATTGGATATGGAGTGTTTTAGTGACCAATATGATTCAAATTACACAATTTAATGATAGCAAATCTCAAAATTCACAAAAACATACAAGAGCAGAAAAAGTGCAATATCAATTGACAAAACTGTTTGTAGATTATGGAACAGTTATGCAAATGACATACAAACCCAATTCCAAAAAAGTTGGGACACTGTACAGATTGTGAATAAAAACAGAATGCAATGATGTGGAAGTTTCAAATTTCAATATTTTATTCAGAATACAACATAGATGACATATCAAATGTTTAAACTGAGAAAATGTATCATTTTAAGGGAAAAATAAGTTTCATGGCATCAACACATCTCAAAAAAGTTGGGACAAGGCCATGTTTACCACTGTGTGGCATCCCCTCTTCTTTTTATAACAGTCTGCAAACGTCTGGGGACTGAGGAGGCAAGTTGCTCAAGTTTAGGAATAGGAATGTTGTCCCATTCTTGTCTAATACAGGCTTCTAGTTGCTCAACTGTCTTAGGTCTTCTTTGTCGCATCTTCCTCTTTATGATGCGCCAAATGTTTTCTATGGGTGAAAGATCTGGACTGCAGGCTGGCCATTTCAGTACCCGGATCCTTCTTCTACGCAGCCATGATGTTGTAATTGATGCAGTATGTGGTCTGGCATTGTCATGTTGGAAAATGCAAGGTCTTCCCTGAAAGAGACGACGTCTGGATGGGACCAATTTGCAACTTACTAGGTCAATTGGCAACATGATTGGGTATAAAAAGAGCCTCTCAGAGTGGCAGTGTCTCTCAGAAGTCAAGATGGGCAGAGGATCACCAATTCCCCCAATGCTGCGGCGAAAAATAGTGGAGCAATATCAGAAAGGAGTTTCTCAGAGAAAAATTGCAAAGAGTTTGAAGTTATCATCATCTACAGTGCATAATATCATCCAAAGATTCAGAGAATCTGGAACAATCTCTGTGCGTAAGGGTCAAGGCCGGAAAACCATACTGGATGCCCGTGATCTTCGGGCCCTTAGACGGCACTGCATCACATACAGGAATGCTACTGTAATGGAAATCACAACATGGGCTCAGGAATACTTCCAGAAAACATTGTTATATTTTACACATATCTTATTTTTTTGCAAATATGTTGTTCTAGAACTTGGATATACCTTTCAGCATTGATGGTGCCTTTCCAGATGTGTAAGCTGCCCATGCCACACGCACTCATGCAACCCCATACCATCAGAGATGCAGGCTTCTGAACTGAGCGCTGATAACAACTTGGGTTGTCCTTGTCCTCTTTAGTCCGGATGACATGGCGTCCCGGTTTTCCAAAAAGAACTTCAAATTTTGATTCGTCTGACCACAGAACAGTTTTCCACTTTGCCACAGTCCATTTTAAATGAGCCTTGGCCCAGAGAAAACGCCTGCGCTTCTGGATCATGTTTAGATATGGCTTCTTTTTTGACCTATAGAGTTTTAGCCGGCAACGGCGAATGGCACGGTGGATTGTGTTCACCGACAATGTTTTCTGGAAGTATTCCTGAGCCCATGTTGTGATTTCCATTACAGTAGCATTCCTGTATGTGATGCAGTGCCGTCTAAGGGCCGAAGATCACGGGCATCCAGTATGGTTTTCCGGCCTTGACCCTTACGCACAGAGATTGTTCCAGATTCTCTGAATCTTTGGATGATATTATGCACTGTAGATGATGATAACTTCAAACTCTTTGCAATTTTTCTCTGAGAAACTCCTTTCTGATATTGCTCCACTATTTTTCGCCGCAGCATTGGGGGAATTGGTGATCCTCTGCCCATCTTGACTTCTGAGAGACACTGCCACTCTGAGAGGCTCTTTTTATACCCAATCATGTTGCCAATTGACCTAATAAGTTGCAAATTGGTCCTCCAGCTGTTCCTTATATGTACATTTAACTTTTCCGGCCTCTTAATGTGTAGCTCTCATAAAATCCAAAATGAGCCAATATTTGGCATGACATTTCAAAATGTCTCACTTTCAACATTTGATATGTTATCTATATTCTATTATGAATAAAATATAAGTTTATGAGATTTGTAAATTATTGCATTCCTTTTTTATTCACAATTTGTACAGTGTACCAACTTTTTTGGAATCGGGTTTGTACTTCAGAGAATCATACATAGTTCTTATCTGACTTGTGCAAAACACACAAGTAGGGATGTCACAAGTACCAGTACTTTGGTACAAAGTCGGTACTGAAATTTTAAAAATGTGACAATACCAGCATTTCTGTAGTAGCCTACTGGTAGTACCGAGTATATTGGGTACCCACTAAGGCCCTGTCCCAAATGGCACCCTAAACCCTCACGGTCTTCCTCTGAGTCCGCACTTTCACGACGTAATGCCGCTTTAAACTGCCGGGTAGAAGTCCTCTGCGTAGCTCGCAAACTTTGGGGGTTTAGCTGAAGTGCGCATCGAGGGCGTATAGCTGCCGCAAAGGGGGCGCTCACGAGCACACTTCTTTAAGCTTAAATGACGAATGGGACACCCTACGGTCTTGTGGACTTAACGGACACGCGCACGCAGCGGCCATATAAGTCCACAAGACCAAAAGTGCACATGAATTGTACCATTTGGGACAGGGCCTAATAGACAGCTGCTTTCAGTAGCTTCCACGTTTATCTAAGTGCAGGGCTCCAGACTGTAGCCAAATATATACTAGTGTCTGTTAATATTAAACTGCAAAATACTATTTAAATATTAATCCTCCATGTTCTGCGTCTCGGTGTAACCCAGAAGCATTTACTCGCGTGCGAGACACTCGTTGTCTTTTTAGCCTCTGCCGTGTCACTATATGAGGATATAACCGCATAAACTTCATAAACTTTATAAACTCCGCTCTGAGAGTCACTTCATGAGCATTTACCGTTTCACTTGAGAAAACTCATATCATGAACACAGACACTCAAAAGGTCTTCACGGCAACCCGTCAAAATAAAAGTTTGGTTTAACTTAAAGAAATTGACAGAAATATATTAGGCTACTGTTGTACAGTAGATTTAGCTACGTCTCTATGTAATAATAATACAACTAATAATAATAAAAATTATTACTATTAGGTGTGCCTAGAGGGTTGCTTATCGAAACTGGTACAGAGAACCGTAAAATTTTTATGGTATTGGTACAGACTACTGGAATTTTGGTATGGTGACATCCCTACACACAAGTGATATTTAGCTTCAGAGCGATCGATTCATCTCTCCACCATAAAAAAAGAAAGGCTTTGAAATTTGTATAGGTCATATTCCATCTCTTGTTTCTCAGTTCCCATGTCTCCTTCAGGCTCCTCACTATCATGATGAAACCACTTGACATTGTTTTGAATGAAATTCAGGAGTTTTAAGTTGCTGTCACAGCAGTGCAATTCATTTTCTGAAATTAATTTAGTTTATTAAACTGCAGAATGGACATTTTAATGTTAATAAAATTCCCAATTATTAATTTCATGTCTCCGAATGTATTTATTGTTTGTAATTTCACCTCTGTAACCACCACACTCTTCCCCAAATGTGCCGAATCTGTGAAACGCGAGGGGAGGGGGAGGCTAATCCATGGCTGGAGACTTGTGCCTCCGTTGGTACAAAAATTAACCGATCACCATCGAGTATTTCACTTTCAGCGATTAGGAGTGTTGAGAAAGAAACATGGCAGAGGAGGCTAGCCTCCCTTGGTACATCAACCAATGATTGAAGAAACGTAATAACTGCTTTGAACTGCTACCACTGATGTACCAGCAAAGTATGAAGAGTAGAGATATTGAATATTTGATCGCAAACAAAACAAACGTTTTGGATCCAGCTCCAAGCTTGCTTGGCGATCTCTTCCGATCTAAATGAAGACCTATTGTTAGCTTTATCCAGTTCTGAGGAGGTTACGGGGGTTTCAGAAGAGCAGCAGCCTCCCTCTCTCGCTTATGAGGAGCTGCTTGGAGTTGTGACCCGTGCAGTGGCCAAAATAAATCTAGACTGAAAGATTTTTATTGAAAGATAAACCAGGAAGTGACTTGCAGTAAATTAGATAAGCACTTCCTGACTGGTAAAACTCCCCATGGTAACAGATATCCGCTTAATGTGTATTTTCCAGAGAGTTTTAAGTCAGACATTTAAGAATTCTTAAACACTGAACATTAATGAGATGAGTAATATTAGGGTAAAAATGCTACAGAAATGTAATAAAGTAATCAAATGTAAAATAAAACTGCATAGTCTTCAATGTATGAATTAAATATAGATTAATCCTTATTAAAGCTATAAAAGTCTTTTAAACAGGAACAGTGAGTAACTGTGCTTCTTAAGTAAATGTATCTTAATTAAAAAATGTTTAGGTATTTGTATACTGAAAAACAAGACAAAAATAATAGTTAAGCAAAAAAAATTTTCCCTTTCTCTGTAAATATATAAAAAGGGCCATTTAAAAATTGCGCAATATTTCTTAAAGTGCCCCTATTATGATATTTTAAAGGCTCCTGATGAACATAGGTGAGTCGGCTACATATTTATTTATGGGTACCGAAGACGTCACTTCCGCTACGCTCGCCGCCATTTTTGTAAAAATCAATATTTTGAAAAAAAAAATATCTGTTATTGGTTGTGATTCTTATTTATAATAGTAGCGCCCCCGAGAATAAGGTGGATATATCTTGTACATAATCCATCGTCATTAATAAAAATAGAGAAAAGTAGTGGTCCCAGGATAGAACCTTGAGGAACACCTTTTTCAACAATTAAAAAGTGAGACTGAAAACCCTGAAAAACAACACACTGACACCTGTTATGAAGATAATCATTAAACCAAAGAAGATGTCGCAAGTTTTGAAGGAGCGTGCAATTGGCATGCTGACTGCAGGAATGTCCACCAGAGCTATTGCCCGTGAATTGAATGTTCATTTCTCTACCATAAGCCGTCTCCAAAGTCTTTTTAAAGAATTTGGCAGTACATCCAACCGGCCTCACAACCGCAGACCACGTGTAACCACACCAGCCCAGGACCTCCACATCCAGCACCTCCAAGATCGTCTGAGACCAGCCACCCGGACAGCTGCTGCAACAATCGGTTTGCATAACCAAAGAATTTCTGCACAAACTGTCAGAAACCGTCTCAGGGAAGCTCATCTGCATGCTCGTCGTCCTCATCGGGGTCTCGACCTGACTGCAGTTCGTCGTCGTAACTGACTTGAGTCAAGTCAAGTCACCTTTATTTATATAGCGCTTTTACAATGCCGATTGTTTCAAAGCAGCTTTACAGTGTTAAACAGGAAAATAATGCAACAGAATTTGATTCGGCTGTACAGCCGCTCTGGAGAAAACGGTGAGGTCATCCAGCTAATTTCAATTATCATAGTGACAATGCGGGCAGATCAGTAATTTAGTTGAAATTTTAGTGTCCCCAACTGAGCAAGCCAAAACTCCTTCAGGGCCAGAATGGAGAAAAAAACCTTGGGAGAAACCAGGCTCAGTCGGGGTTCTCCTCTGCCAGTTCTCCTCTGGCCGACGAACAAATAGTGTATGATTATGATTCTGGCAACATTACAGATCAGAAGTCATATTAGATTGAAAGATATTCGTAAGATTATTCGAAAGATTGGAGTCGTCACGCCGGAGACGGGTTTAATGAGGATGTTTTGTCGATGTTTAATTGACACGGTCTCTGCAGACATTTCAGGGATGTGTTGGTCCACCATCTGGTCCGGATACGGCCCGGATCCGGCTGCAGTAAACCTCGGAATAAACAGAGAGACTAACATTAGCGTAGATGCCATTCTTCTTATGATGTAACGAGTACATCAGGTGTTATGGGAAGTGTTCCCGGTTCCGGCTGACCTAGTTAATGGAGCCTAAAAACAATCATTTAACTGATCTGAATAATAGAAAATGATAATGTTCTATGTGTATGCCATAGTAAAGAGATGTGTTTTTAGTCTAGATTTAAACTGACAGAGTGTGTCTGCTTCCCAAACAATGCTAGGAAGACTGTTCCAGAGTTTAGGTGCTAAATAGGAAAAGAATCGACCGCCTGCAGTTGATTTTGATATTCTAGGTATTATCAACTGGCCAGAGTTTTGAGACCGCAGTAGACGTGATGGAATATAATGCGTTAAGAGCTCGCTCAAGTACTGGGGAGCTAAGCCCTTTAGTGCTTTGTAAGTAATTAGCAAGATTTTAAAATGTATACGATGTTTAATAGGGAGCCAGTGCAGTGTTGCCAGAACCGGGCTAATATGGTCATACTTCCTGGTTCTAATAAGAACTCAAGCTGCTGCGTTTTGGACCAGCTGCAGTTTATTTATTAAGCGAGCAGGGCAATCACCTAGCAGAGCATTACAATAATCTAGCCTTGAGGTCATGAACGCATGAACTAACTGTTTAGCATTTTGCATTGAAAGCATGTGCCATAATTTAGATATATTTTTAAGATGGTAGAATGCAGTTTTACAGATGCTAGAAACGTGGCTTTCAAATGAAAGATTGGTATCAAAGAGCACACCCAGGTTCCTAACTGACGACGAGGACTTGACAGAGCAGCCATCAAGTGTTAGACAGTATTCTAGGTTACTACTTGTGGAGTTTTTTTGTCCAATAATTAAAAATTCAGTTTTTTCTGAATTAAGTTGCAGGAAATTACTAGTCTTCTAATTTTTTATATCAGCTATGCATTCCGTTAATCTTGTGAATTGGTAAGTTTCGTCAGGGCGTGAAGAAATATAGAGCTGAGTATCGTCAGCATAACAGTGAAAACTAACGCCATGCTTCCTAATGATATCTCCCAGTGGTAGCATGTACAGGGTGAAAAGCAACGGTCCTAGCACTGAGCCTTGAGGTACTCCATACTGAACTTGTGATCGGTGTGACATCTCTTCATTTACTGCTACAAACTGATAATGGTTAGATAAGTATGATTTAAACCATGCCAAAGCAATTCCACTAATGCCAACATAATTTTCGAGTCTATTCAAAAGAATGTTGTGGTCGATAGTATCGAATGCAGCGCTAAGATCGAGTAACACTAATAGAGAGATACATCCACGATCAGATGATAAGAGTAAATCATTTGTAACTCTGATGAGAGCAGTCTCAGTACTATGATAAGTTCTAAATCCTGACTGGAAATCCTCACAGATACCATTTCTTTCTAAAAAGGAGCGTAGTTGTGAGGACACTGCCTTTTCTAGTATTTTTGACAGAAAGGGTAGATTTGAGATTGGCCTGTAATTGACTAATTCTGTAGGATCAAGTTGTGTTTTTTTAATAAGTGGTTTAATAATAGCCAACTTGAAAGTTTTCGGTACATATCCTATTGACAAAGATGAATTAATGATATTAAGAAGAGGATCTATGACCTCTGGAAGCATCTCTTTTAATAGCCTAGTCGGTATAGGGTCAAGCATACATGTTGTTGATTTAGATGATTTAACGAGTTTAGCCAATTCTTCTTCTCCTATAGCAGTGAATGAGTGTAATTTTTCCTCAGTGACACTACAATGCACTGTCTGATGTGATTCTGTAGTAGACGGCTGCATGGTTATAATTTTTTTCCTAATATTATCAATCTTGCATGTAAAGAAGTTCATAAAGTCATTACTGCTGTGCTGTTTGCAAACATCAGAAGTTGAAGATTTATTTTTGGTTAATTTAGCCACTGTTTCAAATAAATACCTAGGGTCGTGTTTGTCTTCTTCTAAAAGAGTCAGAAATAAGCAGATCTAGCAGTTTTTAAGGCCTTTCTGTATGCAATCATGCTCTCTTTCCATGAAATGCGAAAAACTTCCAGTTTTGTTTTCTTCCAGTTGCGCTCCATTTTTCTGGCTGCTGTTTTAAGGGCCTGGGTGTCTTCGTTGTACCACGGCGTTGGACTATTTTCTTTAATCTTCTTTAAGTGCAGAGGAGCAACTATGTCTAAAGTGCTGGAAAAGAGAGAGTCAATAGTTTCTGTTGCAACATCGAGTTCCTCTAGGCTATCTGGGATGCTGAGGATATGAAACTGATGAGGAAGATTATTTACAAAGCAATCTTTAGTGGCAGTGGTGATAGTCCTGCCATATTTGAAACGAGGGGATGGCTTTGCAGCCTTGGCTAAATTAAGTATACACGATACTAGATAATGATCTGAGATGTCATCGCTCTGCTGCAGAATTTCAACGGTATCAACATTTATTCCATGTGACAATATTAGGTCTAAAGTATGATTACGGCGATGAGTGGGTCCTGTCACGTGTTGCCTAACTCCAATAGAGTTTAGAATGTCTCTAAATGTCAATCCCAATGTGTCTTTTTCATTGTCTACATGGATATTAAAATCACCAACAATTAGTACTTTATCTGCAGCCAGTACTAACTCTGATAGAAAATCAGCAAATTCCTTTGGTAAAGTCTGTATTGTGCCCTGGTGGCCTGTATACAGTAGCCAGCACAAATGTCAAACGGGATTTATCAATTACACTACATAACATTACATAAAGCACCAAAACTTCAAAGGAATTGTATTTGAAACTAGACTTCTGAATAATACTGAAGATATTATTATAAATTACAGCAACACCTCCCCCTTTACCTTTCAGACGCGGCTCGTGTTCATAACAATAATCTTGGGGGTGGACTTATTTAAAGTAATGTAGTCGTCAGGTTTTAGCCAGGTTTCTGTCAAACACAGCACATCTAGATTATTATCTGTAATCATATCATTAACAATAAGCGCTTTTGGGGAAAGGGATCGAATATTCAGCAGCCCAAGCTTTATCATTTGTTCATCTGTATTATATCTGTTGTTTATTTGTTGGACATCAATTAAATTTTTACCGTTGAATGGTTTTGATGGTTTTTTTAATTTTTTTTGTAAATCGGGGAACAGACATAGTCTCTATGTGATAATATCTAGGTGAAAGAGTCTCTATGTGCTGGGATTTATCTGACTTCTGTGACGTGAGACAGCTAGCAGACGGTCGGGTAAGCCAGTCCGTCTGCTTCCTGACCTGGGCCCCAGTTAGTCAAGGTTTAGCTCTAAGACTATGTGCCATCCAGACTTTATCTGAGAGTAGTGAGAATGTAACAGCTTTAGACACTGATTTGGATGCGACTAGCTTAGTGAACTCTGTACATTATTCTGTTCCGGCTGTAGAGCCCATGCAGCAGGGCAACTGGGTGACTGTGAGACGGCATAGTCGCGGATCAAAAAATATATTTATTTAAAATATAATATATAAGATATTTTGCGGACATCACAGACAACTAGCCATTGAGTGATGATAGTCTGCTAAGTATCTCATCACTCCGGCGAACAGGGAGGGGACCAGAGCAAAAAACGTCATCTGCCATCGTACTTGCGAGTTCACACACCAGTTCACACAGTCGAACATCATTAGTGCTGACGTGAATAATAATTTTAGAGAATTTACGATTAGCATTAGCCAGCACTTTTAAATTTGCTTTGATGTCAGGCGCTCTGGCTCCCGGTAAACATGTGACTATGGTGGCTGGTGTCTCTATTTTCACGTTCCGTGTAATAGAATTGCCAATAACTAGGGCACTTTCAACAGGATTCTCAGTGGGTGCATCACTGAGTGGGGAGAACCTGTTTGATGTTCTAATCGGAACGGAAGAGTGGTTTTTTGATCCGCGACTATGCCATCTCACAGTCACCCAGTTGCCCTGCTGCATGGGCTCTACAGCCGGAACCGAACAGTGTACAGAGTTCACTAAGCTAGTCGCATCCAAATCAGTGTCTAAAGCTGTTACATTCTCACTACTCTCAGATAAAGTCTGGATGCGTGTCTCTAATTCTGAAATCTTCTCTGTCAGCCTGACTATCTCCCTGCATTTATCACATGTGAAGCCCTGTTCGCTGACAGAGAAGGATATACTGAACATGTGACAGGCAGTGCAAGTGACAATAACAGGAGATGACATGGCTTACCGTGTTTGTTGATTAAACCAACTCACCACTGTTGTTTGATGGACTCTGTTGGCTAATCCAACTCACCACAGTTGTTTGATGGACGTGTTTGTTGATTAATCCAACTCACCACTGTTGTTTGATGGACTCTATTGACTAAACCAACTCACCACAGTTGTTTAATGAACTCAGAAAACAGGAGACAGGAGACCCGGATGCAGAGATGGCAAGCTAACAGGCTAGTGAAATGCTAGCACGTGATAGTGATTTAGATTAAAAGCTAGCAATGTCAGATTTAAAGTGTTAGGCAATATTAGACAATATATAGTGATGGTTAAGTTATATTTAACAGTTTAAACAACAGGGAATGATATCAAATAGAGATTAAAAGCAAGCAAACCACACGCGAGCACAGCAGGACAAACAGGAGCAGACAGGAGCAATCGATCAGCAGCCTGTATTGGTGGATGATGGATTATCTCGGCAAAGGACTTGAGTGGGCAAATGCTCACATTCGATGGCATCTGGCACTTTGGAGAGGTGTTCTCTTCATGGATGAATCCCGGTTTTCACTGTACAGGGCAGATGGCAGACAGCGTGTATGGCATCGTGTGGGTGAGTGGTTTGCTGATGTCAACGTTGTGGATCGAGTAGCCCATGGTGGCGGTGGGGTTATGGTATGGGCAGGCGTATGTTATGGACAATGAACACAGGTGCATTTTATTGATGGCATTTTTAATGCACAGAGATACCATGACGAGATCCTGAGGCCCATTGCTGTGCTATTCATCCACGACCACCCCCCCAATACAGTAAAACTGCACATTTTAGAGTGGCCTTTTATTGTGGCCAGCCTAAGGCACACCTGTGCAATAATCATGCTGTCTAATCAGCATCTTGATATGCCACACCTGTGAGGTGGATGGATTATCTCGGCAAAGGAGAAGTGCTCACTAACACAGATTTAGACAGATTTGTGAACAATATTTGAGAGAAATAGGCCTTTTGTGTACATAGAAAAAGTCTTAGATCTTTGAGTTCAGCTCAAAAATGGAGGCAAAAACAAAAGTGTTGCGTTTATAATTTTGTTCAGTGTACATACAATTGTTCCACAAACATAAACATCCATTTAAATAATTAAACAGTATTCAGTCTGTAAACAACAACGCCATGCCTCTAGTAGAGTGAGCCCTCACCCCTACAGGTGGAGGCAGATTGCGCACCTGATAGGCCGAGGCTATAGTCTGGACTATCCAATTACTGGTTGTCTGCTTAGATGCAGGCAGCCCTTTCTTGGATGAGCCAAAGCACACCAACAACTGGTCTGACCTCCTCCACTGAGAAGACTTCTCCATATAGATGTTCAGTGCTCTGACCGGGCAGAGCAGATGAAGTCTCTCTTCTTCCGCCGACATGTGGTGGAGGATGGAAGGCCTGAAGAACCACTGACCGTGCCACACTTGATGACACCTTAGGCATGTAGCCAGGTCTAGGATGAAGGATGGCCTTAACTCCGCCGGGGGCAAACTCCCTGGCAGCCACGTACACCTTAAGTGTGGACGGGGTAAGACCAGTAGAGAAGCGATCTTGGAGGAACTCCAGCACTGAAGCCACCAGGCAGTTAACTGAGTCTAACTCACGCTCTCTACACCAAGTGGAAAACACATTCCACTTTAGGCTGTACAACCTCCTTGTGGAAGGAGCCCTGGAGCTAAGTATGGTCTCGACTACACCTGCCGATAGGCCAGCCTCTAGGTACCAGGCCCCCTCAGGGGCCAGACCCACAGCTTCCACAACTCTGGCCGGGGGTGAAATATTGTGCCCCCTGCCTGAGACAGCAGGTCCCTCCTCAGAGGGATCTGCCATGGAAGGCCTGCTAGCAGTGCCGTGATGTCTGAGAACCATACTCGGGCCGGCCAATAGGGGGCTACTAGAAGTAGACTGATCCCTTCTCGACGGACCCTCTCCAAGACTCCCGGGAGCAGAGCGATCGGGGGAAATGCATATAGACGTAGCCTCGGCCACGTCTGCACCATGGCATCCAACCCCAGTGCCGCTAGACCACCCCGTTGAACTTCGGGGGAGGGTAATCGAACTGCAGTCTGTATCCCTTACAGTCTGCAGGGCCCATGGAAGGCATAACCATGCGCTGAGATAATCTGCTAAGGGAACCAGTCTCTCTGGTGTTTTCCGAGCCTCGTTCCCGACCCCCTGAAGCGGCTGACCAGCAGGGAAAAGTCGAGGACGATTTTCGGTGTGTGGATGAGTTCGCTGCCCGGCCGCAAGTTTGTGAGGCGGACGGAGCAGCGTGCGTTCGCTGGAAATCGAGACCTCCGGCTCGGCGGGCTTCTGGCGAGAGCGTCGCCTCTGTTGCCAAGCTCCCTGGGGAGGGGCTCTAGAAGTGATGCTCTCTTTTTGTACCTGACAGTACGAGGAGCTGGATGACGGCTGAGGCTGCCCACTTGTGGCAGCCTTCCTCGATTTAGAGCTCGAGGGAGATACTGCTTAAAAGCTGCAGACTGCTTTTTCGCCTCCTGGAACCTGTCGACGACAGTATTGACTGCGTCGCCGAACAGTCCAGAAGGCGATAACGGGGCATCCAGGAGAAAGGTTTTTTTCTTTCTCCTTCATCCCCAATAAATTTAAGCCAAAGATGCCTCCCCGCAGTTACCATGGTTGCCATGGAGCGGCCGATGGCATGGGTCGTCTCCTTAGTAACGCGGAGAGACAGGTCTGCAGCTTTACGCAGCTCCGTGATGTCATCCGGAGTTGGTCCCTCGCCCTCGTCTAAAGGTAACTCGCCAAAGCCTCCTCCACCCAAGGCATCCATAACCATACTCGCACGCACCCAAAACGTTGCTGTAATCTAACACTGGGGGGTTAGATAAGCGCGCTGAGTACGGCTTTTTCCACGACTTGCACAACTCATTGTGCAGGTCAGGAAAAAATGGTAAGCCCCGGCGCTGAGGTTGAGACCTGTGCTTAAGAAAGCGTTCGTCCAGCTTGCTTTTTGGCTGGACTTCCTGCCTTTCTTGTGGCCAACTGATGTTAAGTTTGGCCACAGCACGGGTAAAAACCTCAACCAGCTCCTCCTGAGCGGGTGAATGAACGAATGGCGAGTCTTTGACTTCAGCTTCAACCGCCTTGATGCTGAGCACGTCTAACCCCTCGGAGTCAGACAGCTCAAACATCGGGTTCTCCACCCTGAGGGAAGAAGCCGCAGCGTGGGCTTCCGCACGGGGAGGGAGAACATCGGAACTGTCAGATGAGAACTGAGAAGCTGTCTCAGCAGTCTCAGGTCCCCCTGACAGATCCATTTGCGAGCCCCATGATCTGCGTCCCGAACCACGGGGCTCGCGAGCCTGGCCGGCCTCATCGAACACGGCCAGGCGGGAACGCAGCACTCTAATAGGCAACTTTTCACATTTCACATAATAGGCAACTTTTCACATTTCCCTGAGCTGCCCGGGCATTCTGCGCTCCTAAACATTGAACACACAGTTGATGTGTGTCCGCACCCGAAATGTAGCGCGGGCACGGATGCACACATCTCCTGAACTGCTCACTCGCCATTTCAACTTTGCTTATGTGACAAACAACACCAAATAAGATAAACAGTAACACAGAACGCTTGCTGAAGAGTGAAAGCTATCTCTGTTATGTGTCCGGCGTCCCTTTGTACCTTCCGGGTATACCGTCACATGTTACATCATGACGCAACACCAATCAGGACTGGAATAGTTTAATTCATACTTATGCTTAGCGCTATGCTTAGGGAGCGTCCCCAAAGTCCGTTACGACGCAGTTCGAGTTCCCTCAAAAGGGAACGAGTATATGCTGTTCTGAGACTGCCGAGTGGATATGGAGGATGTTGAAGATTTAAGTCGGTGGGGAATAGAAGTGCAGGTAAGTAGTTAAGTCACAGGTACGAGCAACGAGACCAGACAATGGGTGCTTGTGAGGTGGTGGTTTATATGGCAGTCCTTGATGAGTGACAACAGGTGGAGGTGATCAGAATTCTGGGGATAGAGGGTATGCATTGACGTCACTGTTTAAAAACATCCAATAATGCAGAATATAAGCTGCTAAATATTTAATTGCTAAATATTTCATTGATGAGTTGTCAATACAATATATAACAATACAATATATATGGTATGATTTTACCCAAAAATTCAACATATTGGCAAAAAATGATAACTGCGAATCCACGTTTCGATTCCAGTTGTTTCATGTTGTAGCGATCCATTTGCTTCTCTTTTCTGTAGCTTTTCTGTTTTGTGTCTTTTTAGCGGGATTCACGCTGTAAACCAATGCTGCCGCTCAGTCTTTTTGCCACTCAGTGGGCATAACAGCATTCACTCCGGCTGATGGTGACGTCACGTGCAGCCATTTAAATAATTAAACCGTATTCAGTCTGTATACAACAATGACATTAATGAAGCATTATTGGACAATGTTGAGTAATTATTCTGAGCATCACCACAAGAGGGCGCTACTAGCACATAAATGCTGTTCTGAGACTGCCCAGTGGATATGGAGGATGATGGTCAGAGACCAGACAATGGGTGCTTGTGAGGTGGTGGTTTATATGGCAGTCCTTGATGAATGACAACAGGTGGAGGTGATCAGAAATCTGGGGATTGGGTACATATGGGAGGATCTGAGGAGTCTATGGATTTGTGACACTGAGATTATACTGAAACCATCTTTGACTGATAAGGAAAATATCTCTTTCAGAGCTTCCAATCGAGCTAGAGCTGTTCTTTTCTGATATTCCCCACCTCTTTCGACCACTCATACACTTATTTGGAAGTCGGTGGTACGTATTTGTACTGTACAATATCTGAATCCAAAACCTCATTATCCATTAGCACATTTCCTTCGTTTGTTTTCTGAAAACAAAGCTCAGTTATCTTTCCTCTTTTTGACGCCCACTCTCAATGGTCTGAGCCATTCCGGAAACTTCCCACAGGAAACTTTCCACAATTTATGGGAATTCATTGCAAATTTATATAAACTATCAATGTTTGGAGTAAGAAAACAGATTCTTCTGCTGTTCTTTAGGTCTGTGATAATGAGTATACTGCAATATTGCAACTCTATTTGGTATAAGAGCCTGTCTGTTATGCTAACAACAAAGTTGTTTAATCACTTAAAAATCTGTTCGAAGATTTTTATTATAACAATAATATGGCTTCTGACCCTAATCATGTCCTGCATACTGAGTTTGAATTACTACCATCAAACCTGAGGTACAGAGTTCCAAGATTCAACAAAGTGAGGCTGAAACACTCCTTTGTGTATCAGGCTATCTTAGAGTTAACCAGAAATCAAGAGTATTGTGAAGGTGGATTAAGTGTATGTTGATGTTCAATGTATGTTGGTTGTTGTAAACATAGATACTGTTATGCAACAAAAATTTCAGACTTGTCTGACAATAAAGTATTATATCATATCATCATCATCATCATCAAAAAATATTAAGCAGCACAGCTGTTGACATTGATAAATCAGCATATCAGAATGATTTCTGAAGGATCATGTGACACTGAAGACTGGAGTAATGGCTGATTAAATTCAGCTTTGCATTACAGAAATAAATTATATTTTAAAGTATATTAAAATAGAAAACCATTATTTTAAATTGTAATAATATTTCAAAATATTATGTTTTTTCTGTATTTTTAATCAAATGTGCATGTTATGGAGGAATGCACAGTGCATGCAGGGGGTGTGGCCTCAATTGCCCTTTAGTAAGTAGTGTGCTTTGTGCATGTGATTGAGGATTGTGCAGGGTAGAAATTCAGCTGAATGTGCTGCAAGACTTCCCTGTTATTGTCATGTGTTTGGTTCATTTGTTCAGTTTGTTTTTGACCCGTTTTTCTGTTCAGTTAATGTGAACAGAAATTAGTTTCTTTGTTAATCTTCTAGTCTGTTATTCAATTCTCCTCCGTTCTCTCCCTGTTTGTTTCTATGGTTAATTGATTGTGTTCGTTCAGTTTAGGTATGTTTTATTAATTATCTCGTCAGCTCCTGTGTTTGCCCTTCTATTTAAGCCTTCAGTTTCTGTCTGTTGATGGTCTGGCTCTGTTTCTATGCTTTCTCCTCGTTGATACTTCTGTTTATAGTTTGGATTATTATATTAAAAGTCTCCTTGAAGATACACTATATTGCCAAAAGTATTGGGACACCCCTCTAAATCATTGAATTCAGGTGTTCCAATCACTTCCATGGCCACAGGTGTATAAAATCAAGCACTTAGGCCAAACATTTGTGAAAGAATGGGACGCTCTCAGTATCACTGAATGGGGGAATCAAAGACGGCAGGCAGAGATGAGGGATCCAAATGCAGGGAGATTTTAATGAAAATAAGCAATCACAACAATCATAATCAGGAACAAAATAACATTGAGAAAAAACTAAGAAAACACAGGGAACCGCAGACACCTGCATGACATCAAACAACGACCGACAGAGAACCAGAGAATACAAGGGCTATTTAAACAGAGGGGTAAACGAGCTTAACAAGGGAAACTGACACACCTGGAACAGACTAATGAAAATAGAAAAAACTACAAAACTACAACCTGCCACAGAAAACAGGACAAAGGAAAGAACACAGAAACTAGGCACAGAGAAACATTAATATAAGTCCCACAGAGCACAAGACACAGAAGCAGGTCTGACACTCAGGAGCTCAGTGAATTCAAGCGTGGTACCGTGATAGGTTGCCACCAGTCCAATAAGTCTATTCGTGAAATTTCCTCACTACTAAATATTCCATAGTCAACTGTTAGTGGTATTATAACAACATGGAAGCAACTGGGAACAAAAGCAACTCAGCCAAGTGGTAGGCCACGTAAAATCACAGAGCGGTGTCAGCGCATGCTGAGGCGCACAGTGCACAGAAGTCGGCAACTTTCTGCAGAGTCAATAGCTACAGACCTCCAAACTTCTGTGGCCTTCAGATTAGCTCAAGAAAAGTGCATAGAGAGCTTCATGGAATGGGTTTCCATGGCCGAGCAGCTCATCCAAGCCTTACATCACCAAGTGCAATGCAAAGCGTCAGATGCAGTGGTGTAAAGCACACCGCCACTGGACTCTAGAGCAGTGGAGACGTGTTCTCTGGAGTGACCAATCACGCTTCTCTGTCTGGCAATACGATGGACGAGTCTGGGTTTGCATTGTGCCAAGTGTAAAGTTTGGTGGAGGGGGATTATGGTGTGGGGTTGTTTTTCAGGGGTTGGGCTTGGCCCCTTAGTTCCAGTGAAAGGAACTCTTAATGCTTCAGCATACCAAGACATTTTGGACAATTTCATGCTCCCAACTTTGTGGGAACAGTTTGGGGATGGCCCCTTCCTGTTCCAACATGACTGCGCACCAGTGCACAAAGCAAGGCCCATAAAGACATGGATGAGTGAGTTTGGTGTGGAGGAACTTGACTGGCCTGCACAGAGTCCTGACCTCAACCCGATAGAACACCTTTGGGATGAATTAGAGCGGAGACTGCGAGCCAGGCCTTCTCGTCCAACATTAGTGGCGGCGTTTCACAAAAATCTAGGGTATGGCATGATTCCTTCTGACCATACAACAACGACATTTCCAAATAATCATATTATATCTAAACAAATTGTGGACAAAAATCCACTAAAAG
Source organism: Coreius guichenoti (assembly GCA_039654105.1). Taxonomy (NCBI): domain Eukaryota; kingdom Metazoa; phylum Chordata; class Actinopteri; order Cypriniformes; family Gobionidae; genus Coreius; species Coreius guichenoti. The sequence continues at coordinate 51,914,863 of CM077168.1, forward strand.
AACAGACTTAACAACAATACAAAATACAAACACTGAAACAGCCCTTCTTAGAACAGTGTTCTAACCAAACGCAACACACAAGAAAAAAATATATATTTTCCATGTTAATCCATGAGTTTTTTGTACTAACCAGCCGCAACGGTGATTCACAACGATTCTATTTTACAAACAGTTTTTATTTCTGCAGCATTGCATCTTAACATACAAAGTGACAAGGATAATCTCAAATGCAGATTAGCCTATGTGCTTTATTTAATGTAAAAAGAATTTAATGTGAGTTTGAATATAATTTTTCGTGACCTTTATAGACGTTCATTTCAGTCACTCAGTATGTATTTTTAATCATGCTAAAATGGTGTAAGATTTAGGAATTCGATATTGTAGGCTACTTATCCATTTTGTTGCGAATGCAGTCAGTGCGCTTGCAGAGAGAGCCCACCCACACATTCTTCTGATTGGCTGTGATTTTGGATTGTTTTTGATTGATTGATCTCGGGTCGAGTCTGGTTTGCCGCTGAAAATCTTTTCACATCAGCCCTGGTTAGGACACGGCTGTTTAAATTTGCTTTTCAAAGCTGCAACAGAACTAACAAGCAGCATCATGAGCTGTTTATTTCCCCTGCTTGTCTGAATGCCTGGGTATGGCAACTGCCATACTCTGCCATACGTAAACGCTGCCTCTGAGAAGAATGGTCAAAAATTCCCATAAACACACTCCTAAACCTTGTGTAAAGCCTTCCCAGAAGAGTTGAAGCTGTTATAGCTGCAAAGGGTGGGCCAATTGCATATTAATCCTACGGATTAAGAACAGGATGTAAGAACAGGAAAGTCATGTGCATGTAAAGGTAGGCATCCCAAAACTTTTAGCAATATAGTGCATCTCCTTCGTCATGTGCTTCGGTGCTACAACCACATCCTGACAGTTATAGGCAATTTTGCAAATTTCCAGTTTATTCCCATGTTTCCAGTCTTGAAAATTCCTGGAATTTTGCAACCCTACTCACAATCTGTAGTGGTGTCATCACTTTCACAGTCATACACCTTCAATTCCTTAACAGGCAAGAATTGCTTTTCCTCAACCTTCTGTGTATTTGTACTTTGAACACAAGTTGTTGCTGTTTTGTTTTTTTGTTCAAGCAGAGCTTTTAAAGGGTTAGTTCAACCAAAAATGAAAATTCTGTCATTAATTACTCACCCTCATGTCGTTTCAAACCCATGACACCTTTGTTCATCTTCGGAGCACAAATTAAGATATTTTTGATGAAATCCGAGAGCTTTCTGATCCCTCCATAGACAGCAATTTAATTACCACTTTCATGGCTCAGAAAGGCAGTAAAGACATTGTTAAAATAGTCGATCTTTAAAACTTTGATGAAGGTCTTACGGGTTTGCATGCGCACTAATATGCTAGACAGAGCGGCTCCATCTCTGTACTCGGCGCTGAAAGGTGTCGACTTTCAAATGTAAAATTCAACTTTCCTATGTAAAATGGCACATTTTGTTCTTCCTATTTACTGTATTAATCATTGTATTTAAATATTCCTTGTGGAGATTACTGTTCTTACAAACCCGATTCCAAAAAAGTTGGGACACTGTACAAATTGTGAATAAAAAAGGAATGCAATAATTTACAAATCTCATAAACTTATATTTTATTCACAATAGAATATAGATAGCATATCAAATGTTGAAAGTGAGACATTTTGAAATGTCATGCCAAATATTGGCTCATTTTGGATTTCATGAGAGCTACACATTCCAAAAAAGTTGGGACAGGTAGCAATAAGAGGCCGGAAAAGTTAAATGTACATATAAGGAACAGCTGGAGGACCAATTTGCAACTTATTAGGTCAATTGGCAACATGATTGGGTATAAAAAGAGCCTCTCAGAGTGGCAGTGTCTCTCAGAAGTCAAGATGGGCAGAGGATCACCAATTCCCCGATCTTTTCCAATATCAGAAAGGAGTTTCTCAGAGAAAAATTGCAAAGAGTTTGAAGTTATCATCATCTACAGTGCATAATATCATCCAAAGATTCAGAGAATCTGGAACAATCTCTGTGCGTAAGGGTCAAGGCCGGAAAACCATACTGGATGCCGTGATCTTCGGGCCCTTAGACGGCACTGCATCACATACAGGAATGCTACTGTAATGGAAATCACAACATGGGCTCAGGAATACTTCCAGAAAACATTGTCAGTGAACACAATCCACCGTGCCATTCGCCGTTGCCGGCTAAAACTCTATAGGTCAAAAAATAAGCCATATCTAAACATGATCCAGAAGCGCAGGCGTTTTCTCTGGGCCAAGGCTCATTTAAAATGGACTGTGGCAAAGTGGAAAACTGTTCTGTGGTCAGACGAATCAAAATTTGAAGTTCTTTTTGGAAAACTGGGACACCATGTCATCTGGACTAAAGAGGACAAGGACAACCCAAGTTGTTATCAGCGCTCAGTTCAGAAGCCTGCATCTCTGATGGTATGGGGTTGCATGAGTGCGTGTGGCATGGGCAGCTTACACATCTGGAAAGGCACCATCAATGCTGAAAGGTATATCCAAGTTCTAGAACAACATATGCTCCCATCCAGACGTCGTCTCTTTCAGGGAAGACCTTGCATTTTCCAACATGACAATGCCAGACCACATACTGCATCAATTACAACATCATGGCTGCGTAGAAGAAGGATCCGGGTACTGAAATGGCCAGCCTGCAGTCCAGATCTTTCACCCATAGAAAACATTTGGCGCATCATAAAGAGGAAGATGCGACAAAGAAGACCTAAGACAGTTGAGCAACTAGAAGCCTGTATTAGACAAGAATGGGACAACATTCCTATTCCTAAACTTGAGCAACTTGTCTCCTCAGTCCCCAGACGTTTGCAGACTGTTATAAAAAGAAGAGGGGATGCCACACAGTGGTAAACATGGCCTTGTCCCAACTTTTTTGAGATGTGTTGATGCCATGAAATTTAAAATCAACTTATTTTTCCCTTAAAATGATACATTTTCTCAGTTTAAACATTTGATATGTCATCTATGTTGTATTCTGAATAAAATATTGAAATTTGAAAACTTCCACATCATTGCATTCTGTTTTTATTCACAATTTGTACAGTGTCCCAACTTTTTTGGAATCGGGTTTGTATATTTATTGTGACTACTGTTATTTGTTATTTTGTACTTATTTCTATTTTATCTTTTAATTGTAGAAAACCACACACATGCAAAGAGGAATTTATTCAGTGTACTGAGTTGTGGTGACAATAAATGGGTTATTCCTGCATACCTGATCTTCTGTGGTAAACGTCTCTCACTGGACGCTCTGTAGTGGGTCTGTTATTAACCGGCAAATTCACATTGGGAGAGCTACTAGTAGCCAACCTTTTTTTACAACATTTAACACACTAATGTGTCATAAATCACACAGGTTTGTGTCAGATGAGAAATAGGAGTAGGAGAACAATAAAATACATGTAGGAGAACAATAAAATGATCATTATCGAGAAAGATCAAATTAGTTGGGAGTGTTTAAGCAGGTGACAGTTCTCTCACGTTTACCTCTGTACCTCAAGCACCATAAATCTGTCATAAAAGTGTCCATGTGACTTGTGTGCATTATTCCAACTTTTCCAAAGTCATACAATAACTTGTGTGACAAACTGACCCAAATTTAAGTTATTCCCAGGAAATCGTCCCCTCTGCTGCAGCTCCTAAAATTGGTAACCTGCTATTGTTACCTTAAAAGAGCTATTTCTACTTTGTTTAACCCATAAATGTTACAATAAATTAAATGTTTTTAGATTGATTCAACAATATTAACGGGATGGTTCATCCAAAAAGAAAATGTGCTGTTAATTTACTCACCCTCAGGCCATCCAAGATGTAGGTGACTTTTCAGTAGAACAGTAAAGAAGATTTTTAGCTGAAACTGTGATTATAATGCAAGTCAAAGGCTACCGTCAGGGGCTTCGTTACGGGGGGTGCACAATATGCCAGTCCCGGGATGCTAGGGGGCCCCAAATCATGACTTTGGCTTTTTTTGTGTGTTTTTTTTTTTTTCTTTTTTTCTTACATACACGAACACGTTAACTAATAATATTGCAGTAAAATAAAATTAAAACCTGTGAATTATAGAAAGTAAGAAGTGAACATGAGCACGCTCTCTCGTCAATTCAAAATACAGCGCATTACGTGCTAACCGCACAAAAAATAACACGATGGATGGAAAGAAGCACCTGTCATTATTCCCGAATTTGGTTGTGTGGCCTGTGGGTAGCCTATTCTAGGGGCTAGTCCCCAGCGTGAGTTTTCTGAGGTGACTGTTATTTTAGAACATTATTATTTTAGAAAGTTTTATTTCCTTGGCTACACATCATGCAGCCACACAGACAGTATGGCGTTTATTTAGTTTTCCCCTTTTTATTCAAAATATTCACTTGTTTACTATATCATTAATTGTATGATATATTCCGATTGTCAAATATGTGGAAGTGAATGTGTTTTGTCATTTAAACACCTTTATAATGATCATGTTAGTTGATATAACGCGCCATGAGTTTGCATCGCAATTCAGAGGATCTGTCGGATTTACATCACGTAAATTCATCCATTTTTCCCGAAATACATAAAAGTAAGTGGCCGTTGAACTGGGAGAAGAATAGAGTATCTTTATCGTTTCATACACAATGTGTATCTAAATAAAACACTTCGTCAAATTATAATTGAAAGGATTATTATTACAGCTTCCAAAGGCATCATATGGAATTTGAATTTTAAACTGTAAATGTTTTTTTTTTTTTTACAGTACTTGATTTAAATGTCTATTTAAATCTCTGAAACCTCAAATAAACAGTATGTGGTTGAAAACACTGAATAGTTGTGATATATGAAAGGCACTGAGCGCCTCAGCACCAGCCAAAGCGCGAAAGCACGTTTGAATATCAGTGATGCACTGAACAGTCTAATCACACCGGTGTGATCGTATGCGTCAATGGGTTAAAATCCATCTCAGTTTGAGGGTGGAGGGGGGTTGAATTGAAATTTTCGTTACTTGAAATAACGTTAACTAATAAATTATTTCAATTTCTTATTAAACGTCAAAAGAAAAAACATTCATCTTCTGGAAGAAGGGGGCCCAAAATTCTGTCTTGCATACCCCCCTTAAAACTCTTCATGGCGCCCCTGGCTAACGTCACTTTGAGAGTAAAAAAAAACATATACAGGCAAAACAAAATTAATACCCATGGCTCCTGACGATACATTGAGGTCTTAGGAAGTGAAACAAACGGTCAAAAGGCTTTGGGTTACAGGTAATAATGTAAATAATCATCAGTTTCTTGCACAAACCGATCGTTTCGCCTCATAAGACCTCAATGTTTTGTCCGGAGCCACAGGTATTAATTTTGTTTTGCCTGTATATGTCTTTTTTTTTTTACTCTCAAAGTGTGTAATAGTTTACTTGCATTTTATGATTCACCAAGGGCTACAGCTAAAAAAAAATTGTTGTTCTACTAAGGAAAAAAGTCACCTACATCTTGGATGTCCTGAGGTGAGTAAATTAACAGCACATTTTCCTTTTTGGGTGAACTATCCATTTAATTAATTTGCCTTGACTAAATCTAGAAAATTTAGATGTTGCGATGTTCAGTTTCAGTGTAGCTTCTTTATATTAAGTTAAATTATGACACATGCAAAATAAAAGAACACCACGTAGGTGAGTCAGCATGACTGAACTTTAATTTGTGGGTGAACTAATAATTGATGTGGGTAAGATGGGGAAACAAGGTTTCCACTGTTGCGATCAGTGGTGTGTAGGCAGCCTGTGACTACATAGTGTCGTAGAAAATCATTGTCTTGAACATGATTTTATTTAATATCTGATCTGATATTCAACCTGTTTTCACATGTTCAGATTCCTGATTTCATCATCAGGCTTGTCCCGCTCTTGAAGTCTGGAGTTCTCCCAAAAAAAAGTGCAAAGTATAAACAAACTGGAAGTGAGAAAGTTCCCTCTTATCTCTAGGCTACAGAGAGATTATTCAGTGGAAGTATATGACGAAACTGCTGTTTACTTTCCTCCACTTACTCATAACCAGTGATGCTGTGTGTGTGTGTGTGTGTGTGTGCACTGCCAGAGAGGCGCATGCATAATCATGGCTTTTCTCCATTTAGTTGACAAATGAAATGAAATGGATCCGTAAGACAAATTTTTTTTGTCCAGTATGTATAGAAAATTAAATATTTTTATTTCATTACTATTAATAATTCCCCCCTCTTGTTTCGATTTGGTAATTTACAAACCTGGTCCTTTTGGAGGTCCTTAAAATTATTTTAAATTATGTTTAAAAAATGTTATTTATTTTATTTTTTTAATTTGATCATTTATAATCATTTATTTTTTAAAGGAAATAAGAGCTTACTGATAATTTTGTAAATTTGTACAGACAAAATAATTTACAACAATGGTGCAGTGGGAAATGGGGACTCAGTAGGAGTAGAGTTGCTTTTGTAAATTATATAAAATAGTAAAAAGAAAGTGTGTGTGTGTGTGTGGAAAGGTTTTTTCTTCTTACTATTATATATAATATACAGTGGCGGCTGGTGGGTTTTAAAATAGACGAGGCACAAAACATTTTAGCGGTAGGATCCCCTCCCGAGGATTTTTCTAACTGCTTTAAAATGGCTTTTTTGGGGTCACTTTTAGACAGACATATACAGCAAGACAATTTCACTCACCTAGCCTGTCCTTTAAATGTCCGTGTTAAAAGAGCACGTTAGGCCGTTGCTGTAGCCTATATCTTAGCCTATAGGCGTGGGGTCTTCCTTCATTTTTAATTTGTAGCTGTTTTTCGATAGTTTGAAAAATTTGTTTGCGATCAAATATTCAATATCTCTACTCTTCATACGTAGTTGGTACATCAGCAGTAGCAGTTCAAACTAATATCACTTAATTTACGTTTCTTCAATCATTGGGTGATGTACCAAGGGAGGCTAGCCTCTTTTGCCATGTTTCTTTCTCAACACTCCTAATCGCTGAAAGTGAAATACTCGATGGTGATTGGCTAATGTTTTTTTACCAACGGAGGCACAAGTCTACGGCCTTGGATTAGCCTCCCCCTCCCCTCGCGTTTCGCAGATTCGGTACATTTGGGGAAGAGTGTGGTGGTTACAGAGGTGAAATTACAAACAAAAAATACACTTTCTGAGACATAAAATGAAGAACCGGGAATTTCCGGTCCTTCTCCCATTTTCACCTCAAAATTTTGGGTAGGCTAGCCTCCCTTGCCTCCCCTGATAAGCCGCCACTGACAATATACAAAAGCAACTTTACTCCTATACTGAGTAGGGATAAGGGCTAGTTGTGCATTAAACTACTTTATACCATGGTCTGTCTGAATTCTCGATTCTGATTGGCTGGAAGGTGTGCAATAAAACTGTTTAATGCGCAGGTAGTGCCACGTCAGTTGAATCACCGTTCTATATTAATGCGCTGTTTTCTGAAGCACACACACACAGGCCTACGTCACTCGCATACAGAGAGCGGAGATCGCGCTGCGCATTCAGGAGCACAGAAACTTATCAACGCCGCCCCGCGACTTTTAGCAATAAAACAGCTTTGCTACTGGATCACTACATTATATTTCTCAGCAACGAGGGGGTTACATCGCTATTTTGGAGGAATAAAAGCACATCTTTGTTGTTAAGAAAGACGCTGAACAGACACAAGTACGAATCTCTCTCTCTCTCTCTCTCTCTCTCTCTCTCTAATTAATTCAAATAAATATTATAAATCATTCGTTCATATAAATGTAATCTTACGCACTACTTTATCTCTGTGTCTGACTCGAAGCGGGCAGAATGCTGGATCTCACGAGCCGTAACTGACGAAAATAACCGTCAATTTTTCAAATATCGCGCTGCAAACATCAATAACAGCTTAAAGTTGTCAAAGCAAAGCTGTTATTGATGTTTGCAGCGCAATATTTGACCGGAAGTGCAAAATTGACTGTTATTTTTGTCAGTTACGGCTCAGATCTAGCATTCGCCTGCCCAGCTAACAGACATTCTCCAAATATTCAGTGTTGGTTCTGGGAACGTAAAAAAATGTCCAGTTTACTTGACGTTAGAGAAACGTGTTTTAAAAGGTATGATGTTCCTCAAACGTTCTTTCAACTTAATTTTGATTAACAATTCAACATTCTAGGAACGTTGATTTGTAACTTTCCAAGAACATAAAAATGTCCAGTTTCCTCAATGTTAATAGACTGTTATTTAAAGGTTAGTATGATGTTCCTGAAACCTTCAAACACCTGCTGTGAACAAGCACTGAAAGAAAGAGAAATAAGAACACAACTTTCTTCCGCCACAACCTACTGAAATCGACTGAAGATAAAATACATTACATTTCTGAAAATCTCAGCAGAGGAGGATTAAACAACTCCACAAACAGCATTACCAGCTTCACTTATTACTAACCAGATTGACTTTATTTCTGTCAGACATCTACAGAAGCTCTTATTGATGTTTGGTTGAAAATGTTTTGTTTGAGGTCACCATCATGGTGATCAGCGTTTGCTTTAGTTGGGCTCTTGACCCTTGACTTTTGTTAAGTTACTGTTTTCAGAAAACATTTCTGCATTGATAAAGCAGACCAACACATATGTTTTAACGGTCCAACGGCTGCATTAAAGTAGTTTAAACAACTGCTTTTTCTGTAGTTTTGTTTATTTTTGGAATTGAAGCATTTTTTGAGAAGAGAGTAATAAAGTCAACCAAAGCTGAGCTGATATTGGCAGCACAAACACTTTGTGCTGCCAAATTCCTCCCCCCAATTCCTGAATGTGCGGTGCTAGAATTCGGAGCAGTTTGCATTACTAAGCATCTGAAAATGTCGTCTTTGGGGACACATTCACCTCTGACATTTTATCTATTTTTTTAAGTGCCTAGACTATTTCAATGAGTCATCAATGACTTCACTACTTTTGCATTGTTGCAATGGTTTTCCTTAAAGGAACTGATGAAAGAGCAAGATGACACATGCAACAAAACTGATGCTCAACTGAAGTTTGGCAGATGCAACAAACCAATCGCCTGAAAATATCATTTGAATGTACTAAAAAGGCTTTGTCCAAGCATGTCTGTTTGGACCAGTATTTATTTTAGATTTGAATTAATTTGCATCATTCAGTATTGTTTATATTTTATGTTTTTATGTATGTTTGGACCTGGTGGAACGTAAGCTTATAAAATAGTCACAATAACTTCACCTAAAAATGACAATTCTGTCATCATTTACCCACCCTCAAGTTGTTCCACACCTGTATGAGTTTCTTTCTTCTGTTCAACACATTTTAAAGAATGATGGCAACCAAACAGTTGATGGGCCCCATTGACTTCCACAGTACTTTTTCCCAAACTATGGAGGTCTATGTTTAAATTTATGAAACCTACATATTCTTTTTTCTAATAACATCAAAACAACATCAATATTACTCTGAAATGTTGGTCTATGAACTTTTGCTCTACAAACACATTAATTTGTTTTTGTAATTTTAATTTCAGAATTATTGTGTATGCGCAAACATATTTCTAAACAAAACGCAGCAGAGGGAAGGGACAAATGTGTGTATGAGGATAGAAAAGAGGCTAAATGTATTTTACAGGAGTAATTTGAGACAAATCTAACTAATAGATGAAAAAAAAATCAACATAATTTAATGTGTAAAGCCACAGTTCACTTTCGTTTTGACCCGGATGCAAAAGGTGCAACAATTTAGTTTGAGATTGTTAAAAAATCTCAAAAAAATAAATGTTTATTTTGACAGTCTTAACACACTTGCAAGATTTCATCTTCAATCTAAAAACTACGGATTAAAAAAAAAAAATTATGTACCTGTTCTGGGTCAAAATAGACTCGAATGCAATAAGAGGGTTTATGACTTGGGAACTCGAGTAAATTATCCCAGAGTTTCCCAGTAGTAAATACGACTTGAGGGCATTCAAGTCCAGTTTTCAACTAGGAAACTCGTATTTACGATAATTTCAATAGTACATGAAGGCAGCATTTATCCCGTAAAGCCCTACTTATAAAAAACAATAGTCTAAAATGACAAAAAAAGTCTATTTTTTTGAAATAGAAAAAAAATGTTTTTTTATTTATATAGAAATTCTGAAAGCTTGCAATGTAAGTTAATGAGATCTTTATTACAGTATAGCAGACTGCTTGCATAAAATGCATATAAATATCAGTTTTTACTTGATATCTTCCAATAATATGTCTTATAATAAAAATGATATTTAAATACTTTGTTTTATGATCAAAGCTCTGTAGTTTGTATCCAATAATGATAGAGAGATGAACAAATAAACGTTCCTCAAAAGCCTGATGGATGGATCATTTTTGATACTCACTTTTTAACTAGATTTATGGATATTCAAGTAAGTTGCTTCAGTCTAGTAAATGTTCATCTTGAAATATAACTAAAAGTATTCTTATGTTTACCTTAAAATCAGTAAAGCTTTCACAGCAAAAAAAAAGACGACAAAAAGGTGGACATTTGTGCAATTATACAAAAAAAATGTATGAACACTCAATCAGACGACAGAAGGCATGTAGTAGATTGTGTGCAACTGCAAGTTTCAGAAAAGTTTGAAACATAATTAGATAATTTAGAGGCATATCAAACATGATAAAGGCTTCATAGGGTTAAGAAGTATTTTATATTTGCTTGTAAAGGGAATAAAATAATGGCCATTGAGAGGCAGATTTCCTTGGAAGAGAAGATAAGCCAGAAGTCGTAATTGCACAAGAAGTGGCATGTGGTGTGGGAGTCTCCCTCTTTAAAAGGGAGAGTGCTGGCCTGTGTTAGACTACAGCAGACGCTCACTTGACACGTTCACTGGCATTGCTCAGCACAAAACTGTCTCAGAATGAAGAAGTTCACCGTAGCAGCCTTCATGTTTCTGATCTGCACAACTGCACTGCTGTCCACAACAGCAGAAATCCGAAAAGGTAAGCAGAATAACATTCATAAGTGTTTTAAATCAAATCGTTTGCAGATATTTCATGCTACATCTTACACTAACTCTCTCTCTGTGTGTCACAGCAGGTAAATTCAAGCGCATCTATCTGCGCTGCCAGTGCACTAAAACTCATTCAAAACCACCAATTCCTACTGAAAAAATACTCTCATTGAAGGTGTTTCCTGCTGGACCACACTGCAAAAATGAGGAGATCATGTAAGTGTTAAAACTTACCGAAGCAACACTTCAAATGCAGGCACATGATGTACACTACCAGTCAAAACGCTCTTTATTATTGCTTCTTCAAATAAAATGCCACCATCTGTCCAGATTCCACACTTCTCCTCCGAGGTGCATCCTGGGATGCTGGACACTTGTTAATGCTTTTCTTTCACTAATGTGAATGATTTAAGCAGAAGCCTTCATATAAAAAGGTCTTTACGATCACGAGAGTGTTTGGCATTTGGCTGGTAGTGTGTGAAAATTCAAAACTGATGATAATGTATGGATGGTTTGTCTGAATTTACTCGCCTTCATGTTGTTTCAAACCTGTATGGCTTTTATTTTCACCAGTGGAGATGTTTAGCAGAATGCCAGAGCTGTTCTTCTTTAAATCTTTGTATGGAAATGAGCAGCTTTGACATTCTGCTAAATAAATACTTTTGTGTTCCACGGAAGAAAAAAGTCATACAAATGATGACAGAATGTCTGTTTTTTTTGGAGGGGTGAACTTCATTTAAGTCATGACTTACCAGAATGTCCCTTATAATTCCATACAGTTGTGTGTAAAAATAATAATAATGAATCAAGTGTCATTTTGTAGATTATAAATAATCATACATTTATGTCTTACAGTGCTAGACTGAAGAACGGACCGACGTGTCTCAATCCTAATGCTGACTGGGTGATTTCTCTCAAAGAAGAGTAAGTTCTTGTCTATGATGATGTCACTCTTGTTATTATTAATACAAGTTGATTTAAATCATGTTAATGAATCATTTTAATTGCTACTTTTAAACTCGGACACTGCAGAACCTTTGATCCTTCAGATTCTAATGCACCGTTTCTCTTCATGTTTGCAGAATTTACAAGAGGAACGACACAAAGAGCAAATGAAGAGCAACTACTGTACTACAGAATTTTTCATTTGATTTTATCACCTCTTGGTGAATGAAGAATTAAATGTGAAAACGTGCTTTTGTTTTATAAAATGTGAAGAGATGTTTTATTTACTTTGTCTGACTTTATAGTTTTTTTATTATATTTATTGTTATTGTCTCACTGAATTATAGTTGCTGATATGGTTTTGCATTGCTTTTGAATGATGACACACTTGTACTAGCAATAAAAGATGTTATAATTGTCATAATGGATATTGTGTTCCTTTTTGTCATCTCGCAAACATCAAACATAAGGTTACTGTACATTAAAACAGAAATGCAGTATTATTCCCTGAGCTATTCACCATCATGTCATTCCAAACCTGAAATCTGAAAAATGTTTGCATGCAGTTACAATGAACAGGGACTGAAACTTTCAAAAGCACAATAAATCTGTCATAAAAATGGGCCATACATCTTCTGAAGCCATACAAGTTATTGAATCTCATAACATCTGCTCTCATTGACACGTTCATGCACTCTTAAAAATAAAGGTTCCAATGTTTTCACAGCGGTGCCATAGAAGAACCATTTTTGGTCTCCCAAAAGAGCCTTTCAGTGATCGGTTCTTAAAAGAACAATGTTTTTTCTTGGTGTGAAGAACATTCTAAAAATCTGAAGAACCTTTTGTGGAATGAAAAGGTTCCATGAATGTTCTTAATGGAACCATAGATGCCAATAAATAACCTTCATTTATAAGAGTGTAAGAGAAGTAGTGATTTAAAGTATAATTATTTTTCAGGATCACACTCTTTTTAGTGCGTTAAAATATGCCTGTGGTCAGAAGTTCTGTCCTTCCAAAACTAATATTTAGCCTACTTATTATTTCACTGATACTCTAGAGTTCTTCTCATGGATATCCTGTTTAGGCGACTTGCCATTAAGTACCTTAAACAAAAATACATTTAAGTGACTTGATCTTGCCAAACTCTAAAGTGATCTTTTTGTATGTACAAATTACAGTTTTGTTTGTGTGTATGATACTGATGTATAATAAAGAATAAAAACCTGCATGATTCCTGGAAGCTGTGTAGATTCAGTCAAACTGGCGGGTTGAGGGTTTCTGGACAGCTTATGGATCTGGCTTGTATACCGTTTGCATCAAATAGCCTGAGGTTGGTCTGGACTGCTTGGGAGTTGAGGGTGAACTTTGCTCTGTGTGTGTTTGTGTAGGTGTGGTAATTATGATTCATGTTTTAGTGCACATTCCCTTGTAATCAGCCTTCCTGGTGGTCAGTTTCAGTTCCTTTTTTAGCTTGACTTATTTGCTACCTGTAGTTAAATATATGTAAGCTTAAACTACATTGTATTTGGTCATAATTCAATGCACATAGCAGACAAGAATAGACAAAAGTGCACTTATTATTCTGTTTATACTTAAGATCGATGACTGGTGACATTCTGCAATCCAACAGTTTGGCGTGGACAGGGTCATTTTTGTGGCTGACCTTATTGCATTTGCATTTGTAGGAGTTTCCCTTTCAGACACAAAATGTATGGGAGGAGAGTATTTAAATGAATGTGATTTACTAAGGTTTGCGCTCATCAATTTACTGATGTTTGCGCCATTATTTAACAGCCAAAAAAAAGCATGTCTTAAAGGGATAGTTCACCCAAAAATGAAAATTCTGGCATCATTTACTCACCATCAAGTTGTTCCAAACCTGTATGAATTTGAACACAAAGGAAGATATTTGGAAGAATGTTTGTAACCAAGCAGATCTCGGCAGCCAGTGACTACCATAGTGGGAAAAATATACTATGGTAGTCAATGGCTGCCGAGATGTGCTTGGTTACACACACAGACATCAACAATCAGCAAATGAATCTCAGCAATTGTGACAATCAAAAATTTCATGTTGCAATGCATGCTGGATGCCAGCATAGTACAAAACTCCCAGCATGCTTTGCAACATGAGTAAATTATGCAGCTGAATGGTCTTTTTTATTGCCACCATTGTTGAGATTCATGTGCTGATTTTTGATATCTCTGTGTGTCTAAATGATGCTGTAGCTGTTTTAAAATTACTGATTACTGTCGGAACTGTAGTTTCACAGTGGTCGTAATGTCTATTCGTTTAAGTCTATTAATAATGTAACACTTTTGATAAGGGATTAAACACTGGATGAGATCAGTGAATCGATACATAACTATCAGCATTCAATGATAATCATACTTTTTTCCCATAACAAATGTAGCTTGCACAAACACTGTTAAAGCAGCCAAAGGAAAAACAGATGTTAAAAAGTCAAGGGTTAAGGGCCCAACTAAAGAAAACACTGATCTCCATAATGGTGACATCAAACTAAACATTTTCAATTAAACATTAACATCTAAACTTAACATCTAAACTCATTAATTACTCACCCTCATGTCATTCCAAACCCGTAAGACCTTTGTTCATCTTCGGAGCATGAATTAAGATATTTTTGATGGCAGCAACGTAATTGTAACTTTCAAGGTCCAAAAGGTAGTAAAGATATCGTTAAAATAGTCCATGTGACTCCAGTGGTTCAACCTTAATTTTATAAAGTGACGAGAATACTTTTTGAGCACAAAAAACCCCCCCGAAAATAATGACTCTGCTGTTGACGTAGTAAATACAGTGCAGCGCTTCCGAGTTCTACACCAAAACGTCGGCTTACCATTGGCTGGCGCTGTTCACGTGAGCACCACGATGCATGCGTGTGATGCTGACGCAGGAGATAACCAATGGTGAGCGTCTGTTCTGCCGTAGAACTCGGAAGCATTGCACTGTATTTCAGTACTTTCAGAATCTTTACTTTTTTTTTTTTTTTTTAATAATTTAGTTTTTTGTATTTTTAAAATGAACATATTTTAATGACAGTATATTTATTGAACAAAAATAAATTTTCTAAACACTTTCTATGAAGCCCATGTGTATAATGAATTATAGCCCCATTTATACTTATTTATAAGAAAATATTACTATTCTATTCTATAAATATATTTATAAAGACTCATTATCAAGATCTCAAGATCCTTACTGCATTATAAGAACAGTTATAGTTACATTTATATAATTTTTTTATAATTACTTATAAGTCATTCATTTGCTTTTTCAATGTGCATGCTTATAATCCATTATACACTGATTTATAAGTATTAAAGGGATCGTTCACCCAAAAATGAAAATTTGATGTTTATCTGCTTACCCCCAGGGAATCCAAGATACACTCACCTAAAGGATTATTAGGAACACCTGTTCAATTTCTCATTAATGCAATTATCTAATCAACCAATCACATGGCAGTTGCTTCAATGCATTTAGGGGTGTGGTCCTGGTCAAGACAATCTCCTGAACTCCAAACTGAATGTCAGAATGGGAAAGAAAGGTGATTTAAGCAATTCTGAGCGTGGCATGGTTGTTGGTGCCAGACGGGCCGGTCTGAGTATTTCACAATCTGCTCAGTTACTGAGATTTTCACGCACAACCATTTCTAGAGTTTACAAAGAATGGTGTGAAAAGGGAAAAACATCCAGTATGCGGCAGTCCTGTGGGCGAAAATGCCTTGTTGATGCTAGAGGTCAGAGGAGAATGGGCCGACTGATTCAAGCTGATAGAAGAGCAACTTTGACTGAAATAACCACTTGTTACAACCGAGGTATGCAGCAAAGCATTTGTGAAGCCACAACACGCACAACCTTGAGGCGGATGGGCTACAACAGCAGAAGACCCCACCGGGTACCACTCATCTCCACTACAAATAGGAAAAAGAGGCTACAATTTGCACGAGCTCACCAAAATTGGACAGTTGAAGACTGGAAAAATGTTGCCTGGTCTGATGAGTCTCGATTTCTGTTGAGACATTCAGATGGTAGAGTCAGAATTTGGCGTAAACAGAATGAGAACATGGATCCACCATGCCTTGTTACCACTGTGCAGGCTGGTGGTGGTGGTGTAATGGTGTGGGGGATGTTTTCTTGGCACACTTTAGGCCCCTTAGTGCCAATTGGGCATCGTTTAAATGCCACGGCCTACCTGAGCATTGTTTCTGACCATGTCCATCCCTTTATGACCACCATGTACCCATCCTCTGATGGCTACTTCCAGCAGGATAATGCACCATGTCACAAAGCTCAAATCATTTCAAATTGGTTTCTTGAACATGACAATGAGTTCACTGTACTAAAATGGCCCCCACAGTCACCAGATCTCAACCCAATAGAGCATCTTTGGGATGTGGTGGAACGGGAGCTTCGTGCCCTGGATGTGCATCCCACAAATCTCCATCAACTGCAAGATGCTATCCTATCAATATGGGCCAACATTTCTAAAGAATGCTTTCAGCACCTTGTTGAATCAATGCCACGTAGAATTAAGGCAGTTCTGAAGGCGAAAGGGGGTCAAACACAGTATTAGTATGGTGTTCCTAATAATCCTTTAGGTGAGTGTATATATATTAAGCATTTCTAACATGACTACAGTTTAAGGCACTGATTTGTGGTATTTTCTTGCAGTAAGTAAGAAATAACTTTACTTTTATGAAATAATAAATTCCACAGAAACAAATAACATTTATGAAATTAATAAATTCCAAAGAAAGACATCTGGGTTTGAAACTACATGAGTAAGTTAGCACATTTTGATAAACTATTGCTTAAACAGGGTTTGAGAGCTGAGATTATTTATATTTTGATTCCTGGGGAAATTATGATGCAAGGTGCAAGAATCATCCTTTATTTATTTTTTCTTTCTGAAGTGCATAAATGCATAATGGTGCACAAATGAGTAATGTAATACTGCACCAAAAGATTCAGTGACTGATATCAAATTACTTTCCTCCTCCATGGAAGTTATACTGTAAACACACATGCTGAAACTTTTCTTCATACATTAAGCCATCTAAACTAATGCTGGTTGTATATATTTTTTGTCTGTTTTGGCAGATTTCTCTTTCCAGATAAAATGGGTCACTTGGCACATGAACTTCTCTCATTGCCCTCTATATGACCACTGCTCTGTTCACTGTCACAAAGCACACACCCCCGACGCACACACACACACACCAGAGTGTACTGCTCTTTTCTCCGTTATTGTTCAAAAACTTTGTCACAGATGTTTTTTTTTTTAAATTCTGTAACTAGTCACAAATGAGTCAATAGTTGTCATCCAGTGAGTTTATATCATTTGATCACATAAAATTGTTGGGGTCTTAGCAAGAGTCAGATAGATAAATAGATAGACAGACAGACAGATAGATAGATAGATAGATAGATAGATAGATAGACAGACAATAGATAGATAGACAGACAGACAGATAGATAGATAGATAGATAATAAATAGATAGACAGACAGATAGATAGATAGATAGATAGATAAATAGATAGATAATAAATAGACTGACAGACAGACAGATAGATAGATAGATAATAAATAGATAGACAGACAGACAGACAGATAGATAGATAGATAGACAGACAATAAATAGATAGATAGATAGACAGATAGATAGATAGATAGACAGACAATAGATAGATAGATAGATAGATAGATAGATAGATAGATAGACAGACAATAGATAGATAGATAGATAGATAGACAGACAGATAGATAGATAGATAGATAGATAGACAGATAGATAGACAGACAGATAGATAGTTAGATGGATTGTTATTGTATATAATTATTTGAATGTTTCATGTAATATTTATTTGGGCTATTAAAGAAACATTCCACCTGTGGTAAGCAGACAAATGTGAATTGCACACAGCAAAGCACCTGACATATCATTTTTGGTAAAAACAGCTTGTGGCTCCAGGGGGATTTTAAACTTGGTAACCTGAAGAACATGAGATGCGTCCAGATGACACACGGCTGATAGACATGTGAACAGATACAAACCACATATTTACACATAAAGAAACACAAACAAACACATACAACGGTTAAGGGGAAGTGGAATAAAATCACTACTTTGTATCACGAGGCCTTTGAAAGCATAATATATAAGGCCGTACAGCCCAGATAACGGCATCTGATCTTGAGTGTTTGACAGCGACAGCAGAAGCTTCACCCATCATGAACGTCTTCCTGATGTTAACCGTTATTGGAGCCAGCATCGTTCTGTCCGGTGGTAAGCTTCACATTCATTATCTGTCTATTATATTTTGCTTCAATCACTAGAAAATAGCTAGTTTTTGCTAAGATGGTCTACCATGCCAAAACCATGTCAAAATTTCTCCAGCAGGACAAATATTGAATATTATTTCTAAAGAATACTCTCTTACAATGTGTGTACGTAGTCTGGATTTCAGCATTTTCCTTGGAGCTGTGATTAACTTGCTTCATTTCCTGAAATCTGTTGCACGCTACTATTTTATAAATCCCGTTTTTCACAAGACCATGTGCATGTGCAGTTTACAGTTGTGTAATTGCTTTTAGACGCACATTCTTTCTTTGGCCTTACTAACTGTTGTCTGTTTTCTCAGCTGTGCAGCCTCTCGGAGCGGGATACAACAGCCGCTGCATGTGTCTGAAACTGGAGTCCAGGATCATCCCACCTGACAACCTGCGGCGTGTGGAGATCCTGCCCAGAGGCCCTCACTGCAAGACTACTGAGGTCATGTGAGTATTTCCTCAAAGAGTCATGCTTCCTGAAATATTTCAGTTGAGTTATTCTTTATAAGGCAGGATGTTGCAAATGATATAGATAGATAGATAGATAGATAGATAGACAGACAGACAATAGATAGACAGACAGATAGATAGACAGATAGATAGATAGATAGATAGATAGATAGATAGATAGACAGACAGACAGACAGACAGACAGACAGATAGATAGATAGACAGACAGACAGACAGACAGATAGACAGACAGATAGATAGTCAGACATACAGACAGATAGATAGATAGATAGATAGATAGATAGATAGATAGACAGACAGATGATAGATAGATAGATAGATAGATAGATAGATAGATAGATATAAAGACAGACAGACAGACAGTCACTTCAACATATCTAGAAGTAATACGCATTTATATTCAATGAGTCTAACATAAAAGTGTCATCTATGAAATTTATTTAAGTTTGACCAACTCAGTTTATTTAGATTTAGGAAGGGGAGTTATTATAAACTGTATTAATTATAAATTATAAATGTATTCCTGTGATCAAAGCTGAATTTTCAGCATCATTACTCCTGTCTTTAGTGTCACATGATCCTTCAGAAATCATTCTAATATGAGGATCTGATACTCAAGATACGTTTTATAAGGATTCTTTGATGAATATAAAGTTTAAATTTGAAATAGAAATCTCTTGTGACATTATGAATGTTTTTTCTGTCATTTTTGTATTAATTTAATGTGTTCATGTTGAATAAAAGTATCTTACTATCCCCAATCTTTGGACTGTAACTTACATAAATCTTTTTTCTTTTTTTTTTTCCAGTGCTGGTTTATCAAGTGGAGAACGGATCTGTCTAAACCCCAAGACACCATGGGTTAAAAGACTCATTCTCTTCATTGAGAAAAAAGAGCGAATGGCCAAGAAAGCGTAGAAGACATTTATGTTGTGACTGATATTGCTTTCATTCTCACTACTCACAAGACACCTTAGCTCACTACGTTTTGGAACAGAGCACTTAAATGCCAGTTCTTGGTTCTTTCAAAATAAGATTTTTGTATTCTTGTATTCTGAGCCCATCATTTTGATTGATATTTGTTCGTCCTGTCTAATGATTTTAAGGCATCATGAACCAAATGATGTGCTACACTACAGATACAGTCTGTTACACTGATCGATTCATTGTTTTCATTGTATACTGATACAATCACAGTTTTCAGTCTTGTTTGTTGTTGCTGTTTTACTGCAGAAAAGTTGTGGAATATACGGATGATGTTTTTTTAAATAAATCTTTTCTTTTATCAATTCAATTCTGCTCACTTTCCTTGAACTTGTAGGGTTTCCAACTCCCCAACTAGTCTTTTGCAATGTTATTTGTCAGTCCCAACTACAGACCAAACTCTAATCTTCACTCTAAAAAACACTGGATAAATATAGGACAGAACACATGTTGGGTTGTTTAACCCAGCATAATGGGTTGATTCATTTTTACTATAACACTAGCTAATTTTTTTACTTCATACATTAATTAATGTCGGATTAACTTAAATCCTCTAAACTTTTTTAAAATACTCCACACAACCACTGGTTAGCATGATAATTCTTTTATTTTCGATCATATTTTACAGTATAGTATATTTTATATCATTTTTAATACATATTGCCTACATTTAAGCTCGTTTAAGTAGAAGTAATTCAAGTGTAATCGACCGGTCTCTGTTGTCCCGTTTCCACTGTAACGGCGCTGGATCTCGTGCCGGAGCTTGTGCCATGTTCAGCGGGGGAACTTCTAACTTTAGACCGCCGCCTTGCATTTCACTCATAGCCAAAATATGCTGTGACTGACTCCATAACCTGTCCATAAACAAACAGTGTACAGTTCTGAAGACATATTTTACCATCATAAGTATTTGTTTATCTTTTTGAATAAAATCATAAAATTTTATGCAAGGCATCAGGCGTTTCCATCACACGAAAAGACTGAAGTGACACTCGTTTAGGTGACCAGTGTTGGTCATCTTACTTTAAAAAAAGTACAAACCCGATTCCAAAAAAGTTGGGACACTGTACAAATTGTGAATAAAAAAGGAATGCAATAATTTACAAATCTCATAAACTTATATTTTATTCACAACAGAATATAGATAACATATCAAATGTTGAAAGTGAGACATTTTGAAATGTCATGCCAAATATTGGCTCATTTTGGATTTCATGAGAGCTACACATTCCAAAAAAGTTTGGACAGGTAGCAATAAGAGGCCGGAAAAGTTAAATGTACATATAAGGAACAGCTGGAGGACCAATTTGAAACTTATTAGGTCAATTGGCAACATGATTGGGTATAAAAAGAGCCTCTCAGAGTGGCAGTGTCTCTCAGAAGTCAAGATGGGCAGAGGATCACCAATTCCCCCAATGCTGCGGCGAAAAATAGTGGAGCAATATCAGGAAGGAGTTTCTCAGAGAAAAATTGCAAAGAGTTTGAAGTTATCATCATCTACAGTGCATAATATCATCCAAAGATTCAGAGAATCTGGAACAATCTCTGTGCGTAAGGGTCAAGGCCGGAAAACCATACTGGATGCCCGTGATCTTCGGGCCCTTAGACGGCACTGCATCACATACAGGAATGCTACTGTAATGGAAATCACAACATGGGCTCAGGAATACTTCCAGAAAACATTGTCGGTGAACACAATCCACCGTGCCATTCGCCGTTGCCGGCTAAAACTCTATAGGTCAAAAAAGAAGCCATATCTAAACATGATCCAGAAGCGCAGGCGTTTTCTCTGGGCCAAGGCTCATTTAAAATGGACTGTGGCAAAGTGGAAAACTGTTCTGTGGTCAGACGAATCAAAATTTGAAGTTCTTTTTGGAAAACTGGGACGCCATGTCATCCGGACTAAAGAGGACAAGGACAACCCAAGTTGTCATCAGCGCTCAGTTCAGAAGCCTGCATCTCTGATGGTATGGGGTTGCATGAGTGCGTGTGGCATGGGCAGCTTACACATCTGGAAAGGCACCATCAATGCTGAAAGGTATATCCAAGTTCTAGAACAACATATGCTCCCATCCAGACGTCGTCTCTTTCAGGGAAGACCTTGCATTTTCCAACATGACAATGCCAGACCACATACTGCATCAATTACAACATCATGGCTGCGTAGAAGAAGGATCCGGGTACTGAAATGGCCAGCCTGCAGTCCAGATCTTTCACCCATAGAAAACATTTGGCGCATCATAAAGAGGAAGATGCGACAAAGAAGACCTAAGACAGTTGAGCAACTAGAAGCCTGTATTAGACAAGAATGGGACAACATTCCTATTCCTAAACTTGAGCAACTTGTCTCCTCAGTCCCCAGACGTTTGCAGACTGTTATAAAAAGAAGAGGGGATGCCACACAGTGGTAAACATGGCCTTGTCCCAACTTTTTTGAGATGTGTTGATGCCATGAAATTTAAAATCAACTTATTTTTCCCTTAAAATGATACATTTTCTCAGTTTAAACATTTGATGTCATCTATGTTGTATTCTGAATAAAATATTGAAATTTGAAACTTCCACATCATTGCATTCTGTTTTTATTCACAATTTGTACAGTGTCCCAACTTTTTTGGAATCAGGTTTGTAATTAGTTAGTTAAAAATTATTTCTCCTAAAAAGTAATTGAGTTAGTAACTCAGTTACCACATTGTAAAAGTAATTAGTTACTCAGCAAAGTAACTGTGACGTTATTTTTTATGTTCTGTAACGCTATTACGTTCTATAACATCTTTAACGTCAAAGATGTTTATACAAACCCGATTCCAAAAAAGTTGGGACACTGTACAAATTGTGAATAAAAACAGCATGCAATGATGTGGAAGTTTCAAATTTCAATATTTTATTCAGAATACAACATAGATGACATCAAATGTTTAAACTGAGAAAATGTATCATTTTAAGGGAAAAATAAGTTGATTTTAAATTTCATGGCATCAACACATCTCAAAAAAGTTGGGACAAGGCCATGTTTACCACTGTGTGGCATCCCCTCTTCTTTTTATAACAGTCTGCAAACGTCTGGGGACTGAGGAGACAAGTTGCTCAAGTTTAGGAATAGGAATGTTGTCCCATTCTTGTCTAATACAGGCTTCTAGTTGCTCAACTGTCTTAGGTCTTCTTTGTCACATCTTCCTCTTTATGATGCGCCAAATGTTTTCTATGGGTGAAAGATCTGGACTGCAGGCTGGCCATTTCAGTACCCGGATCCTTCTACGCAGCCATGATGTTGTAATTGATGCAGTATGTGGTCTGGCATTGTCATGTTGGAAAATGCAAGGTCTTCCCTGAAAGAGACGACGTCTGGATGGGAGCATATGTTGTTCTAGAACTTGGATATACCTTTCAGCATTGATGGTGCCTTTCCAGATGTGTAAGCTGCCCATGCCACACGCACTCATGCAACCTCATACCATCAGAGATGCAGGCTTCTGAACTGAGCGCTGATGACAACTTGGGTTGTCCTTGTCCTCTTTAGTCCGGATGACATGGCGTCCCAGTTTTCCAAAAAGAACTTCAAATTTTGATTCGTCTGACCACAGAACAGTTTTCCACTTTGCCACAGTCCATTTTAAATGAGCCTTGGCCCAGAGAAAACGCCTGCGCTTCTGGATCATGTTTAGATATGGCTTCTTTTTTGACCTATAGAGTTTTAGCCGGCAACGGCGAATGGCACGGTGGATTGTGTTCACCGACAATGTTTTCTGGAAGTATTCCTGAGCCCATGTTGTGATTTCCATTACAGTAGCATTCCTGTATGTGATGCAGTGCCGTCTAAGGGCCGAAGATCACGGGCATCCAGTATGGTTTTCCGGCCTTGACCCTTACGCACAGAGATTGTTCCAGATTCTCTGAATCTTTGGATGATATTATGCACTGTAGATGATGATAACTTCAAACTCTTTGCAATTTTTCTCTGAGAAACTCCTTTCTGATATTGCTCCACTATTTTTCGCCACAGCATTGGGGGAATTGGTGATCCTCTGCCCATCTTGACTTCTGAGAGACACTGCCACTCTGAGAGGCTCTTTTTATACCCAATCATGTTGCCAATTGACCTAATAAGTTGCAAATTGGTCCTCCAGCTGTTCCTTATATGTACATTTAACTTTTCCGGCCTCTTATTGCTACCTGTCCCAACTTTTTTGGAATGTGTAGCTCTCATGAAATCCAAAATGAGCCAATATTTGGCATGACATTTCAAAATGTCTCACTTTCAACATTTGATATGTTATCTATATTCTATTGTGAATAAAATATAAGTTTATGAGATTTGTAAATTATTGCATTCCTTTTTTATTCACAATTTGTACAGTGTCCCACCTTTTTTGGAATCGGGTTTGTATTAACTGATTGAAGAATAAAAACACTATATACAGTATTTTAGAACATACGGTATTTATTTGAACTCAATAGATTGCAGCCTGCAATATGATATGCACAGAAATAAAAACATATAAAAATAAATATTGAAAATAAAATTAAGATTAGTGCAATTATCTGTATCTGTATAATACTGCACAATAAACAGAGCACTATCCAACTCTTAAATATTCAGTAAAGTAATAAAAATTAAATATTGAAAATAAGTAATATTCAGTTATTCACACACTTTGCAATCAAGTGCAAAACTAAGACACACAAATGTAAACTTGGGTAAAAAGAAAAAAAGGAAGATCTGGCCATTAAGTAGTGCAAATCTCTGTACCTGTATATTATTGCACAATAAACAGAGCACTATCCAACTCAATATGTAGATTAACATGTTGTTCGTTCTCAGTGAAAATGAACAATACATTAATCTATACTCCTCTCATCTAACGACTAAACCAGTGGTTGTAACGTAGGAGGAGAAGCTTTTCAAATCTTTTGTCTGACAGTCTGTTCCTCTTCGGAGAGAAGACAAGCTTGCCCAGGCTGAACAGTCTCTCAACAGGTGCACTAGATGGAGTAGCAGCATTGTAACGTAGTGAAATTTTCTTGATGAGAGAAAATCCACACAGAGAGTTGAAGTTTTGTGCTGAAGATCTAATATAGTCTGCCACCTGGTTTTCTGCTGAAGAGGAGGTGTCCTCCTCATCCTCCTCAAAGGAAAAGAAATCGTTCTCTTTGGCTGAATCTGTGTGATGTGAAGATGTGCTGGTACCTGTCTGTGGTTCTTCGAGGACAATTTTCCAGCACTCTGCCAGCAAACTTGCCTTAGCCTTATCCTTTAACTCCTGTGACCGCAGCCAGCGAAGTTTGAATTTTGGAAGAGTTACGGCAGCAAGTGTAGCCTCTTCATTTCCCAGGACATCAGCAAATCTGGTTTTGATAGCCTGAAATGATAAGAATAATCACATTAAATGTATGTATCCACACAAATCAGTGTTATTATTATTATTATAATTAGTCGTACTAGTATGTATTATTATGAGTACTACAGCCATCCCTCAGTATTTCCAGGCCACTTTTAGGGGCTTCTGTCTTCAGCATTAATGTCTCCATCGTTGGTAGGAGTGTACCATGAAAACATTTGTCTTCTCCCTGAAGTATATCTAAGGCAACTGTAAGGGGCTTCATCACAGTACAGTACTGGTGTTCCCTTTCTGTTATCGCTGTCAGTCCTAATTTGGAGGAGATGGTGTTAAGGTCTACCATGGATATTTCACAGATTCGAGCCAGGGCATCATAGAAGGAATTCCATCGTGTTGTACAAGGTACAAGTAGCTTTTCTGACACCAACTCATCCACTGTTTCAGTAGCCAAAGTTGACTAGTCTTGTTCCATAGGGCAGTACATTTGGCAGTAGCACTTCTGTAAACAGCCTTTGTTGCAGGTTTTGACAGCAGCCACTTGTCAACATCTGTGCATGAAATCAGGTTTAGTGTGTGTGATGCACATCTCTTGTGGGGGGGCAAAGTGATCACAACATCACCATCATTATCATCAGTTGCATGTAGAGCATCATTAATGTCTGTAAATGTCACTTCAGAATCACTCTCCTCAAGTGGCTGGTACCTCTTAAATGCTTTAACAAAATTAGAGCCGTTATCAGTCACTGTTGCTGTGATTTTGTGTGTTATCCCATATGTTGAGTGTATATTGTCAATCTCAACTGCAATGGCGTCATGAGTATGATGCCCCTTAAACCGTCTGCAGGCAAGAGCTGCTTTCTCTCTTTCCATGTTATTTGGATTTATCTAATGTGCGGTCACACCCATGTAACTTTTATTGTAAGCAGTCCAGATGTCTGCTGTAGTTGAAATGTACTCTAATTCCTCAAATGACTTTTTGAGCTCAATATTCATTTTTTCGTATTCACTGTCTATGAATTTAGCAAAAGTGTTTCGGCATGGGGCAACCCCCCTTCCTCCTCCTCGTATTGGTATTTTAGCAAGGATAGCTCTGAATGACTCAGACTCCACAGTGGACAGGGGTAGCATGTTTTCAACAACATACCTTGCAATCAATGTGTTCAGCTCGGCCTTGGTCACCTGTTGCTGACCCGAAAAATCGAGCGTTGCTTGTTTTAACAGAGTGGCTCCATCTCCTTCGCTGGAGCTCACGCTAGCTGCATTTGGGCTTAGGGTTGGGTTAGCAGCAGCAACAAGTGTCGTGTTAGCATGTGTTAATGTGAGGTGCTTCATAAGATGCTTGAGGCAGACGTGGATAAAGTCTTTTTTCCTGGG
The DNA here is from genome assembly GCA_039654105.1 of Coreius guichenoti. Taxonomy (NCBI): domain Eukaryota; kingdom Metazoa; phylum Chordata; class Actinopteri; order Cypriniformes; family Gobionidae; genus Coreius; species Coreius guichenoti. The sequence continues at coordinate 51,941,356 of CM077168.1, forward strand.
CATAGTGTGCATGTTACATAAACATTCTTGCCTTTAATTTCAATGAGCGAGAAGTAGTGCCGGTATTTCCAGTTTGAGAACGCTACCTTTGAATTTCCCTGGCTTGTCGCCATTGTCGCTGTCTTGTGTTTAGTGGTAGTCAGAGCGTGCAGTGAGTGAGACAGCGTGAGCAGGCCGTCCGTCCACCCAGCCAATCATCATCGCATTTGCAACGGTGTCATCATCCCCACCCCTGCTCTCTCCAGGCAGCTGGTGTGTAGCCATACTAGCCAAAGCCTGACACCTCGCGCTTCATTCAACTAAATTGTAGTAACACGCCACTTTACATTCTCAGTAACAATAACGGCGTTGCAACGATGGGAAAAGTAATTAATTAGATTACTCTATTACGTTATTACTGAAAAAATAACGCTGTTATACTTAAACGCCGTTACTCCCAACACTGCTCACATCGCGCCCCTGTATGTTGCTTTGCATAAAATTAAACGATATACGTCACAATAACCAATTTATAGATTAAATAAAATGTACACAAACCTGTATTTTACCAAAGACATGCAACAATTTGACGGAGCTGCACTGCTCTCTCCTGAAGAGGTTGCAAAAAGCCCACGATAAATAACTCAACCTCTGGGTTGTTATGTCTGACCCAGGATCTGGGTAACACAAAAACTACCCAAACACTGGGTTGTTACGTCTGACCCAGGATCTGGGTAACACAAAACCTACCCAAACACTGGGTTGTTACGTCTGACCCAGGATCTGGGTAACACAAAAACTACCCAAACACTGGGTTATTACGTCTAACCCAGGATCTGGGTTACACAAAAACTACCCAAACACTGGGTTGTTACGCCTGACCCAGGATCTGGGTAACACAAAAACTACCCAAACACTGGGTTGTTACGTCTGACCCAGGATCTGGGTTACACAAAAACTACCCAAACACTGGGTTGTTACGTCTGACCCAGGATCTGGGAAACACAAAAACTACCCAAACACTGGGTTGTTACGTCTGACCCAGGATCTGAAACACAAAACACAAAAACTACCCAAACACTGGGTTGTTACGTCTGACCCAGGATCTGGGTTACACAAAAACTACCCAAACACTGGGTTGTTACGTCTGACCCAGGATCTGGGTAACACAAAAACTACCCAAACACTGGGTTGTTACGTCTGACCCAGGATCTGGGTAACACAAAAACTACCCAAACACTGGGTTGTTGAAAAAATAATCCAAGATTTTGTGTTCCATTTCTTGATAAAATAATTGAACAAATAGTAACTATACAGCTCAATAACACCAATAAACTTTATTTAGATTTTAAGTCTATTAGGTGCTGTCTTAGACTGGTTCAGATCCTACTTAAGCAGCAGGGAATACTACGTTACACTGGGTCTTTCCTTGTGGTGTTCCTCAAGGCTCAATTTTGGGCCCTCTATTATTTAACCTATGCTTCCTTTAGCTGGTGTAATTAACCAGTACAATATTTCCTTTCACCAGTATGCAGATGACATGCAGCTGTGTCTCTCACGTGCACCATGATGGCCACAATTCAGTTTCCACACTACTGGACTGCATAAATTTGTGGATGTCACAGAACTTCCTACAGCTAAACAAAAATAAGACAGAGGAGCTTATTTTCGGTAATGACGTACAGAGAACATTTATTGCTCCATATCTTGACTCTTTATCACTTTAAGCCAGTAACCAGGTCCAGTTTGACACATCTGGTTCTAATTAGAACTGTTACTATGTGTAAAGAACCTTTAAAGAACCATCTTTTTTAGAGTGTAGGGCCTTTCCTTGTATTATTTTATTGTTGTATTTTGTTTTATCTTATTTCTATTATGTGTGTTAATGCACGCATGTATTTCTCTGAGTCTTTTTTTAAGAATTTTTTTTTTTTTATCATGAATGAATGAATGTTCATAAATCAATTTGATTCACCAAAAATGTAGGATAAAATTCTCCACAGATATTAGCGGTAACAGGCTCATTTCTTATCTGTTGTGCATTTGTAGCTCGTGAGAAAGTTGCTCATGATAAAACATTTTGATTCACGGTAGCAGGAATATCTGTTGAGTAACGTACATGACTTTCACATGACAGGCCTGAAATCAGTTTGATTGCATTTGGTCGTAAAGCTGTAAGAGCATCAGCAGATATGAATATTACCACAAAACCGCCAGCTTCACAACAACCCGCAGATTCCTGTTCACAAAAACACGTGTCCAAAATTAGATATGCTTACAAATGCATTTATCAGTTATGTTTACATTACTTTATTATAATATGATAATGAGATATTGTTGGCAAGGTTTTGTATTCCCAGCAGTTCCTCTGACTGGATGACACACATTTGATGCTGGTTTATGGTGGTTTGCATGAATGAGGTTTTATTTCAAACAAAGAAACACATGAAAAGTCCCTTTGTCACATGTGCAGACACTGGGATTTCTCAACAAAGACACTTATCAGAAATGGCTTTGTAATGAACTCAGTAGCCTCACATGCCTGGACTTTTATGAGGGTTTACAGCACACTGATGATATAATCTTTATGATGGCGATGTTTTATACTCCTGTCCTTTTGGATAATAAAAGCATCTGGTAAAATATTAAATGTAATTTTTCTCTTCTTTTTTCTATTTTATTTACCAGTGAAATATAACACACGAACATACGAATAAAAAATGTAAAATCATTTAAAAAGAAATGTACAAAAAAACATGTAAACATTAGGGCTGTGAATCTTTGAGTAGGCAGCGAATCGATTCACGATTCATAGGATTTCGATTCGATTCAAAAACGATTTTTGCCAATTCAGAACGATTCGATTCGAGACGATTCACATTAAAAATTCGATGCGATTTGATTCGATTCTGCGTTTTTTTATATGCATTCATAGGATTATTAAAATGCTTCCCCCAATGTGTCTTAGTCAGGGTGTGAATTACACAGCGGCCTTCAGGGGTCAGAGAGTGGGCAAACAAACACTTTTGTCCATTGTTAATGTTAGTTTATATCGTTACTTTATTGTTTTATTATTATTACACACTTTATTTTAATAGCCTATAAAAAATGGCACTTGTAGAAATTTACATAAGCCAAAATTTAAAAGGCTTTAAAAGTATTGTTAGTTAATGATAACTATTGTGTAGGATAATGTTAATGGCTACATAACCTTATTAAAGTGTTACAGGCATTAAACATGCAGTGCTTCCATGGAGAGACTAGAACATCATGCACTTTTCCAACTAATCCTTAAACGAACTTTCCTTCACGGAATAGAAAAAAAAGCCCTCTTTGTTCTCTTTATGCGGAACATTTTCCTTATGATGATCCTGAAAGAAAACGCGCCGGATGTCTACTGTTGCTATAGTAACGGAGGCAACTTTAATGCGCATCTGATTGACAGACAAACCGCGCGCTCTTGTTTAAGTGTTGTTAATGTTGTAGTTACTTTAGCAGTTTCCTTCGTATATTCAGTTAAGCGACATTAAGTTAAATTTCATGTATCATTCATCAGAACTGTGCGTATGCATTTTAGACACTTACATTATGTGTTTGCTCCGTCCATGCAATAAATGTGCATCCTTGAATAAGCGGGGTTTTACTTCAACTGCTCAGCTATGACCCATTTTGCAATAAAATGCAAATTAATTACTTAAAAATCATACAATGTGATTTTCTGGATTTTTGTTTTAGATTCCGTCTCTCACAGTTGAAGAGTACCTATGATAAAAATTACAGACTTCTACATGCTTTGTAAGTGGGCAAACCTGCAAAATCAGCAGTGTATCAAATACTTGTTCTCCTCACTGTAAATAGATGTTCATACATACACGTCAAATGATAACAAACGAATAAAATAAGATGGGCTATATTATATTCAACCATATTGATTTTATTGACAATTTATTGGCTGTGCAATGGCGAAAAGATGCAACTGTGGTGATATGTTAAAAATTCTATACACATAATTATAAGTATATATGTTTAATTTCTGCATTATTCATTTTTTTAAAATTAGACATTAAAGACACACATAAAAAATGTACAACTATAATAAGACATCCAAAAAGATAACACAACTAAAAAAAGTACATTGTACAATACATTTTTTTTTTTTTAAAAATAGAAAAAATAAATAAAAGTATTTTTTATATATACATTATTGATTTAAATAGAAGAATAAACACATAAATCAGTAAAAAAGTACTTGAGAAAAAAGACAGCACATACAATATCCTTTTTCAATTAACTTCAACTCTTTAGCGAATAAAATTGTATCTACATTTTTTGTTATCAATACATTGAAGAGACTCAATATACAAATAAAGACCTTCAAACAAGGTTTAGAATTATTTCTTTTACTTTTATGAATATGAAATTTACCAAATACAATCATAAGATTTATCATAAAATTAACAGACACTTTTTTTTTTAATTCAAAATATATAATAACATCTTTGGATGTTATTTCACAAGTATAACCAGATTTCTGTAGAACATGCATAGATAAATCTTCCCAGAATTTTTGGGAATGGTAAAACTCAAAATGCATTATTAATTTTTTTTAATTTATTTATTTTATTGCTTGAGCAACAATTACAGAACAGGAACAAATAAAACATGCCAGGTGTAAGGATACAAAATATAAAATACAAGACAGTGAATAAAAACAAAACTAAATAATAGACTAAACAAACAATAAAAGGCTTTGATATTTCACAAAATCTTAAATGTATTCAGTAAACGAATGCTTTTAACAGCTTTTTTGTTTGTACTGTCCTTAATGGAAACCAAATGCATTATTCATATAAAGCAGCAACAGCGTGGTCATTGCGTCATAACAGTGCGCCGACTCACGAGTTGAAAACATTCGCAGTTGTCTTGTTTATGTCGTTTACAAGTTCTATAAAACGTTTTTAGGATCACTGTATCTTTTTTATGCGTTTATAGATCTAATGTTTATCAGTTATTTGTTACTTCCTCTTTCATTTGGTCGGAGGAGACGATCTTTAGCAGCATAACGCCTTACTTTCACTTTATCAGTATCCGAGATCCTCGTTTTCTGCTGCCATACATTTATAATAGATGTGGTTTTCGTGGCTTTGTGGGGAATATACACTCATCTGACTTTAGACAAAAACAAATGGACGAAGCGCTACGCGAGAGCTGCTGTTACGCTGACGGGGCGTCGAAACTAAACGACGCTGCGGTCGCAGATTTATTGGAGTTTCTGCGCATCGATGTGGACCTCGAGCCCGCGTGTGCAGACAGAGAGGAAACCGCGTGCTCTGTAAGATGAGTCATAATATTGAGACAAAAATCGTTTCCTAGTGTGTAACTTATTTTACTATTTCTACAGAAGAATGTCACGCGCAAGCAGCGTAACTGGGAGAGAAGACTGGAGGTGAAAAGGTGCAAAAGAAAAGAGGAGAAACAAAGAAAGAAGCTCAACAGACAAAATAAAGGTGACCTTACTTTAATATATGTTACCTAACAGGGTCAATCTTATGTGCAGTGCATTGTCATGTCCCTATTATACACGTCAATTATCATATCATATATACAACTATATCAGTTATTTAATGTCCCTATCATACACGTCAAATATAATAAAATCACAGTTTTAAAGTTTTTTTTTTTTAAGTAATTGATGACCGTAGGCATTTTTAATGTGACAAAAAATGCAGTTTTAATCATCAGAGGATCAATAGCATAAAAATACATTACGGTTTCCACAAAAATATGAAGCAGGTTTAAACATTAATAATAATAATAAATGTTTCTTGAGCAGCAAATTATCATATTAGAATGATTTCTGAAGGATCATGTGACACTGAAGACTGGAGTAATGATGCTGAAAATACAGCTTTGCATCATTTTAAAATGTATTCAAATAGAAAAGTTATTTTAAATTGTAATAATATTTTACTGTATTTTTGATCAAATAAATGCAGCCTTGGTGAGCTGAAGAGACTTATTTCAAACATACAGACCCCAAACTGTCCTGAGCAACAAAAACATTTAAATTTCACAAAAAAAAATTGTGAATTTAGTTTTTTTTTTGTTTTGTTTTTTAAGGTCATTACATTGTTTGGAAACAAATTTAATAAAAACATTTTTGGAAAAAATAAAAAAAGATATTTTATTCCTATGTTATGCTATGTCGTCTATAGAGGATACCAGGACCTATTTATTAAGAAAATTAAAAGACATGAATAGGCAAAAACAATGTTGTTGTTTTTTTTTTTTTCATTCACCAATCAATTTTTAGGTTTTAGGTTTTTTTATTCAAACTTTGTATAAAGATGATTCTGAACTACAAACCCGATTCCAAAAAAGTTGGGACACTGTACAAATTGTGAATAAAAACAGAATGCAATGATGTGGAAGTTTCAAATTTCAATATTTTATTCAGAATACAACATAGATGACATATCAAATGTTTAAACTGAGAAAATGTATCATTTTAAGGGAAAAATAAGTTGATTTTAAATTTCATGACATCAACACATCTCAAAAAAGTTGGGACAAGGCCATGTTTACCACTGTGTGGCATCCCCTCTTCTTTTTATAACAGTCTGCAAACGTCTGGGGACTGAGGAGACAAGTTGCTCAAGTTTAGGAATAGGAGTGTTTTCCCATTCTTGTCTAATACAGGCTTCTAGTTGCTCAACTGTCTTAGGTCTTCTTTGTCGCATCTTCCTCTTTATGATGATTCATCTATACACTGTATCTAATTTGCATATTAATGTGTTCTTGGGACATATAATGGAAAAAAGACGTGTAATAATGGGAGTAATAATTGGCAACATTTTCATAATAATATCTAATATGTCATAGGAATATTGATGTATAATTTATTTCCCCATTCACTGATAAACATACTAAGTCCTGTGTCCTCTACAGAGGTCACGTATGGAATCAATGCCCTGTTTCGTAACAGAAAGTCAGTTTATAAAAACTACTAATGGCTCGTTTCCACCGAGCAGTACGGTTCAGTACAGTACAGTGCGAATCAGGACCGTAAACCCTGATCCGGCTTGCGTTTCCACTGCCAACAGTACCCTTATGATAGGTGTGGTTTATCAATCGACGCGCAAAGAAGAAGAAAGCAAAACATTAAACAACAATAGACGACAGACAGCAGATCTTGTTCTTGCTTCTCGGCATGTGGCTGTTTGTCACAAGACGACGACATGCTTTGTTTGAGCCAAGGCTGCAAGGAAAAACACAGCCGAAAAAGCATGCGCAAGTGACAATTCTCTGTCAACCAATCAACGTTCTGCAGTGAGTCTAGCTCCACCCTTTAGTACCGGACTACTGTGCTAGGTACCACAACGGAAGGGTACCAAAAAAGTGGTACGGTTTGGAATTAGGGTACCATTCACAACTTCTGACAATGGAAACGGCTAAAATTGCGTACCGTACTGAACTGTACCGCTCGGTGGAAACGAGCCATAATTTAACTAAAGCCTAATCCTGGCTTAATCTAAACCCTGTCTGTGAAACCAAGCCGTATGTTGTCAGAGAAATTTGCTAAAATATAATGTCCACTGCAGAGGCAAAAAGCCTATTCCTTGGTCTCAGGAGGATATTGCATTATGATCTGTAATCAAGAGTGTTTTCTAATTGATTGTCTGTCTGTCTTGCAGATGTGAATGAGCTGCAGCTCAGTAAACGCGTCATTAAAGCGATTACCAAAGAGAGACTGGAGGAGGCCAGAGCAGCAGGACTGCGTCTGTGTGTGGACTTCAGCATGACCGACCGCCTGTCAACCAAAGTCAGATTACACACAAACACAACATGCATCAATTGCACAACTTTGACAGGTTGAAACAGGCTGACCGCGATTACTAGATAACAAGAGTGAGATTTTTATTTAATCTTACTTTTATCTCGTAGGAGATCAGTCGTCTTGCAGGTCAGATCAGGCGCCTCTATGGATCAAATAAGAAAGCCTTACAGCCATTCCACATTTTCCTGACCGAATTCAAAGAGGACAGTCCTCTGTACAAGGAGTGTGTTCGGATGAATGACGGCTTCCTGAATTATTTGGTTAGAAAGGATTCCTAAACTGATCCTTGCCTAACCTTCAATAGTACACACAGAAGCACAGAAATGATATACAGTAACAGAGTTTTATTATCGTCTCTATCCCACAGATTGATGTGACGGAGGAGAGCTGGTTTCATCTGTTTCCCTCTGAAGATGTGATATATTTAACCCCAGACGCAAGTGAAGGTTCATATTAATGCACGTTCCTGGTTTTATTGTGTACGATTCGGATCACGCCCTAAGTGCAGCTGCGCCGTGTGCTTCAGACCATATGCTCAGATCGTTAAAATAGGGCCCCAAGGTTTTAATTGTCTTAATCACAAATTATTGGTCAGGAAATCTGCAAAATGTAAGCAAATGCACTACTTAAAAAGCCATTGGTGTCTCATCAAACATCAAAGGTAGAATTACAATTTTGGCAGAATATGGAGTGATGAATCACAACAAAACATAAGCGATGTCTGCTGAGAAATCTAATAATAAATGCATCTCTAGCACAGTGAAGCGTGAAGGAAGAGCTGTCTCTTCAGCTGCTGGTGATGGTGAGCAACTTCACTGTGAAAAGTCATTTAATGATTCACAGTACAGGAGGATATTGCAGAATGTCTTGCTTCCCACAGATGAAAAGTTGTTATGCAAAGAGGAATGGTCAGATGTTATTTTTCAATGCTCCTATCCAAATTGCAAATACATCTGAGATGTGTCTTGAGAGAAAGTCCATCATGTTTTGGCCAGGTCAGAGTCAAGATGTGAACTCTATTGTAAATATTTAGTCTCACATTACGCAAACTTTTGAACTACTCATGAACCTTTTGAAGCCATTAACATTGAGTGGAACAACACTGACTCTTCAACACTGCAAGTTAGGGAGAAAGCTATTTCGTGCTGTTACTTTATCTACAGTATTTGTGAAATTCTTGCTCATTTCCTGACCAGTGATTTGTGATTAAAATGGCTAAGACTGTTAAAAATACTACTAAATATTTTGCCATTTTTGGCTTGGCCCTTTTTCTTTTTTTTTCTGCACAGGAGTGTAATGTAATATGAAGCAACTTTACCTTTAATCACAAATCCCACATCCTTATACTGTTTTTTTTTTTATACACTATTATTAGTATTTATTCATATTTGTAATAGCTTTTATGTATGTACAAACCCGATTTAAAAAAAAGTTGGGACACTGTACAAATTGCGAATAAAAACAGAATGCAATGATGTGGAAGTTTCAAATTTCAATATTTTATTCAGAATACAACATAGATGACATATCAAATGTTTAAACTGAGAAAATGTATCATTTTAAGGGAAAAATAAGTTGATTTTAAATTTCATGGCATCAACACATCTCAAAAAAGTTGGGACAAGGCCATGTTTACCACTGTGTGGCATCCCCTCTTCTTTTTATAACAGTCTGCAAACGTCTGGGGACTGAGGAGACAAGTTGCTCAAGTTTAGGAATAGGAATGTTGTCCCATTCTTGTCTAATACAGGCTTCTAGTTGCTCAACTGTCTTAGGTCTTCTTTGTCACATCTTCCTCTTTATGATGCGCCAAATGTTTTCTATGGGTGAAAGATCTGGACTGCAGGCTGGCCATTTCAGTACCCGGATCCTTCTTCTACGCAGCCATGATGTTGTAATTGATGCAGTATGTGGTCTGGGATTGTCATGTTGGAAAATGCAAGGTCTTCCCTAAAAGAGACGACGTCTGGATGGGAGCATATGTTGTTTTAAGAACTTGGATATACCTTTCAGCATTGGTGCCTTTCCAGATGTGTAAGCTGCCCATGCCACACGCACTCATGCAACCCCATACCATCAGAGATGCAGGCTTCTGAACTGAGCGCTGATAACAACTTGGGTTGTCCTTGTCCTCTTTAGTCCGGATGACATGGCGTCCCAGTTTTCCAAAAAGAACTTCAAATTTTGATTCGTCTGACCACAGAACAGTTTTCCACTTTGCCACAGTCCATTTTAAATGAGCCTTGGCCCAGAGAAAACGCCTGCGCTTCTGGATCATGTTTAGATATGGCTTCTTTTTTGACCTATAGAGTTTTAGCCGGCAACGGCGAATGGCACGGTGGATTGTGTTCACTGACAATGTTTTCTGGAAGTATTCCTGAGCCCATGTTGTGATTTCCATTACAGTAGCATTCCTGTATGTGATGCAGTGCCGTCATTTAACTTTTCCGGCCTCTTATTGCTACCTGTCCCAACTTTTTTGGAATGTGTAGCTCTCATAAAATCCAAAATGAGCCAATATTTGGCATGACATTTCAAAATGTCTCACTTTCAACATTTGATATGTTATCTATATTCTATTGTGAATAAAATATAAGTTTATGAGATTTGTAAATTATTGCATTCCTTTTTTATTCACAATTTGTACAGTGTCCCAACTTTTTTGGAATCGGGTTTGTATTTATATTTTCATTTTAACTTCAGTTTAGGGTTTTTTATTATTACATATTATTATTAATGATATTATTATTTATTAGTTTTCATGTGTTTTGCCTTTTTTTTTTTTATGTAGTTTTGATTTATTTTTATTTCCATTTTAGTCATTTTAGTGCTTCAATCTACATTTATTTATTTATTTTAGTTGCCAAGACAACATTTCTATTTTTGTTTTGTTTTGTTTCTTAACTAATATTTATGTTTTATTTTAATTCAGCTTCCAATTTCCTCTTTGAATATACCGTTTCACTCAAATTATAAAACTTTTTTTAAGTTTGTTTTTCATCTAATATTTTATACTATTTTTGTATTTACTTAATTTTAATTACAGAAAACAATAACTGGCATTTTTTCCTCATTGAATAGATGATATTAAGGGTCAAAAAGATATTATATCATTGTATCATTTTGATATTAAGTCAAAAAGTTCAGATAAAACCAATGTGAATGCTGCAATAAGTGAAACTTCTTTCTTTTCATTCTGCATACATTTTGACATGACTGTCCCTGTTAGCTTTAGAATATGTGGAGGAAGATAAAGTTTATATCCTTGGAGGTTTAGTGGATGAAACCATACAAAAGGTAAGACTTATGGATTTTTTAATGATGCATCGATGAAAGATTTCATAGTGGAGAAACAGCTGAACTAAACAAGATCTCACTGCTTTCTTTAAGAAAATAAGCTACACGAGGGCGAAAGAGCTCGACATTCGCATGGCGCGCCTGCCTATTGACGAGTACATGGTGAAGAGACCAAACCCCAAAAACTTCCACTCCAAAATCCTAGCCATCAACCAAGGTCCTCGTTTCTACATGCTGCACTCATAATCCTCCTCATCCCGAGTGTATAATTGACCGTGTGCTGTTGTGTTTCAGTGTTTGAAATCCTACTGACATTTCGGGACACCAAAGATTGGACTAAAGCTCTCGTCGCTGGTATCCCTCCTGGAAAAGGTTACATGTTGGCCTCGGCAGTATCTACAGACGTGATAAACTCTCAGGAAGAGCTGTAGACACTCGCTGTAGAGTTTATGAGCAATATACAATGACCGTGTTATAAAATCATCTATATTAGATAACTTAATGTCTGACTGAAGTCACGTGAATCATTAAGATTCAAAGTACTTGACTGCATCTTTTGGTTTGGTTTATTTTAAAATGCTTTCATTCAGTTGTCTCAAGGATAGTTTCTGCAGTCAAAAACTGAACTGATGGATATTTTGTTGATATTAAAACCACTGGATCATATCACTAATATATGCAGTTTAATGTCTCTCCCTTCTTTTTTTTTTTTTTTTTACTGTATTCATGTTTTTTAATGTGACATGAATCGCATTACAAGTCATAACAGTAACATCTGCTTGTTCATCTTTGTTGGAAAAAAAATCAGAGACAAAAAACATACAGGTTGTTAAATTATATTATTTATGTTACTATAACTATGCATTAGGAATCTTACATTAGTCCTGTATCTTTTTAATAACAACTCTTGACTAAAAACATGTTTATTAAAGGGATAGTTCACCCAAAAATGAAGTTTTCATTTTTCCCCATCATTTACTCACCCGTTTCTTCTGTTAAACAAAAAAGTAGGAGAAAAATACCGTGGAAGTCATGGCTTCCGTCAACTGTCTGGTTACCAACATTCTTCAAATATCTTCTTTTGTGTTCAACAGAACAAAGAAACTCATACAGGGTTGGAACAACATGATGGTGAGTGACTGATAAAAATGCTGAAACTGTATGTAGTTTGAGCATCAGTGCATTTGACATTTGTAACTGCACAATGTATTGTCTTCCCGGAAACATCATCAAAGTATGTTGTAGATTGTATTTATTTAAACGCCCAATTAATACACGTAAATATGTAACTCACCAATGAAAACTTTTAGTTTGACACTAAATAGGATTGTGGGCATTTGAATTTGTTTAACGTTTTATTTCTTGTTTAAACATAAATGTGCAGTTTATCCAAATGTGCTTGAATATATGTTGATAAACGGGTTAATGTAAAATCAAAAAGATGATAAAAAGCTGTTATAGTCATCACTGCTTAATTTTGTAAACTTAAGAACATTGGAGTGAAGAAACTAGTAAAATTTAGTTCATTATCAGATATATAATTTATAAGCTTTTTTAATATACTTTAGGTATACTCGTTTAAAGTTAAAACCACTCGGATCATGCAGTCCTCCTCACAGACTCTGTTGGAATCAATGAACGGTCATCAATGATAGTTCTCCGTAATGAAATCACAGATCACTACCCGATTCACGCTCAGAGGACTGCATTATCACTCATCATCGTGGTTAGGGAGACTCGACACTTTAGAAACACATTTCCTTGTTAAAAACTATAGAAATGATCCCTGAAAGTATAGTCTTAACGAAAGTCAGCGCTCAACGGGCGGCCCTTCAACGACACGATGAAGCTCAGCGACGGTAGTGAGCGATGACGTCACCGCGGCGACTTTACATCGATGATTAAAACAACGCGACAAACTCCTCGGTTCAAGAGGCCACATAAATACAAACACAAGCAAAAACACAGCCTTCTACTTAAAGACTATGTCTGTTTCTTATGAGTTGTTCTGCTACACACAAAAGAAGATAATTTGAAGAATGTTGGTAATCAAACAGTTGACGGTAGCCATTACTTTTTTTCCTACTATGGAAGTCAATAATGGGTGCCGTTGTCATGACAAATCAGGTCCTCCCTTGAAGCCGAGTCTCCCCAAACTGTCAGTTAATGATTACCCTAAGTATATACAAATTATGTTAATTTAAAATAGGCATGGCTTACTATGCGTACAAAAACACACTAGTTCATAATAAAACCAATCGAACATAATTTCTTACACTTGATTAACTGTTAATAAATAATAATAATAATAGCCTATTAAGTGAATAATTGAACATCATTTGTTTTATTTATAACTTAAGTATTTGGACATTTGACACTTAATTTAACACAATTAAATTAAAGATGATTGATATGTAGGGTGTTGGGGCAAATTTCAACTATCACTTTTAAATAAGAGACAAATCTTTATATTTATAATAAATAGTTTATTTCCTTTGCAAAGGAAACCAACAGTCGGCAGCCATCTCAATGTCCACAGAGTGTTCACTGACACTCAAAACAATCCTTTCCATTCTTATACCTCCCCTGACCTCCAAGGTCAGCACTAGCTTCTTCTGTAGTTTTCCACACACATGGTAAAAGTCGGAGCACATACACAAATAACCCCATGTTTCATCCATTTTAACACCTAAGCCCTCAAATTTAGACAGTGACCCCTAGGGTCATGGACGGGCCATTATGCTTCTCTGTATGCATAATATTCTTTCATATATGGAAATACAGTGGGGAGAACAAGTATTTGATACACTGCCGGTTTTGCAGGTTTTCCCACTTACAAAGCATGTAGAAGTCTGTAATTTTTATCATAGGTACTCTTCAACTGTGAGAGACGGAATCTAAAACAAAAATCCAGAAAATCACATTGTATGATTTTTAAATAATTAATTTGCATTTTATTGCATGACATAAGTATTTGATACATCAGAAAAGCAGAACTTAATATTTGGTACAGAAACCTTTGTTTGCAGTTACAGAGATCATACGTTTCCTGTAGTTCTTGACCAGGTTTGCACACACTGCAGCAGGAATTTTGGCCCACTCCTCCATACAGACCTTCTCCAGATCCTTCCGGTTTCGGGGCTGTCGCTGGGCAATACGGACTTTCAGCTCCCTCCAAAGATTTTCTATTGGGTTCAGGTCTGGAGACTGGCTAGGCCACTCCAGGACCTTGAGATGCTTCTTACGGAGCCACTCCTTAGTTGCCCTGGCTGTGTGTTTCGGGTCGTTGTCATGCTGGAAGACCCAGCCACGACCCATCTTCAATGCTCTTACTGAGGGAAGGAGGTTGTTGGCCAAGATCTCGCGATACATGGCCCCATCCATCCTCTCCTCAATACGGTGCAGTCGTCCTGTCCCCTTTGCAGAAAAGCATCCCCAAAGAATGATGTTTCCACCTCCATGCTTCACGGTTGGGATGGTGTTCTTGGGGTTGTACTCATCCTTCTTCTTCCTCCAAACACGGCGAGTGGAGTTTAGACCAAAAAGCTCTATTTTTGTCTCATCAGACCACATGACCTTCTCCCATTCCTCCTCTGGATCATCCAGATGGTCATTGGCAAACTTCAGACGGGCCTGGACATGCGCTGGCTTGAGCAGGGGGATCTTGCGTGCGTTGCAGGATTTTAATCCATGATGGCGTAGTGTGTTACTAATGGTTTTCTTTGAGACTGTGGTCCCAGCTCTCTTCAGGTCATTGACCAGGTCCTGCCGTGTAGTTCTGGGCTGATCCCTCACCTTCCTCATGATCATTGATGCCCCACGAGGTGAGATCTTGCATGGTGCCCCAGACCGAGGCAGATTGACCGTCATCTTGAACTTCTTCCATTTTCTAATAATTGCGCCAACAGTTGTTGCCTTCTCACCAAGCTGCTTGCCTATTGTCCTTTAGCCCATCCCAGCCTTGTGCAGGTCTACAATTTTATCCCTGATGTCCTTACACAGCTCTCTGGTCTTGGCCATTGTGGAGAGGTTGGAGTCTGTTTGATTGAGTGTGTGGACAGGTGTCTTTTATACAGGTAACGAGTTCAAACAGGTGCAGTTAATACAGGTAATGAGTGGAGAACAGGAGGGCTTCTTAAAGAAAAACTAACAGGTCTGTGAGAGCCGGAATTCTTACTGGTTGGTAGGTGATCAAATACTTATGTCATGCAATAAAATGCAAATTAATTATTTAAAAATCATACAATGTGATTTTTTGGATTTTTGTTTTAGATTCCGTCTCTCACAGTTGAAATGTATCTATGATAAAAATTACAGACTTCTACATGCTTTGTAAGTAGGGAAACCTGCAAAATCGGCAGTGTATCAAATACTTGTTCTCCCCACTGTATGTGTACAATAAATTCTCATGCATGATTAAAATGAATTTTCTTCTATGATTAAATTTGTCACTACACCGTCAACGGTTTGGTTACTGACATTCTTCAAAATATCTTTTCTGTTCAACAGAACAAAGAAACTCATCATGTTTAGAACAACTTGAGAGTGAGTAAATCATGGGGTAATTTTCATTTTTGGGTGAACTACCCCTTTAAAGCTGTTGTAATGCATGTTTGGCCAGAGTTTTTGTTGCATTTCCACTGTTCTGACCAGCAGATGTCGCAAACGTGTGGCGTTTCGAACGCTTGGAAACAGCGAATCATTTTGCATAACTTATTGAGCTTCGGTTCTTTCATTCCTAATTTTTAATAAGCGCTTCTGATAATATTTCTTAACATTATGTTAAATAAAAAAAATTACCATTAATTCTATTTTTAACACTGAGTTTAAATAATAACCACTCGGATCATGCAGTCCTCCTCACAGACTCTGTTGGAATCAATGAACGGTCATCAATGATAGTTCTCCGTAATGAAATCACAGATCACTACCCGATTCACGCTCAGAGGACTGCATTATCACTCATCATCGTGGTTAGGGAGACTCGACACTTTAGAAACACATTTCCTTGTTAAAAACTATAGAAATGATCCCTGAAAGTATAGTCTTAACGAAATTCAGCGCTCAACGGGCGGCCCTTCAACGACACGATGAAGCTCAGCGACGGTAGTGAGCGATGACGTCACCGCGGCGACTTTACATCGATGATTAAAACAACGCGACAAACTCCTCGGTTCAAGAGGCCACATAAATACAAACACAAGCAAAAACACAGCCTTCTACTTAAAGACTATGTCTGTTTCTTATGAGTTGTTCTGCTAAACACAAAAGAAGATAATTTGAAGAATGTTGGTAATCAAACAGTTGATGGTAGCCATGACTTTTTTTCCTACTATGGAAGTCAATAATGGGTGCCGTTGTCATGACAAATCAGGTCCTCCCTTGAAGCCGAGTCTCCCCAAACTGTCAGTTAATGATTACCCTAAGTATATACAAATTATGTTAATTTAAAATAGGCATGGCTTACTATGCGTACAAAAACACACTAGTTCATAATAAAACCAATTGAACATAATTTCTTACACTTGATTAACTGTTAATAAATAATAATAATAATAATAATAATAGCCTATAAGTGAATAATTGAAAATAATTTGTTTTATTTATAACTTAAGTATTTGGACATTTGACACTTAATTTAACACAATTAAATTAAAGATGATTGATATGTAGGGTGTTGGGGCAAATTTCAACTATCACTTTTAAATAAGAGACAAATCTTTATATTTATAATAAATAGTTTATTTCCTTTGCAAAGGGAGCCAACAGTCGGCAGCCATCTCAATGTCCACAGAGTGTTCACTGACACTCAAAACAATCCTTTCCATTCTTATACCTCCCCTGACCTCCAAGGTCAGCACTAGCTTCTTCTGTAGTTTTCCACACACATGGTAAAAGTCGGAGCACATACACAAATAACCCCATGTTTCAGCCATCTCAACACCTAGGCCCTCAGATTTAGACAGTGACCCCTAGGGTCATGGATGGGCCATTATGCTTCTCTGTATGCATAATATTCTTTCATATATGGAAATACAGTGGGGAGAACAAGTATTTGATACTGCCGGTTTTGCAGGTTTGCCCACTTACAAAGCATGTAGAAGTCTGTAATTTTTATCATAGGTACTCTTCAACTGTGAGAGACGGAATCTCAAACAAAAATCCAGAAAATCACATTGTATGATTTTTAAATAATTAATTTTCATTTTATTGCATGACATAAGTATTTGATAGATCAGAAAAGCAGAACTTAATATTTGGTACAGAAACCTTTGTTTGCAGTTACAGAGATCATACGTTTCCTGTAGTTCTTGACCAGGTTTGCACACACTGCAGCAGGGATTTTGGCCCACTCCTCCATACAGACCTTCTCCAGATCCTTCCGGTTTCGGGGCTGTCGCTGGGCAATACGGACTTTCAGCTCCCTCCAAAGATTTTCTATTGGGTTCAGGTCTGGACCTTGAGATGCTTCTTACGGAGCCACTCCTTAGTTGCCCTGGCTGTGTGTTTCGGGTCATTGTCATGCTGGAAGACCCAGCCACGACCCATCTTCAATGCTCTTACTGTGGGAAGAAGGTTGTTGGCCAAGATCTCGCGATACATGGCCCCATCCATCCTCTCCTCAATACGGTGCAGTCGTCCTGTCCCCTTTACAGAAAAGCATCCCCAAAGAATGATGTTTCCACCTCCATGCTTCACGGTTGGGATGGTGTTTTTGGGGTTGTACTCATCCTTCTTCCTCCAAACACGGCGAGTGGAGTTTAGACCAAAAAGCTCTATTTTTGTCTCATCAGACCACATGACCTTCTCCCATTCCTCCTCTGGATCATCCAGATGGTCATTGGCAAACTTCAGACGGGCCTGGACATGCGCTGGCTTGAGCAGGGGGACCTTGCGTGCGCTGCAGGATTTTAATTCATGACGGCGTAGTGTGTTACTAATGGTTTTCTTTGAGACTGTGGTCCCAGCTCTCTTCAGGTCATTGACCAGGTCCTGCCGTGTAGTTCTGGGCTGATCCCTCACCTTCCTCATGATCAATGATGCCCCACGAGGTGAGATCTTGCATGGTGCCCCAGACCGAGGCAGATTGACCGTCATCTTGAACTTCTTCCATTTTCTAATAATTGCACCAACAGTTGTTGCCTTCTCACCAAACTGCTTGCCTATTGTCCTGTAGCCCATCCCAGCCTTGTGCAGGTCTACAATTTTATCCCTGATGTCCTTACACAGCTCTTTGGTCTTGGCCATTGTGGAGAGGTTAGAGTCTGTTTGATTGAGTGTGTGGACAGGTGTCTTTTATACAGGTAACGAGTTCAAACAGGTGCAGTTAATACAGGTAATGAGTGGAGAACAGGAGGGCTTCTTAAATGAAAACTAACAGGTCTGTGAGAGCCGGAATTCTTACTGGTTAAAATTACTGGGGTAATTTTCATTTTTGGGTGAACTACCCCTTTAAAGCTGTTGTAATGCATGTTTGGCCAGAGCTTTTGTTGCATTTCCACTGTTCTGACCAGCAGATGTCGCAAACGTGTGGCGTTTCGAACGCTTGGAAACAGCGAATCATTTTGCATAACTCTTTGAGCTTCGGTTCTTTCATCTCTAATTTTTAATGAGCGCTTCAGATAAAATTTCTCAACGTTATGTTAATAAAAATTCCTTATTAGTAACTTTTACCGTTAGTTCTATTTTTAACACTGAGTTTAAATAATAACCACTCGGATCATACAGTCCTCCTCACAGACTCTGTTAGAATCAATGAACGGTCATCAATGATAGTTCTCCGTAATGAAATCACAGATCACTACCCGATTCACGCTCAGAGGACTGCATTATCACTCATCATCGTGGTTAGGGAGACTCGACACTTTAGAAACACATTTCCTTGTTAAAAACTATAGAAATGATCCCTGAAAGTATAGTCTTAACGAAATTCAGCGCTCAACGGGCGGCCCTTCAACGACACGATGAAGCTCAGCGACGGTAGTGAGCGATGACGTCACCGCGGCGCCTTTACATCGATGATTAAAACAACGCGACAAACTCCTCGGTTCAAGAGGCCACATAAATACAAACACAAGCAAAAACACAGCCTTTTTCTTAAAGATTATATGTCTATCCATTATTAATAAATTGATCTGATTAAATCCACAAAGTTTAACGTGACTTATTGTCTGATGAAGCAGCGGTGACTTAAACATCAAGGACTGAATTCAAGTAACCCTTATTTTTTGGGGAAAGTACATTCATTATTATATATTTGAACACTTTGTAACTGAATTAACAGTTTTTTTCTTTAATAAAGCATGTAAAACTTAAAACTTTAGCTGCACATAATGTCAATACCCACAATCCTCCTCGGTGGCAACTTTCCTTTCATTGGTGAGCAGACTGTGACGTGTATTAAACCACATCGATCAGCTACATTAAAAATAATAAAACTACATTTCGAAATGTTTTAATACATATTAGTATGTCTGAATTGTAAAGGACACGACATATAAGCCTTTTATACATGTGTAGCGTTGGTGCTTCAACTAAATGAGTCCTGTCATGCAACACGAGTCCAAGCATCGTTCCGGCATGCTAATGAGGGGATAGACGGTCCAACTACACCCCTGACGCTAAACATAACTCCACCCATTAAGTCCACAGAGGTGGAGCTGGACGTCATTTGCGCCACTTGTCAATTTGCAGTTATATATTTCAACCACTAGATGTTTAGTCAACTGTGTGTACTGTAAGGAAATGGGTTGGAGAGTTTTTTTTCTGAATTTAAAATTGCATATACATGCTACTCTTATAATTGACAGTACTATGCTAGTATACGGTTAAAAAATAGTAAATTTACTTCACGAATAATGCTTACAGGGTTCCCACTGTCCTGGAAAACCTGAAATATTTAAAAACTGAAATTCCAGGCCAGGTAAAGTCATGTTTTTTTTTGTTGTTTTTTTATATATATAAAAAATTCTATAGAATATGTTTAATAAAAAAATAAAAATTACATTTACATATTTGCAATTGTCAGACACTTATTCAAAGCAACATAGCAAGTTATAAGTTATATCATTCATGCATACTCTGGGAATCATGACCTTGTTGCTGACAGCAACAAAATGGGGAATCTGTAAATATAATCAATACTTTTTTTTTTTTTTTACAAGATTACACAAATGCTAGGCATCATTTAAGACTTAATTTTCCAGGAATTTTTTTTTTTAAAGGGACAATGTGCATTAATCAACATTCATGAATGTAAATACCTAAATTAACATGAAGGTTAGTTTTCATTGGTAGTCCCTTTGCCAAATGTTATTAGGCATAAAAACTAAAGAAAATGAAAGAAAAGAAAAGCGAGAAAAAACAACAACAATAATAATAATTGTAAACAACTAAATAACCAAATTGTATACAACTCTTAAACAACACATTACACAAAAAGACAATATATTAAAAATTATTTTTTATTTATTTTTTTTTGTAAAAAAGACGAGACAAAAGTCAATTGTCAGACACTTTTATTCAAAGCAGCACTGCATTCAAGCTATACATTATATCATTCCTACATCCTCTGGGCATCATGGCCTTATTGTTGACGGCAACAAAATGTTGCATCTGTAATCAATAAATAATAACTTAACTTTTTATTTCAAACGTCACAAATGCTTGGCATCATTTGAAAACAGATGAACATTTAAAACTTAGCTATTTTTTCCAGGAATTTTTTTTTTTTTTTTCTTTTTAAAAAAGGACAGTGTACATTAGTCAACATTCATGAATGTAAGTGTACACTGTAAAATGATCCAACAGTTGTTCTCTAACTAACACTTTTTAGTTAACTGTACTTAATGTCTTAACTTAATTGTAAAAATCTAGTAATCTGTACTATTATTTGTTTTTGAGGCGGGGCAATTCTTAATAGACTTTTCACTCATTTCCTGAAGTTATCTTGAATGTTGAATTGTCAATACAGCTGAAAAATTTGAGAGAACATCATAAATTGATATTGATTTTCCTAAAAATGTTTTTGTTTGAACTCACCATTATGGTGATCAGTGTTCCCTTTGGTTGGGCACTTGGAACTTCATTTATAATATTGTAATTCACTTTCTATTGATGCAGTAAGAAATTACAGTTATTTGGTTTCTAAGCCAGCTAGTAATACATTTTATGTATGTATAAAATATAACTACACTCTAAAAAAAATCCGGAAAAATAGGGCACAATGTATTATATTAATTTAACAGAAGTTTCTGAATTTATTTTTTACAGGTGTTTTACCTGTATTTAGAATTTTGAACTTCATTGCGTTCTATGTTAGGGTTAACGGAAATGTCCGTAAAAATTACTGGACAATGTCCAGTTGATGAGCTGCCAGTACTTTTTCCGTTATTTATTTTTTACAGTGTATTTTACATGTTGAATAGTGATTTTTTAAAATGTTATTGTTAACCCTTAGGTCATAATAACTTAACCTTGTGAAACTTTTAATAGGGTTGATATAGTCTCGCGTAGCCAGACCTTCAGACTGACGGCATCGCAGCTTTCATTGGTCAAGGGCCGCCCAAGAGGACGTTTGACTGACATGTAACGCAACCAATCACAGTTCGTTTTGTTCCGTGTTTATGGGCGTGAAAATGTAAAATCGATGTCCCTGCAATAACAGACCCGCGTGTATCTATAAATTATTCATTCAAGTACGTTGTACAAGTTTACTGCAACAATGGAGCCGCGAACTTCACATACTTTTGAAAATCCAACGTTTAGTTGATCCTGGTAATCGCTCATTGTCACAGTTGTAAACACGACGACGTTCTTCTTCCACGAGGGGCTTTGGAGTCACGGCATTTGTTTCCAAGCAGAAGTTAAAGAACGCAACACACTCGTCTCGCGGACATCCTGTAGAATTCAACCAATCAGATGACGACTTCAAAACTCCTGAAGTGTTTCCAGATAAGTGTGCCATATGCATCAGACCTTCTCTGAGGCTGAGACTAGGGTTGAAATAATCTCTATATTTATGACAATATCTTGCAGTTGACCATGCTTGAGGCACACACAGACTACTTTTAGTCACTAGAACTGTGTAAGTGAACTATACTAACTAAGCAATTGTCAGTACAACATGCTATTCCTATTTAACTTTACTTAGTTTTTTAAGGCAATCGGTTTGCATGCTTTTTTTAACTAATTAGATTTTACAGTGTGCAGCGAACTTAAAAAGGTCAACCCGATGTCTCTGAGAGCAGATATATCAGTTCTGATGGACCATGAGGAGAACACTAAATAAAGTCTTCTCGTAAATGCTGATCTAGGAACAGTTTTCCTATCCCAAAATCTACCATCACCCTTGGAGAAAACTACAAAACTGCAATCAGCAAATTTGTGAGTAAAGGCCAACCTTTAGCCACATTTACCTATGGACCATAAAGCGAAGACAATTTTATGCAATTTTAGGCAATTTTTGTTTCTGACTGAAAGTTTCTGATTGGTAAAGCGCATTTTGCATCTCGACTCAGACCTGGACAAGAATGATTCTACGGCTTATCAAATGTCACTTTATTCACACTTCACAGAACAGTGCATCATAAAAATAAAAAATGCATGAAATTTTGAAGAAGTTTGATAAAGGACTATGTTTAACAAAATATCATCAAGCCTATCAAATATAGACGAGGGTCCAAAATTAACTTAAGAATCAATATTTGTCAACTAGGGCAACCAAGGAAAACAGGAACAAAAAATGGAAATAGTGAACGCCGATGCAACAAGACGAAAGGAATATTAAACTAAAAGTCCTTGAACACATAACAATTGTAGCTTTAGCTCGTGATGTTCCTCATTTGTAAGTCACTTTGGATGAAAGCATCTGCTAAATGAAGAAATGTAAATGTAAAGCAGAGATAAGAATACAGACTCTTCTTCACAACCACTAATTGTAACCATAATCTATGCAAAATGACATCCATATAATGTTTCATACTTTGGAAACAAATTTATCTTTCTTCAGAATTGAATACCAACAGAGAATTTGCAAATCTACAAGAGGGATTACTGTGGTTTTGAAAGAAAATTGTTTGTTTATTAAAAGAATGGTATTTTGTATGATGATCTATTCTTTTTTCAACTGAGTAATGCTTTATAATAATACACCTGTGCTGAGTAACTCAAATTTGAGACTGTATGTTTGCGTTTATTTTCATGTGAATACATTAAACAGTAGCCATGTCATAATTTAAAACATTTTGTATCACCATTTGTATGGCAAAGCACTTAGCATTTTGGATTATTTTGGATTTAAGGGCAAAAAAAGATTTTACCTAATTTATTATAGTAATATAAAGCTTTTGACCAGCTAATCATTTTCACATTTTGCTCTAAACATAAATTGCATACAGCCATAGTTGTCCTATATCAAACATATATATGCTTTTTTTTTTTTTTTAATTTTTTTAGGTAAAACAAAATCAATAATATGATTTATAATTTTTGGGGAAATCGACATTTCAGAATGGAGTTAAAATTTCTCATACTAGCTACAATGGATATTTACTGACATAATATTATACAAGTAATATATTGTTATATATGAATTTTATGAATTATATATGAAAAGCACAACAAACTTTCAGAATGTGCTGTCAGCACCAGTGGGCCAGTTAAAAAAACTACCGTTTTTAAACAAGACGCACTTTTCATGAAAGCTGTACATGCAATATTCTAACCTGGAAATGTAACTGCAGTTGCCATTAGGACGTGCAACTGATATGAAAATTTATATTGTAAGTTGTAAATGCAAAATGAAAAAGAACCTGTTTTGCAATAAACATTCTGAAAGCCAGGTTAGGTCTGAATGCAAATATGAATGCAAAAGTAGAATTTTTTTTAAACTAGTCAACAGATACGCAGATGTCAGCCTCGCCTAACCATCAATTGACTAACATAACTCTAGATCAGTGTGCAATCCTGCACCTGGAGGGCCACTGTCTCCCCAATTTAGCTCAATTAAACACACCTGAACCAGCTAATCAAGGTATTCAGGATCACTAGAAACGTCCAGGCAGGTGTGTTGGGGCAAGTTGGACATAAAATCTGTAGGCAGGTTTGAACACACCTAGACATTATTGAAGCTCAGAGAAGATCAACTAAGAAACGTGCTAAAGCTTTTTAAATGAATACAGATAACTTGCATTAATTCTAACACAAGGATTCACAATGATTCACCAACCAGCCAAGCACTTTGAGGTGAACTCAATTGCATGAGAGATGAATGAGTCCTTTGAGCAACCATTTCACAAGAAGACTGTTAAAGGCACAGTTCACCCAAAATTATCATTCTGTCATCATTTATTCTCCATGTCATTAAAAAAATGGAAGTCAATGGGGTCCAATGAAGTCATACAGATCTGGAGTGACATGAGGGTGAATAAATGACAGAATTTGTATTTTTGGGTGAGCTTCCCCTTATGTACAAGGGCAGATACATGACATCATACCAAAAAAAATGTAACGTTAACGGGAACTTCAACGATTTCGTGACCTCCTCATGCACTTCTGGGAAGAACAGAACTGCCCCCAAGAACCAATCATCCAGCCTTGAGCGCTCGGGACATGGCGGAGGGTTCCACTCAAGCCCGATGCTCTCAGCTGCCCGGGCAAGCATGGCCGTTAGCTCTGGATCAGACTCGGGCAATGCTGGCACTCCCGAGGGAGGCAGCACAGCCGAATCCTCATCTCCGGAGGAATCCAGCCCACCTTGCAATGCGGCGATCGACATAGCGTCATCCGCCGGCGCTCCAAATGAGACGCTGAGCCCACCATGAGATGATGGTTGGTGTGGTGTGATGGTGTGGCCCGAGGAAGATTCGTCGGGTTGTTCCACACCGTCACCCTCAAATCACCCTGGCCACCAGCCAAAGTATTCCCTCTCGTGGAGGAACAGTGGGAAAATTTGCGTCTCATATGGGTTTCAGATTTAGGTGTGGCAAAATGGCTCGATAGCGCCACCTACAAAATTTTGCGCTACATTTCACGTACAAGTATGAAATGCGGTAGACATATGTAACAGCCCAATACCTACAAAAAAAGTCCCAAAATCTGAAAACCAACAGGAAGTCAGATATTTTGAATTTTCTCTGCAAAATTTTGGCAGTTTTTGCCATTTCCAGACGTTGTACTTTAACAAACTCCTCCTAGAGATTTAATCAGATCAACATCATACAAACCCGATTCCAAAAAAGTTGGGACACTGTACAAATTGTGAATAAAAACAGAATGCAATGATGTGGAAGTTTCAAATTTCAATATTTTATTCAGAATACAACATAGATGACATATCAAATGTTTAAACTGAGAAAATGTATCATTTTAAGGGAAAAATAAGTTGATTTTAAATTTCATGGCATCAACACATCTCAAAAAAGTTGGGACAAGGCCATGTTTACCACTGTGTGGCATCCCCTCTTCTTTTTATAACAGTCTGCAAACGTCTGGGGACTGAGGAGACAAGTTGCTCAAGTTTAGGAATAGGAATGTTGTCCCATTCTTGTCTAATACAGGCTTCTAGTTGCTCAACTGTCTTAGGTCTTCTTTGTCGCATCTTCCTCTTTATGATGCGCCAAATGTTTTCTATGCGTGAAAGATCTGGACTGCAGGCTGGCCATTTCAGTACCCGGATCCTTCTTCTACGCAGCCATGATGTTGTAATTGATGCAGTATGTGGTCTGGCATTGTCATGTTGGAAAATGCAAGGTCTTCCCTGAAAGAGACGACGTCTGGATGGGAGCATATGTTGTTCTGGAACTTGGATATGCCTTTCAGCATTGATGGTGCCTTTCCAGATGTGTAAGCTGCCCATGCCACACGCACTCATGCAACCCCATACCATCAGAGATGCAGGCTTCTGAACTGAGCGCTGATGACAACTTGGGTTGTCCTTGTCCTCTTTAGTCCGGATGACA
The DNA here is from genome assembly GCA_039654105.1 of Coreius guichenoti. Taxonomy (NCBI): domain Eukaryota; kingdom Metazoa; phylum Chordata; class Actinopteri; order Cypriniformes; family Gobionidae; genus Coreius; species Coreius guichenoti. The sequence continues at coordinate 51,967,429 of CM077168.1, forward strand.
TGGCGTCCCAGTTTTCCAAAAAGAACTTCAAATTTTGATTCGTCAGACCACAGAACAGTTTTCCACTTTGCCACAGTCCATTTTAAATGAGCCTTGGCCCAGAGAAAACGCCTGCGCTTCTGGATCATGTTTAGATATGGCTTCTTTTTTAACCTATAGAGTTTTAGCCGGCAACGGCGAATGGCACGGTGGATTGTGTTCACTGACAATGTTTTCTGGAAGTATTCCTGAGCCCATGTTGTGATTTCCATTACAGTAGCATTCCTGTATGTGATGCAGTGCCGTCTAAGGGCCCGAAGATCACGGGCATCCAGTATGGTTTTCCGGCCTTGACCCTTACGCACAGAGATTGTTCCAGATTCTCTGAATCTTTGGATGATATTATGCACTGTAGATGATGATAACTTCAAACTCTTTGCAATTGTTCTCTGAGAAACTCCTTTCTGATATTGCTCCACTATTTTTCGCCGCAGCATTGGGGGAATTGGTGATCCTCTGCCCATCTTGACTTCTGAGAGACACTGCCACTCTGAGAGGCTCTTTTTATACCCAATCATGTTGCCAATTGACCTAATAAGTTGCAGATTGGTCCTCCAGCTGTTCCTTACATGTACATTTAACTTTTCCGGCCTCTTATTGCTACCTGTCCCAACTTTTTTGGAATGTGTAGCTCTCATGAAATCCAAAATGTCTCACTTTCAACATTTGATATGTTATCTATATTCTATTGTGAATAAAATATAAGTTTATGAGATTTGTAAATTATTGCATTCCTTTTTTATTCACAATTTGTACAGTGCCCCAACTTTTTTGGAATCGGGTTTGTATTTGGTCAGTCTAATCTAAAGGCCTTTGCGATTGTAAATTGTGAAGATCTTGAGTTTTCGCTGAAAAGCGTGTCCGTGGCGGCCTGACAAAGTCTGATGTTTCGCCATGAAACAGGAAGTTGTTGTAACTCAGGCATACAATGTCCAATCTTCGCCAAACTTCACATGTTTGATAATAGTCCTGACCTGAAGACATCTACATGCCAATATTCGGTTATAGTCAAAGCGCCACCTGCTGGCAGCAGGAAGTGTGGCACATCGAAGTGACTTTGCAATATTTCTCCTATATTTACCCACTTAAATGCATGTTGCCCACTATTCGCTGTTTTCCTGAGGCCACCGGGTGGCGGTGCTCCCGGGTGCGAGGGCCCTTTCATCGCTGCTTGCAGCTTTAATTTAATGATGTGTTTTTGAGGTATTTTATGGTCATTATTTTTAGTCACAGCACATTCAGAAAACTCTTTTTGTGTCCATGGCAAACAAAATAAATATTAGCTAAATAATAAATTTAAGCAATTTTACAGTATGAGTGATGATTTGTTGATCAGAGAAACTACTTAGCAGATACTCTTAAACATTTTAATAATTTAGACAAATATAATAGTGTTCCATTTTAGATCTCCATCAACATTTTCTACATTATATAGTTCAATCGATCATTAAAATGGAGTTTCAAGAATAGATATGCTCTTAGTCCGTTATTTCCATATTCAAAGAGTTATACTGCTGATTACACTGACTCGAGGTGTGTTTTAGGTATTTCCTGTCCCGTTTGGAGCTCTATTTAAGCAGCAGCCTGACCAAACACACCTCACTTTTCCAGCTTCGACCAGACGAGCTGCTCTTGAGGAAAAAGTTCATCGGACTGCAGTCATCCACGTAAGTGTATTTTCACTCAAGGGCACTTAAGATACGAAAATATATTTCCATACGTTTATGATCATATATTAAATTGTTTAAATATACTGAAAAATATGTGAAATGATATATTGCGTTAATACATTACAATATATTGAATAATACATAAGGAATTGCCGCTTTTCATATATTGAAAAATGTGACAATATATTTACACTGTAAAATGTGACTAGTAAAACGGCTGCCTTAAATTTCTCAAGGATGCTTTACTCAAAGTGAAAAAGTGTTGGGACAACGATATACTGTGCGTTTATTTGTATTTATTAAGCTGCACTAAAAAACATCAGCTAGTAGTTGATAGACATCACTGCAATACAGTTACTGCCTTTAAAATAAAGCAACATGCAGCATATTATTAATGTTTTCTGGACTGATGCACAGGCTATAACACTGTAAAAAATTGCCAGGAATTTACAGGAATAAAGAGTATTATTTTACAATGAATTACTGTAGTCCGAAATTTACTGTGAAATCAATACATGCTGGGTAATTTTCTTACAAATGACTGTGAATCAACAGCAGAATGATGCTGACATCACAGTAACTTACTGTAAACAACACAAACCGCTAAAAGCAAAGCAAAAATAAGTTTCTTCAGGACAGATAAAACAAAATAAAGAAACTCCACCGCATAATGCATGCTGGTACCGGTACGTTCATAGTACATATGCACTGTAGAAGTACAGTTGTTTGTTTACAGTAATTTGTGTTTTCCAGTACGGTAAACACAGTAAAACCATGATTTTTTTTTTTACAACTGCAATTTATTTTAGTGCATTTAGATACAAGAAAAGTCATACTATGAAATTACTGTGAAAGTCATGCAGTTATTAACCTGGAATATACTGTAATTTCACACTAACAGTGTAGGGCAAATTAAAGATATTGCCAATCAGATAATTACATTAATATAAGGTTTGTCTATATTCTAAATTAATATTAATGAATTCCCAAGGGGGAGTACCGGCACTTTATTTTTTCCACTTCAAGCACTGAATACAACACTAATGTGGGCAGTGTCATCAGAGATAAAATACAAAATACATATCCAGTATTTCAAAATTCTGCCAGAAGGGAGAAAAACATGTTATGGCTATCGTAAATGAATTTAAACACGCTTTTACATTTACAGAAATTCAGCTAACTCTAGTTAACCATTTATATCCTGTTAAACAAGTTGCAGAGATGTCATATGTCATACTGATTTTATAAATTATTGTAATTTGTGTAGCGTATACTGTAATGTAATAGATCATCCCACGCATGCGTGTTTAAACTTTCATGATGTAATCGAAGCCTACTACAGCGCATGTGTGTTAAAACGTCAACTTTGTATTTGATTAATCAAGAACGTCATCGCGCTCCAGGCTGAGGCTGCAGAGAGGACCTCTTGATTTTTTACAGCAATTTTTAACAGTGCTTCAGCACAATGGTAACCTCAAAACTCACAACACAAACCCTTTAAATCCCAACAGAACATTAAACACTAACAGATCTCTCAAGATCTCAGCAGAGGATCCAATCTTTATTTCTGTCAGATGTTTACAGAAGTTCCTATTGAGAATTAACAGAGGTTTAGATGTTGATGATTTATTGAAAATATTTATGGTGATCAGTGTTTGCTTGAGTTGGGATCTTGATCCTTGACTTTTTAGCTTTAGTTTTTTTCTCTGGCTGCTGTAACTGTGTTACTTGGCAAAAAAGCCAAGAGAAATGGGGATAATCTGTTTGGTATTTAGTGATGATGATGACTAATAATCATGAAATATCCTGGGACACAGATCTCATCCCAAGGTTTATCACCGATCAAAAGTGTGTTTTGTGTGTCACCATTGTGCTGAAGAGTGGAGCCTGTGCTTCAGTCCAGGAGAAGACCAAGAAACATTAATAATATGCTGTATGTTGCTTTATTTAAAAGGCAACTTTGTTGCAGTGATGTCTATTAACTACTTTGTTGAGTTGATGTTTTTTATTTATTTAAGTTTCAGACGTGAATCCAATCTCCTGGCATCTCCTTCAGTGTGCTCTTTATATGCATCTTTTACATGCATCTGGTATGATTTGTTTACTTTAATTTGCTGTCTAGCAACAGCATTCCAACAGGCATTGGTCTTTTGGTTGTTTTAAATGAAAAGTCAAAATATGGTAAAGTTAGGTTTAAAATGTCATAGGTTTGGGGGAAGGTATGGGGTTAGATTTATGAAAAGAATTATTAATCTGTGTGTCATCGATCAAATTGGTCACATCGCAGCCATTTTAAATACAGATTGATCATTTCTTTCCAAAAATCTAACCCCAAACCTTTCCGTAAACCTATCCATGATTTATTTTAGTTAAATGTACAAAATTCAACCTCAGAAAACACAGGACAATTTTATGTAAAGCTTACATTTTGAAAATGCTTTGTAAAAAGCAATAGTCTACCAATGAAATTGCTCGACTGGCGTGGTTCACCGAGACATGCCTTTCAGACTGCTCTTTCCATACAACATAAAAGAACAGGAACCGTGGCTGTAAATGTCCAAATAATTTTCATTATACGTTATTAATGTATCCAATTCTAGCATGCCCAGAACTTTATCGGTTACGCACAATGGAAGAACCGTCCATCAAGCACTGTAAGAAGAAACACAAACTTCATTGGTTCTGTGTGTATAAATGTCAATGACGGCAAGATTTGAATGGGTTACTACTAACTTTGGTAGGCTTCAGTAAACCGAATCCGATACAAAGCTGCTCGATCGCTATCATTTACAGTGAAAGTGGCAAGGGGAACAGAAACTAGGTAATATATCTTGACTTCCACTAGTGGAGAAATAAATTCACAAAGCTTTGGAGACACAAGGTCGTGTGTAAAATTATGAAATCAAATTTATATTCATAATATGCTGTCATTTTTGTTCTCAAACTAAAGTTTAGCAAGCAAAATCATAATAATAAGAATACTAATAATAATTCCACTATTGATTTTAAAAAACAGATGAAAGGCACATAAAAGGTGATTTTTGCGTATAAAGACACGCTAAATGAAAGCATGAACTTGTGCTATACGCAGTGCCAGGAGATCGGGCTGCAAACCGTTCTTGTTGCTTAATTGTTCCATTCCGTGCCGATCCGGCCCAGCCAGTACAGATATGATTTAATTTTCCACTGTGGGACTGTAATACAAATGTGTCAGTCATTTATAACACAAGAGTTGAAATGTAAATATAGCGACTGTGTTACAGAGGATGATTGGATACTTCTATTACTAACTTGTGTTTACTTCGCTCAAATAGCGCACTTGGCCATCTACAGAGAACTGGTAGCCAGGCAACTAGGGATGGGCGTATAGATACGATACTGATGTGAGCATCGAAAAGTATCGATACTCAAATAAAAATATCGATACTAAGGTTTTGTTTTTTTTTTACCAATAATTTTGTTTATTTAAAAAGATTATTTAATAACCTATGTTACCGAATAGTTGTGTTGTATAGAACTATTTTCCTGCTCATCTGAACCATGATCTGAACGCATGCAAATGCTGCAAGACAGAACCAATCGATCACAGAGAGAGCGTTCGCTCACTGCTAACACTGTATTCAAACAGGGCTGTGTTTCCCAAAACTATCATAAGAAACCATTGATGCTTTTGAAATCGCAGCCCAGAACAATGCTCATCAGAAGACAGAAAAACATAATATGTTTGAGTTATTTCTCAATAAACAAATAGAAATTGTAGCCTACATAGTGCAATTACACTCTTTAAATTTAATGTTAAAAGTTGATATTGATCATGTTCTATTCTGTAACTAATGTTGATATAAATCATACACTATCAGAATAAAAAGGTTGCATTTTATGGGTGCAACGTCCTGTCACTGGCAGTCCCTTGTGATAATGAACCATGGTTTATTTTTTACTACAGTGACCGAAGTTCAACTAGTATTTGTAGATTTCCATTGTTACCACTACAAGTTAACATATTTTAACCATGTGTAAACAAAAATATGATCTAATAAGTTGCAATTAAGGCATATTGAATGTTAAAATGCCTTTCAAATATAATGTTAAGTGGGTATCTTTACCCACGTTTAATTTAATAAACGTAATCATTTAAAAGTTCATTTTAGAAGTATCGTATCGGTATCGATATCGGTGATACTGGCCTTGAAAGTATCAGTATCGTATCGAAAACTAAATAAGTGGTATCGCCCATCCCTACAGGCAACAGACAAGTGACCAATCATGAGTGGCGACGTCACTACACGCATGGTTAGCCAACGGTGCTGAGAATTCAGGTTTAGATGAAATCAACTGAAAAGACATTAAATCTCTCTGTCATTCGTCTACAGTTCTTTTTGAGAATTAACAGAGGTTTAGATGTTGATGTTTTATTGAAAAGGTTTGGTCACCATTATGTTCCCTTTAGTTGGGCAGTTTGACTTTAGTTGTGCTCTTTATATCAGTTTGTTGTCTTTGTACTGTTGTTGTGTCTCTAGAAACTGGGTTGGGGAAAACTGCAATAAAGCATATAGCTGATGCTAATTCTGATCTGGGATTTTATTTTCAGATCGATTTAACTCAAAGATGTCCTACCCAACAACTCTTTATCTAATTGGTGGACAAGGAGGTGATAGATTCTCATTTACTGGTGAGAATAACGGTGCCAGTTTAGAGAAGATCGGGGTCTGGGTGGGAGGATGGCAGGTGAAGGCTGTCAAGGTTTGGCTTTCAGATGGGAGAGTTCAAATTTTTGGACAACAAGCCGGACCTTATCAAGAGTACAGGTTCCAGCCTGGTGAGTATTTCACTTCAATGTCCCTGTGGGGGAACGGAGCAGGAACACGTCTTGGAGCCATCAAATTCAAGACCAGTCTGGGGAGAGACTTTTTTGCAAAGATGACAAGCTGGGGTTTAAAAACAGAATATCCCATAGATGTCGGCTCTGGATTTTGTTTTGGAGTTGTAGGAAGATCTGGTTTTGACATTGACTGCATGGGATTCATGTTTCTCAGTGCAGTTCAATCGATAGTTCTCACTGATGTCAACTATCCCACTATCAACCAACTGATACCAAAGGTGGCAGTAGAAGAGATCAAATCCATCGATTACAGGAACGACTCCTCCATCACTCAAAAACAAACCATTGAAACCTCAAAGACTATAACCATCCAATCTTCATGGTCTGTGAGTGAAAGTTTAACAGCAACATTTAGTATGGAAGTGAAGGCTGGGATTCCAGGGGTTGCAGAATTTTCTACAGGATTCAGTGTCAGCGTTGGATCTGAAAGCACTTACAGTCATGAGCAGTCAGAAGAGAGAACCGAAACTCTGACTAGCGATGTAGAAGTGCCACCAGGGAAGAAGGTGGATGTTGACATCACCATTGGCAGAGCCACCTTTGACCTGCCTTACACTGGCACAGTGAAGATCACCTGCAAGAACGGCAGTGAGTTACAGTATAAAACCCAGGGCACATACAAAGGCATCACTTACACTGATATCAAAGTGGATACCAAGGAATCTGATCTGTGATGTCAAGACAGATTGCACCTGTAACACACAAGTTCTTTGATTACTTCTAATTTTGTCAATCATGTATCTGTTGTTTTACATTTAGGCCTAATTGTATTTTTTTGTGGGGGTGTTTGGGTGTTTAAGGGAAATATATACACTCACCTAAAGGATTATTAGGAACACCTGTTCAATTTCTCATTAATGCAATTATCTAATCAACCAATCACATGGCAGTTGCTTCAATGCATTTAGGGGTGTGGTCCTGGTCAAGACAATCTCCTGAACTCCAAACTGAATGTCAGAATGGGAAAGAAAGGTGATTTAAGCAATTTTGAGCATGGCATGGTTGTTGGTGCCAGACGGGCCGGTCTGAGTATTTCACAATCTGCTCAGTTACTGGGATTTTCACGCACAACCATTTCTAGAGTTTACAAAGAATGGTGTGAAAAGGGAAAAACATCCAGTATGCGGCAGTCCTGTGGGCGAAAATGCCTTGTTGATGCTAGAGGTCAGAGGAGAATGGGCTGACTGATTCAAGCTGACAGAAGAGCAACTTTGACTGAAATAACCACTCGTTACAACCGAGGTATGCAGCAAAGCATTTGTGAAGCCACAACACGCACAACCTTGAGGCGGATGGGCTACAACAGCAGAAGACCCCACCGGGTACCACTCATCTCCACTACAAATAGGAAAAAGAGGCTACAATTTGCACGAGCTCACCAAAATTGGACAGTTGAAGACTGGAAAAATGTTGCCTGGTCTGATGAGTCTCGATTTCTGTTGAGACATTCAGATGGTAGAGTCAGAATTTGGCGTAAACAGAATGAGAACATGGATCCATCATGCCTTGTTACCACTGTGCAGGCTGGTGGTGGTGGTGTAATGGTGTGGGGGATGTTTTCTTGGCACACTTTAGGCCCCTTAGTGCCAATTGGGCATCGTTTAAATGCCACGGCCTACCTGAGCATTGTTTCTGACCATGTCCATCCCTTTATGACCACCATGTACCCATCCTCTGATGGCTACTTCCAGCAGGATAATGCACCATGTCACAAAGCTCGAATCATTTCAAATTGGTTTCTTGAACATGACAATGAGTTCACTGTACTAAAATGGCCCCCACAGTCACCAGATCTCAACCCAATAGAGCATCTTTGGGATGTGGTGGAACGGGAGCTTCGTGCCCTGGATGTGCATCCCACAAATCTCCATCAACTGCAAGATGCTATCCTATCAATATGGGCCAACATTTCTAAAGAATGCTTTCAGCACCTTGTTGAATCAATGCCACATAGAATTAAGGCAGTTCTGAAGGCGAAAGGGGGTCAAACACAGTATTAGTATGGTGTTCCTAATAATCCTTTAGGTGAGTGTATATTCAACATTTGTTGTTTTCAAATAATCTTATATGATACTAATACACAAATATTCATATAGCTACTTTGTGTAATCACTTTATAAATAGTTAACTTGTAACGTTAATGTGCTATTTCTGTTTAATTTTGACCCTTAATGTAACTTAGTGATATTAAACCAAATTTTTTGAAAACAAGCAATTCAGTTTGTCCAATTGTTTGCAGTCCTGTTAACTCTGTAATTCTTTACCAAGAAATTATTCTATTATTATTATTATTATTATTAAATCTCATGCAGAACAGTTAAATTCTTCATAATTGAATATAGTAATATGGAAAAATTAAGCAGTTACACTGAGATGGTTTGGGACAACCATATAGGTTTTTGTACAGTCAATTATTGGCTACAGACAGAATAAAACCATCAAAATTAAATGTTTATTTATTGCTTATGATCATCCTTGAAACCCACACATACAATACAATACAATACAATGTTTATTCATAAAGCACATTTTAAAAAACCAAGGCTGACCAAAGTGCACATTAAATTCCTCTGTGTTAAAGGGGTCAACTGGCCTTTTTTTATTTTTTTTATACTGTTTTCTGAGGTCAACTTATGACGTTCGTGTGGTTTTTACATTCAAAAACATCATAATGAATAAGTAATAGGCTATTTTCTACCCTGGTTTTGAGCCTCTCTCATGAAACGCTCGGTTTTTATGGGCGTGCCGCACTGAAGACTTGGAAGTAAACGCCCACTGCCATGATTGGATAAGCTTTGCATATTACAATGAGCTTCGGCTCCCCCGTGAGTACACCTGAGGAATTGTTTTGAAAGCGTGTGGGAAAAGGGTATGGGGTCTCTGCAGAACAAAAGTGGGCGTTTCTAAATTTGTGGGTGTTTTCAAACTGATGGTTGTTTATAAATCATGCAATGAAAATTATCTCCTTCACCCGACCCCACCGCTAAACCCTACCCACACTGTGACATGGAAAACGCTTCTCTGTTTATGGCCTCGCCCACTGATCTAGTAACTCCTATTACTATCCTGTAGAGACCTATACTTGTGGGAAAACGGCAACCGGAATGATTCGCCCACAGGGCTCGCAAAATGTCTTTATCGAACAAACACAATGATTTATCTCTCATCTACCCGCAATTAATTGGAATGTTATTTTTTATTACTTGGCACACCCGATCGGTGGATATAACCGCGAACCGTGCATCACTAACACACACACGCACAAGCCTCACTGCAGAGTCAGACAAATCAGCATGATCAAAACTTCCGCGATTGTATTTTTCCTTAAAATATCAAGTCAAGACAGTGAACAACGCAATCAAGAAAGGAATGTTATTTCACTATTTAAGATAGCCCGTCGGCAGGCCGGTGATATACGGTTTGGTAGCCCATCTGGAAAACATGTTGGGCTTTGCGAGCCCTGGCCCATACATGTCCGAGTCTGATTACGAATCGCAGCACAATGAACCAACAACACCTCAAATAAAGGATTCTCCAGCCTGTGACAGCATGCTAAGTTATGTTCAGTTAGACACGTACACATAATCAATAGATATCAAACGATCTGTTACAATGCAATACTATCACATATAAAAAACATTTTTTACTCACATAAGTGTGTTGCTTCATTCATTCATGTAATCTCATCCTGTCTGCAAATCCAGTCTCTTGTTTACAAACGAATCTGTGGTAAAATGAAGGAACAAACGCGCAATGTCTTACACACATGAGCTGGATATTCATTAAAAATAAAGTTCATCCATGCATTCATAATATTGTAATCCGAATGAAGCTTATGCAGCATGTTTATTGCTTGGAAGTTCGATCCGGTTTAGCTCCACGTAAGCCTATGTTATTTATCTATAACATGTCAGGCACGAGTCGGTGGGCGGGGCTACAGAATCAGGCTTTCTTCTTTTCCGTTAAGGCCTGTTTCACCACACTCTGATGTCACAAGGAGGCACATTCCCAGATCAAGTGTTTGCTGAGCCAGCTGTCAATAAAAGCTTTTCTATGACTAACAAGGAAGTTTTCAGCTCCGAAACTTACAGGATATTCTTATATACTCTCTCTCTCTCTCTCTCTCTCTCTCTCTCTCTCTCTCTCTCTCACACACACACACACACACACACACACACACAGAGACAGACAGACAGACAGAGAGACAGACACACACAGAGACAGACAGACAGACAGACAGACAGACACAGTTGCAACTCTCACGCGTTTAGCGAGAGACACATGCTTTCAGGCTCTGTCTCACGCTCTCACTCTGCCCAAGTAAATCTCACGCCAAATTGCCAAACCTGCTTTTGATATGAAACAAAGTCTAAGCTTTTACATTTTTTAAGTTTTAATACGAAATTCAAACAATAAATACCGTTTTGTCGCACTTAATGTGGTATAACAGTTAAAGCCAGAGCCGTTGAAAAACATATTTGCGACCGGTTGCGGCATGCTTTCATCTCCCGGCGGCGCGCGCGGTCACGTGGTTCATGGAGCTCTCAATAGTTCTAAACAAACCAGCGCTGTCAATACATTTAAATAGACAACAGCAATAATTGAATAGTGTGCATTGATTATTACGTCAACCACATTTACAGTATCATTTTATTATGGAGAGTGATGGAGATGCAACATTGTTAACATTAATGTTAATGTTTTTCTTGTATTTAGCCCTCAGGTATTCCTTACTAATTGGCCACGCTCATACTCATTGGTGGTCAAATGTGACCATACACCTTAACTATTTTTCAATTAAATAAATGTTCTACAAACCCGATTCCAAAAAAGTTGGGACACTGTACAAATTTGAATAAATATTAAGACATGATCAAACACTAGATTTGTTTAAATGTTACATTTTAAAACGTTAATAACTTACATCCTAATATTTTTAATGATTCTTATATAAGCACACACAAGTGAATATTAATGAATAATAGGCATAAAAAGGCAAACTTATTTTTCGTTATATATGTACATTAGGCTATACATATAAACTGATACTGAATCAAGATCGAAGTCGATATTTGTGCCAATCACCCCCAATCCCCCCTCCTCCCCCCTCACCCTAATCTCACTCCAACCTGAATTTAAAAGTTGGCAACCCTGCACACATGCTCCATTTGCCTTGAGAATGAGCGTTTGACGAGCATCGACCCAGTCAGTCAGTCAGTCTGTCAGTCTGGAGAAGTACTCAGGACCGCATACTTCTTTGCAAAGAAACTGGATTCACCCTCGTCTGTTCCGTAAAACGCCATAAACCTTTTGGATCTTAACAATAACAGCTGTCTTTTAAAAGAGAGAACCAGACCAATTCACGAAATGTCTTCATTGATATCCAATCGCTAATATTCAAAGTACTAAACGACCGAGGGATTTAATGGTCGGATCGGTTCTATTAACCGCATCAACTGCACTAATTTATTAATAACGACGAAACCGTTTGTTATAAGTATGAAGCATAAATAATGTTTAATACTTGCTCGGATGGGAGATCTTTTCAGTCTTTCTCTGAGAACTTGGAGGATTTTGATTCTATACGGAGTGTGCTTCTTTACAGGTTTGTAGGAATTGTTTATTTGGTAACCGGTTGTGAATTGTTTGTTTGTTGGTTTTCTCAGCAAAAAAGTTGAATACCGAGCAGCTTTTCCTCGCGTGCCGGAGGGGATTTAAAGACCTCGTGCGGTTTTTGCGGCCAGGATGAAGATGTAAGACACAGTAAAATGTTTTTAAAATGAGTAATTACAACGTTAAATGGAATTTTCTATAAATATGACAATATTATTTAGAAGCGTGTTGATATGTTATTGTCTGTATTTATTTTACAAAACTTTCATAATATTTAGTATAACAATTATTATGATATTAAATTTTTTAATACACTATTTTACTGTTGGAAACAACATTGAATGATTCTGAAGTCGACCAGGCGATTCTGTTGTTGTCGTTTCTCTTAATGCGTAACTTCTTTCCACTCTGGTCAACAAAAGCTTCCGTGTTGCTATAGAAACGACTCGATTCAACCAATCACGTTTTGAGAAGCGCGTCACGTGGCCTTTGGACAAGACCCGTATGCGGATAACACGACAAGACACCGTTGCTGTTCAAAAGAAGTATCCGCTTCTTGAAACAGCTCTGAATGGATACGAGCACAGTTTATTGAGTGGAAAAATGCGCTAATGGCTTCTAGACATTTTACAGAGGGGAATGAGACGGATTTTGAGTCCGACTTGCGTGAAAATAAGGAGGCTGAAGGAGGGAGCGAAACTGATTCCGATGCATCAAGTTACAGTTACTCAGACTCAGATTACTCAGAGTAAGAAACATCAACACATTCAACAACTATAGTTTTGCTTATTAGATATTTCCATGTTGCATGTTTCACCATAAAACTTTTCTTTTGTTATCGAAATCATTGTCAACTTGACTGCAGTATGGGGTATGTATGTAAACATAGACAATACATATAACTTGTATTATATATATTATATACTCTAATATATATTATATACTCTGTTTATTTCAGTTTAGTGGTCTCTTCTGACCCACATTTAGAAAGAGGCTCATGAAAAGGGAAAATAGACCTTTTCTCTACCCTCTCTCATTTTTAAGGGGAATTTCTGTTTCCAATTTGGAAAGTCAGCCATCATAAATAATTATATGCTATTCACCATCTTTAGTGAACTTATGGACGTGGTTGCCAAGAGCTAACCACCAAAGTAGCGTGGCTTAATTTAGAAATGGAGAAGAAAACATAATGTCTGCATGGCTGAACACTGAGTTCAGTTTTTCTGGAATGAAGGAGAGGATTCTGTTTCAAAGCTTTCGGATGTGTGTCTTTTCCCCTGCGGCATTCTGACTTAATGGTCATGTAGAGTTTAGTTTGGTTTGTGCTGTAAGATACTCTTATACCATATATTACTTCCTCATCATTTAGTGGTGAAATGTAGTCTGTTGCTAAAAGTGAACTGCAGTATTTTCACACATATAGAAGACAACAAATGCCTTTTTATGCTGAGTATTTGAGGGTCAGTTCAGCAGTATAAATAAAAATAACTTTTTATTTTAATTCTATATATTTATATTTATAAAATATAAATATATAGAATTATAAAATTGTGATGCTGAAGAGTTCATTTACAGTGTTGTTATTGTTGACCAGAACTATTAAAAAGTTTTCATTCATTGAAATAAAGCTGAAGATGAAAAACTTGAACTTAAAAAACTTAGAAGAAATGATAAATGTTGCCTTAAGTTTAAGATGAAGTACTAAAATGACTAAAACTAGAACTAAAAATAAATTAAAGCTAAATAGAAATATTTTGGGGAAAAAGCTAAAACAGAAAAATGACAAATAGCACATAAAAAATTTACTAAAACTTAAAGTAAAAAATACTTAAATGAAAACTGAAAATAAAAATGTTTATATTATATTAGTGTAAAATTAATAGTACTAAAATAATCCTACATGAAGTCGAATGAATCTGCATAATTTATTAATCTTAATGTTATTTTTAACATTTACTAATACATTATGGAAATCAAATGTTGTATTTGTTAACATTAGTTAATACACTGTGAAACAAACAAACAATGAACAACTGGATTTTTATTAACTAACATTAACAAAGATATAATAAGATAGAAATACTGTAACAAATGTATTGCTCATAGTTCATGTTAGTTAATACATTAAAGGTGCAGTGTGTAGTATTTATGAAGATGCAATATAATATACATAACTATGTTTTCAGTGGTGTATAAAGACCTTACATAATTAACCGTTATGTTTTTATTACCTTAGAATGAGCCATTTCTATCTCCATACACCGCGGGTCCCCTTACAGTGAAATCGCCATTTTGCGCCGTCATTTTTCTACAGTAGCCCTAAACGGACAAACTGCTAGAGCGCTAGTCAGTCTCTGCTCTCTCCGACGACGACGTTTTTGTCCTGTGTTGGCCACTGTAGCCGTAGCTTCGAAAGGGAGGGGTGACCGGTGGCCGGTTGCAATTCACAACCTCACCACTAGATGCCGCTCAAATTTACACAGTGCACCTTTAACTAATGTTAGCAAATGAGACCTTATTGTAAAGTGTTACCAATAAATATTGTATTAGTATATAATTGTAGTACTAATATAAAACATGCAGTCGATTTCTACCTTATGAATTTGAATGAATTAGATGAAATAGTTTCTGATCATTCTTATTTATCCAGGAAGTTATGGGATTTGGTAGCCAAAGGAGCTGGGCTGGTTCAGAAAACTTAGTTCTGAGAAATCAATTGCAATGACATTCAGGCATTTTGGATATTATCTGGATATTATCGCATGCTTCTTTAATGTTCCATCTGTGTTGTGGCACAGTGACCTAGAGCCAGAATGGCTGGATGATGTCCAGAAGAACGGTGAACTCTTCTACCTGGAGCTGAGTGAGGGAGAAGAAGAAGCTCTGCTGGCCCAAGTGTCTGCCAATCACTCCGCTGCCACCAATCACGTCCGTTTCAGCGAAAAGGAGGCGGAGATTATCACCGACAATGGTAAAAAGCAAGAGGCCTCCAGCAACAAATCCAAAGCAAAGCTCAAGAAGTTCACCAAGATCCTAAGACGAAAGCGGCGGCCATCTCAAAGAAAAGCCGCCGATGGAAAAGACGTAGGATCTTCCCAGCGTCCCACCTCCATCCTGAAGAATCAAGCGGGTCAGCGTCCTGGAGTCGTGGTCCAGCAGCAGCGTCTGAAGGACGTGTGCGTGTATCTGAACCCAAAGCGGCTCGGCAGCGCCTCCCCTCCGTCTCCTGACAGAGGCGGCCTGTTAGAGGCCTTGCTGGGTGTCGTGCACCGGGCAGGAGGAAATGCAGGGAAAAGAGGGGGAAAACTCATCATCCATGGTCTGGTCCCACACAGTCCTGCTAGCAAGTGTGCAGAGATTCATATTGGTAAGTGCAGATAGACAAGGAGCAGGCCGTTGTTCTAGGATTTTTACTAGTGATCAGACTTTTTTTTTTTTTTTAAAGAATTTTAAAAATGTCTCTTCTGCTCACCAAGGCTGCATTTATTTGATCAAAAATACAGACAATTTGTGAAATATTATTACAATTTAAAATAACTGTTTTATATTTTAATATATTATAAACATAAATGTATTATTGTGATGGAAAGCTGAATTTTCAGCGTCATTACTCCAGTCTTGAGTGTCACATAGGGTTGGGTATCGTCTGAATTTTAACGATTCCGATTCTGCTTATCAATTCCCAATTTTGATTCTAATAAGGTAAAAAAAATGTAGATATCACTCACATTTATTCTAAGTCTTGTTGCAAAACATTTCATTGTGCCTGAATACCATGAACAAAAATCAACAGGCTAAAGAACACTTACACAAGGAACAACTAGCCTAGCTAATATAAATGTCAAGCATTATTAAAGACAAGTAAACACTCAGTTATTTAAAAGGAACAAATAAAAAATTATCAATCGCACAAATAAATACAACTGAACAAAGATACAATTTAAATAAACAGTTTTTTAAGATTTTCAGGTATTCAGGTACAGAAACTTTAATCAGTTGTAAAATAACACTGCACTTGATAAATAAAATGTACAAATATAGTTACAAAAGTTATTCAGTCAAGAACAGTTTTGTCTGTTGTTTGATTATTGTTATTATAGAGACGGCAGCAGGAATATTAGGCTGCTGTCACTTTAAGAGCTGCACGGATCCATTATACTGTTACACGTGCGTTTTATTTGTCAACTGTTTACATTCTCTTAAGACATAACCGAGTGTTTACAAGGATATGTTGACATATTTTTGTGTGTATTTGTCCATTCAAGTGCAAAAAGACACGGAAGAGAACTCAAGTTTCTCTCAGTATCTCATTATCGTATATATATATATGTCGTATACATATTCAGCTATATGTCCTAATCAATTGTTAACATGTATTCATTATTTCAATGAGCTCATTGTTTCTGCTTAATTTAATATGTTGTTTAAATTAATACTTTGTTAGCTAACTGCATACATTTCTGAAATGCGTAATTTGGACAGTCACCTCTGATAACAGATCACTCTAAATTGTAATGTAGACACATGCATTTTCTATAAAGCTGCTTTGAAATGATATGTAATGTGAAAAAAGCTATACAAATACATGAGAATTGAATTGTGCAGCACAGAAAACAGCGCGTGGGTCTAGTGCTCGAATGATTTAAAATAACTTTTTCAGTGTGTGCGCTTTGGATGTGTGCGCAGCACAGAAAACAGCACGCAGGTCTAGCGCTTGAATGATTTAAAGTCATATTAAATGCACACAAAGGAATCAATAAGAGGAATCGAAATTTCAATTTTATAACAAGGATCTGATTCCTGACCTTAAGTAATGATTTTTCGATTCCCAACCCTAGCCACATGATCCTTCAGAAATCATTCTAATATGCTGATTTGCTGCTCAAGAAACATTTCTGATTATTATCAATATTGAAAACAGTTGTGCTGCTTCATATTTCTTCACCATGATACATTTTTACATTTTTCCAGGATTCTTTGATTGGATATAAAGTTTAAAAGAGCCGCATTTATTTGTAATTGAAATCTATCGTAACATTATAAACGTCTACATTGTCACGTTTGATAAATTTAATGCACCCTTGCTGAATAAAAGTATTAGTTTCTTTTAAAAAATAAATTAAAATCCCAAACTCTTGATCGGTAGTGTATGTATTTTGGCTGGAAGATGTTAAAACAAGCAAAAATATCTCATGAACTACTCAATCCAGAGACCAGAATATCATAGAAAATGTTGACTTGGTTTAGTAAGAAACCACCTAGCAACCATTCAAAACCATCCTAGCAAAGGCATAGCAATGCATTAACAGCCATTCAAAACACCTGGTGAGTTTTTGCACTCTCATTTTCTTCAAAACAGTCTGGTTAATATAATGAAACTGTTACGTCAAGCTGCGGCTTGGTGCTGTGGTTGGTTTTATTCATATTCTCTCTTACAACTGCCTGTTAAACACTCTAGTTTTGTGTTCCCAGCACATTTGGTAATGAAATCATATGATTGCGAGTAACAAAAAAGCTGTTTATTCAATTTTCAGTCATGAATATTTTTCTGTTGATGTACTAAAACGATATTCGAGGGGAACCCACAGTCACTCTCTCCCAGAGACAGACCAAAGAAATTCCAAAAGGGTTACACTACCCCGAAAGCTCTTTCCCCAGCAGCTTTTTACGATTGTTTCTCAAACGCCCGTCCATACTAAAGCAATTAGACCGTTTATCTGAAATAACTGAGGGAAATCTTTGCATGCCGCAAAGAGAAGAGTGTGCAAATCTACCAAAGACAGGTGGAGGTGCTGTTTGATGTGCATTTGTTTTTTATCGTATGGTAGAAATACAGTTCACCAAAGCTATTTGCACACTCTGGAATCAGGCGACAATGTGCAGATGTTTGTGATCTTTGAGGAGAATATCTTTTATGTTTTCTGTAGGTGATGCTTTGGTTGCTGTGGACGATGTGGACGTCACCTCAGAAAACATCGAGAGAGTTTTGTCCTGTATACCAGGCCCCACACAGGTAAGCTTGCATTTTTGGCTATGTCTACATTAATCCATATATATTTGAAAACATCTTTTCCCTACATTTTGACCTTCCGTTAAAGGAACACTCCACTTTTTTTGAAAATGGGCTCATTTTCCAACTCTCATTTTCCAAGTTAAACAGTTGAGTTTTACCGTTTTCGAATCCATTCAGCCGATCTCCGGATCTGGCGGTAGAACTTTTAGCATAGCTTAGCATAGATCATTGAATCTGATTAGACCGTTAGCATCTCGCTCAAAAATGACCAAAGACTTTCGATATTTTTCCTATTTAAAACCTGACTCTTCTGTAGTTACATTGTGTACTAAGACCGACGGAAAATGAAAAGTTGCGATTTTCTAGACCGATATGTCTAGGAACTATACTCTCATTCCTGCGTAATAATCAAGGAACTTTGCTGCCGTACCATGGGTGCAGCGGCGCAATGATATTACGCAGCGCCTGAAAATAGGCTAACTTCCGTCAACATAACCAACGTGACAACCTGCTGGGGACTATTTTCAGGCACTGCGTAATATCTTAGTACTTAGTACACAATGTAACTACAGAAGAGTCAAGTTTTAAATAGGAAAAATATCGAAAGTCTTTGGTCATTTTTGAGCGAGATGCTAACGGTCTAATCAGATTCAATGATCTATGCTAAGCTATGCTAAAAGTTCTACCGCCAGATCCGGAGATCGGCTGAATGGATTCGAAAATGGTAAATTGCAACTGTTTAACTCTAGGGGAGTTGGAAAATGAGCCTATTTTCAAAAAAAGTGGAGTGTTCCTTTAACACGGAGACTGCAAAAAACTGAGCTTTTTGAAGACGCTCTCCCAAGTGATCGGCTGGAAATTGCCCAACTGATAAGAGCCGCCATTTCGGTTGCATATGAAAAATATCAAACAGCAAGTGAAACAAAACCACACAGACAGTTTATCAGCTCTGAGCAATATTACAGCAAACAAACAATATTACAGTGAACGTTCCTTATAAACGAACAAGTTATAGAAGGCTTTTCAGTCCACAAATCATCAACATTCACCTTGGATTTAATGCAGTAACGCTAACTGTAACCATGGTATTGTGGCAGAAATAGTTGAATGTTTTTACATTATTCATTTCGGGGTTCATGCAAACACTTTTCAAGTGCTTCATACTTTTTCCAGCACTTAAATATTATCCAATTTAAATCAAATTTTTAATGTGATGAACAAAACCTTTTTTTTTTTTTATATTTCCCTATAAAGATTTGTGTTTTACATGTTACTGTTAATAAAACTTATATCTGCATCTCAACTCTAGCTCTGTGCTTTACTGCCAAATGTGCATTTTCAAGAAATTAAATGTAATATTATTAGTTACTGCACTTATTAATGCAAAACAATATTAATTTTATGATTAAATTACCTTTATGATTAAAAATCCCCCAGTGCCACCAGATCATCCGTTTAGACGCTCACTAAACACCTTGTAAACTTAGGTATTTTGATGTGTTTTGGACAGTTGTTCTAAAAAGTCTGACCAAATTTCAATTAGGCAGTACACTTCATCTTTGCTACAGGTTAACCCGCAATTGATTTTGAGAGGCATTAGCAAAACTGCTGCTTTTTACGCAATGTACATAATTACCTATCATACAGCCTGCATGGTTTGTTGGTCCATTGGTTGGGATTGCTTTCCCTCCACAAGCGAACGGGCTGAAACCGCCTCGTTCAGGCGATCTCGGACCGATTATTTTTTTTGGTGCGGATCTGAGCCCGATTGCCATGTTCATATATGCCGAACCAAACTAAGGGAGAAAACGCGCCAGGTTCTGAAACAGATGCTCCAAACGAGTCTAAATGCTTAAAACATTGAAACTGATATAAAGCTTGAACAAGGAAAATGAACAAAAGTATGGATGATAATGTTTATTTTGCTCTCAGTCAACAACAGTTCAACCTGGGGTAAATAAAAGGATGAAAGCTGAGAAATCTCAGATGCTTTTCACCACTTGAAAGACAAAAGCTCAGTTTTCCTGCTCTCAGACCTCCCATAAACCACAAACGCTGAGGGCACATGAGGGCAACTCCATGTTTTGGGAACTGAGGTCTGTTTTTAAGGGATTAATTTGACTTAACTGCCTTGAAATTAGACTTTTTTTTTTTTAACAAGACATAATGTTTTCAGATGAGCACTTTCTAAAATTGGTTTTGGTTTTTGGTCTCCGCCTCTTGGCCTGTGAGTAAATGCTCTTTTCTTGGCTAACAATATTTTCTACATTAACAAATGATTGTGCTTGTTAAGAGTTAAACTTAATTTGGGCTCAGTGGAATATTGGTGGGATAATTTTGTCATAAATGAGACAAATTGACTGTCGATGCGCATTAAGCTTTGATAGTTTCCTCATGTCGTAAGCTGCTGCTGAGTTCTTTGGGTTAGTGAGGCTATTGTTTGTTGCAAATTGTTTGTGAAGTTAAGCAGTTTTCAACTCTACAATTTTCCATTTATGGCCACAATAGCTACGACTGATCTCAACCCAAAACACTTCATCTAAACCCCAAATCCAGAAGCTGTATGGAGTCTGAAGGCACGTTTCAACGACCCCTAAACTCAGCTGGTGAAGCAGCTTCCTTCACTGGTGTTAAAAAATAAGAGTATTTGACCTTAAAACAGTTGTGAAGAATCATATCTTCACATAGAAATGCATGTTTAAAGCATCAGTGATTTGAACAAAGACCTAACTCCAACTTTGGCATGCAACTCGCCCCACACCAATCATGCTACAGATATGAATGAGAGGTGTGCTGTTACTTTTGATATTATAACATTGATAATACATTTAATTTACATAATAATTTCCAAAAATTTCCAGTAATTTTTTTGTAGCATCATCAATGGAACAAGTTTTGCACAAACAAGCACCACTCACAGAAAACGCTGACGATCTGCAGCCACGTTTTTCTATAACTACAGCTAGACGCTGCTTCTCTCTGAGAATGTGTTTCGTTTGATCCCTTCTCAAGCTGGTTTTGTTCTCTCAGTTGCCTGGAAGAGGATGGAATGTTGAAATTACAGAGTTCTGTCGCCCCGGCAGCGACGGCGGTTACCGTAACGCTTGTTTTTGTAGGCCACAGGAAAAGAGCCATTATCCTGTGGAGAAGAGAGAAGGAGAAAGTGATTAAAGGACGAGAACCGATAGCAAATTACAGTGTAGGACAAATAAGGGCAAGCGAGGCTATTATGATATTAGGGTAGAGGAACTGTGCTCTTGTGAGGTTTCCAGAGGCTTGCCAAGATTTTAAAATGAGCGGCTGGTGATTTATGAAATTGTAAGGTAAGCATTGCGTGATTTGTTGATTTTAAATGTTAAGAGTTACTACACTACTGGAACAAATCATCATGTCCTCTGGTAGCGGTCTTTCTTTGGACGTTGACATCATGGGATCAGTAAGATTCTTTTTAAGTCAAGATATGAATACTTTTAGGCCCTGATTACACCTGGTATTAAGATGCGTTTTGGCCGATCGGATCACAAGGGGCCTGTTTACACCTGGTTACCTCATGCATTTTTACTGATCAGATAGCTATCTGATTTATCAAAACAATTTCATTTACACTTGGTCACATAAATGTGTCTCCGCAAAACGGATATATCCGATCTTCAATTCCCACGCTATATGCAGATTTAATGGAGTTCACGTCACCGAAAAACAACAGATGAGCTGCATTTTATTGATCATCAGCTAATTTAAAAATCAAAGACCGCAATAGAGAGTATGCATCGACGTCACTTTCCCGCCGGAACACGCCCCCTCAGCCGGGAATGAGACTGCGGCATGAATGGATTTAATAGGGAAAACGCGAGTAAAACAAACGATTATCAGTTTAAATTAAAGGTTGGACTCAATAGTGTTCCTTACAACTTACCAAAGATCCAGTGATCCATGGATATTGATATGCAGCCAGGAATCGTGTTTTCCTGACATTTATATGAGCCTGATTTCAATACATAAATACATAAATATCTATCACTGTCAGTCATCACAATTTCGAGAGTGAATCCCGCATGTATATGCTGATGGGCCTGTGTGTTGAAGCGTGTATGAGGCCGCTTGTCAAGAATGGAAAACAAAAGTTTTATTCAAATTCTGAATATATTATATACCTATTAATTATTTTTTCCTATCATAGACAGCGCGCAAAGACACTCCCTTTATAATCACTAAAAGCTGTCACTCATTCAATGAACACGATCTCACACAGTTTCATTATATTAATCAGTGAAGCTGACGACACAATGAATCTCTTATTTACATCATGTCTACACTTAGAGAGGATTAGCGCGCGTGCAGAACTCAGCACTGGACAAACACTCGAGCGGTGAGTGGATTCTAACTTCAACACCTGTGATTGGCCATTGCGTTCTAGAAATCAACAAACATGTCTGTGATTGGCTACATTACTCACCGAAGCGAAAACAAGCTGGAAATTGAATCATTTGACGAGCGCAAATACAGATACGGACTGGATCTTTTGCCAACTCTTTTTCGCTATGCTATTATTATGAAGAAAACAGATCCTAGACCAGCAGTTATGGGCAGCTTTTCCCTCTAAAAGCAATCAGTAGCAGAAGCAGCAGACGGCAGTGGTCTGAGCGAGAAAATTACACGCTATTATCAAGTCCGTCTCCCTCGGTCCGGAGGGGGGCACAGGGATGTCCTTCTTTTGTGGCTGTTCGAACGCATTTTCGACTACCTCTGGAAGTGGTTAAAAGTGGACAAGCTCAAACCGTTTTAGACCCCGTTTACACCTGTATTCAGTGTCGTCCACTTGTGATCCGATCAATTCCATAAGTCCAAATTTATCCAATTTGAAGTCCATAAAAGTGCATGTATCCATCATAAAAGTGCATCTATCCATCATATAACTGCTCCACACGGCTCCGGGGGGTTAATAAAGGCCTTCTGAAGCGAAGCGATGGGTTTGTGTAAGAAAAATATCCAAATTTAAAACTTTATAAACTAAAATAACTAGCTTCCGGCGGACAGCAGTACGCAAGTCGACTTAAGGCAAAAGAGTAACCCCTGACGCGATGTACAAGAGCATCGCAAGCTTTAACGCCTCTCACGGATAGGGCTGAGCAACAAACTCAAGCCCCTCTTCTTTTATATCGAAATCCTCCTGCATTTCTCTTTAAAAATTCTCGTTTGAGACTTAATTCATGACCGGTGTTTTGTTTTGCTCTATCCTCTGTGCTTCCGCATGCATGAATACGCAAACTCCGATTGTATTCGTCTGAAAGAAGAATGTCATATACACCTAGCATGACTTGAGGGTGAGCAAATCATGGGATAATTTTCATTTTTGGGTGAACTAACCCTTTAATACCAGGTGTGCACAGGGGCTTATTCATCAATGATGCATTAAATTTATCAAAAGTAACAGTAAAACAGTTTTATTTCAATAAATGCTGTTCTTTTGAACTTTGTTCATCAAAGAATCCTGAAAAAAATCAGTTTCCACAAAAATATGAAGCAGCACGACTGTTTTCAACACTGATAATAATCATAAATGTTTCTTGAGTATCAGATCATCATATGAGAATGATTTCTGAAGGATCATGTGACACTAAAGACAGGAGTAATGATGCTGACAATTCAGCTTTGATCACAGGAATTAATTACATTTTACAATATATTACAATAGAAAAGTTATTTTAAATTGTATTAATATTTCACAATATTACTGTTTTTACTGTATTTTTTATCAAAGCCTGAGTATAAGAGACTTATTTCAAAAGCATTTAAAAATCTTACTGACCTCAAACTTTTGATTTGTGGTGCAACTATGCAAGTATCATAAAAATTACAATTAAAATTATTTTTTTTTTATGTTATACTGTATGTTTTTGGAAGCACATATAAATAAACAATAATACTTACATCATGTGTCAGCCAGTCAAGCAACAGTCATTATGAATATTATTATGTTTATTATTATGAATAATAATAAACAAAAACAAGTGAAAGTTGTGAAATCAGTTTATATAGTTGATTTTTTATATATATATATATATATATATATATATAGTTGCAATCAAAATTATTCAACCCCCCAGAGACTGTAATAATGTACAAATGTAGGCTTTTCTAAAGATACAGAGTTTTTTAAAAATTGTATCTATAACAGTTTAGTGGCAAATTAAAAGTGATAACGTCAATATATAATGTAATGCTTTTGAGTTACGGGATTTTTTTGTAATACAGCTATGTCATAATTATTCAACCCTTCAACGCTGCTGTTTTTAAGTCATTTATTTGTATGTTATGGTACAAAATTGTGTTAAAACACAATTAAGCCTTTGGAAACTATAACAAAACTGAATTAGCTTGTGCTGTTACACATACATACATTTAGCTCATGCATGTGCTAAAGTTGAGTAGCAAATATGGACAAATCAAAAGAGCTCTCACAAAAGCTATAGAGATCAAATTTTTGTATTACATTAGAAAGTCTATGGCTACAAGAAGATCTCCAAAACACTAAAAGTTCCTAGAGACACAGCTGGCAGCCTTATTCATAAGTTTAAAATATGTTGTACCAGAAAACCATTGATGTTTTTGAAGAAAAAGCACAATATCATTAAGGGGAATAAAATGTTTGATCAGAGCAACTGAGAAAAACCCTCAATTTACTGCCAAAGGCTTGCAAGATGACCTGATGAAAGGAGGAAAAAACATTTCAATGCAGAGTATAAGAAGAACACTAGACAAGCATGGCCTTCAGTTGGGACATCTTGCCGAATGCCACTCTTGACCAAGAAGAACATAAAAGGCAGACTTGAATATGCTAAAATTCATTTGGATAGACCTGTGGAGTTCTGGAAGAATGTTTTATGGAGTGATATGACCACACTGGTGCAAAAAAGGCAAAGCTTATGAGCAGAAGAACACCATCTCCATGGTTAAACACGAAGGTGGTCCAGTATGGGGGTGCTTTGCTGTTGCAGGAAGTGAAAATCTTGACTGTATGAAGGACATCATGAATTCTTTTAAGTATCGAGCCATTTTGGCAAAGATGGTGATGCCTTCGGTGCAGAGACTGAAGCTTGATGATCAATGGACTTGCCATCTGAAGGACAGCCATCCCAAAGTATACATCCAAATCTACTGGAGCTTGTTTCAGGGATCAGTCGTAGAATGTTCTTGAGTGGCCTGCACAGTCTTCAGATCTAAATCTCATTGAAAATATTTGGTGGAATTTGAAGAAAGCAGTGGTAACGTGAAAACCAAAGATTATCAGTGATCTGGAAGCTTTTTCATGCGAGGAATGGGCCGAGATTGCAGTAGAGAGGTAACAGAAGCTTCTAAGCACTTACAGGCAGCGTTTATTGGAGGTTATAAAGAATAAAAGATTCTGCACAAAATGTGACTTTTGGGGGTTGAATAATTTTGAACATGAATGTTTAGAGCCAATTCGATTTTTTAATTTCTCATCAACTTTACGTTCTCAGAATCACTTAAACTTTCTATAATAGTTTACTGATGCCTTTGTTGAATTGTTTTCATAACATTTTGTTCTTGGCAGCAAAATGTCTTGCAGGTCAAGGGGGTTGAATAATTTCGATTGCAACTATATACAGTGGTGGTCAGAATTATTGGCACACCTGGTAAATATGATCAAAGATGGCTGTAAAAATAAATCTGCATTGTTTATCTTTTTGATCTATCATTCAAAAAATTCGCAAAAACCTAACCTTTCATTGAAGTAAAAGAATGGAAAGTAGGGGGAAAATCACATTATGAAATAAATGCTTTTCTCCAAAACACGTTGGCCACAATTATTGGCACCCCTAGAATTTTTTTTATGAGTAAAATATCTCTGAAGTATATTCCCATTAATATTTACATTTCTTAGCACACCAGGGTGACTAGGAACATGAAATTGTCCAGCTATGACGTCTTGTTCCACAGGAGTATAAATATGAGGAAACACAAAGGCCAAATTCCCTTAATCATTCATCACAATGAGTAAAACCACTGAATATAGTTCTGATGTGCAGCAAAAGATTGTTGAGCTTCACAAAATAGAAAGTGGCTGTAGGAAAACAGCTAAAGCATTGAAAATTTCCACCATCAGGGCAATAATTAAGAAGTTCCAATCAACTAAAGATGTTATGAATCTGCCTGGACGAGGATGTGTGTCTGTATCGTCCTAATGCATGGTGAGGAGGAGAGTTTGAGTGGATAAAGACTCTCCAAGGATCACAGCTGGAGAATTGCAGAGATTAGTTGAGTCTTGGGGTCAGAAAGCCTAAAAAATCAAACAACCCCTACATCACCACAAGTTGTTTGGGAGGGATTCAAGAAAAATCCTTCTTGCTCGTCCAGAAACAAACTCCAGCATATTCAGTTGTCAGACACGACTGGAAATTCAAAAGGGACCTGGATCTATGATCAGATGAAACTATAAAAAGAGCTTTTTGGCAGCAAATCCACCAGATGGGTTTGGTCCAAACAGGGATAAAAAGTCCCCCATGTCCACAGTTAAAAATAACTGTAGATTCTGTATGGAGGAATGGTCTCTGATCTCTTGTCAGGTGTTCTCCAAACTCATCAGGTGTTATAGGAGAAGACTCAGAGCTGTTATCTTGGCAAAAGGAGGTTGCAAAAAGTATTTAATAAAAGGGTGCCAATAATTATGGCCAACGTGTTTTGGAGAAAAGCATTTATTTCATAATGTGATTTACCCCCCACTTTCAATTCTTTTACTTCAATGAAAGGTTAGATTTTTGTGAATTATTTTAATAAAAGATCAAAAAGATAAACAATGCAGATTTATTTTTACCGCCATATTTAATCGTATTTACCAGGGGTGCCAATAATTCTGACCACCACTGTATATATATATATAGGCTAGACTCAGAGACTCGAACATGTAAGGTCACATTTTTAAAGCTTTATTTATTCTACAGCTTATTACATATTATCGGTATATATTAATATTCATTTAAACTAAACGCTTAATCATTTATAAACTAAAATTGCTTGTAATGGATTGTGTAAATTAATTTTATATATCATTATATCATATAAAATTACAATATTAAGTAATTATCATTAAAGCCAGACAATATATTTTTTTTAATCATATAGTGACCTTTAATTTGGAGCAAGCGAAACTGGGGGAGTGACTTTATTGCATCAGACGTGTCACTTGCTCACAGCTGATTGGTCCAGTTTCAGTTTGAGATCCCTTATCCAGAACATAACCTGCTCTGGAGCAGGTTAGCTGTGAAGCTTAAGTTACTATGACGATGAACACAGCTAAAAGCCAAGCCACTTTCATGGTACCTAAAACCCAGTATTGGGGCAATCTAAACTGAAACTTACCTGGCTAGCCAGCAAAACTGGCTTTATGGTACAGGCCCCAGGTGTTATAGACCTCACTGATAATAACAAGAACCTAGAAGAACTAGCATTGGCCGTGATGTAAGATGATATAATATCTGTATGTGATCTGAAACTGCGTTGACTGTGGAAGCGGCAGTCTTCCACATCCCCTAATAACAGGCTTGTTTTTACGCTTGCTGAGGCGTCCTGCCCGACAGACTCCAGCTCGGCACTGCCGTCCAGCTGCTCGCGGTCAGCAAACACTCGTGCGTCTCTGGTCTGCACGTTAAACAGCCGAGGGTGTTTCTGTGTGCTGTTAACTCACAGATGGGCTCTGTTGCTTTTATTGATCTCAGCGTGTGCTTTATTTGATTTGTACAACCTTAGAAAGTTACTGTTCTTTTGTTTTGTTTTTTTAGCAGAAGTCCTGGGCTGAATTTGGAGCTACAGGTTAAACTTAAATCATAAATCATATTGTGTGAGTTGAAATATTTGTACACTAGTGTTCAAACATTTAGGTCAGTATGATTTTTCTTATTGTTTTTGAAAGAAGTCTTATGGAAGTTATGGCAAGTCACCATTAGAGTGATTAGTGTTCGCTTCTGTGGTTTTTCTTCCATTTCAGCACATATACACAACTTGCTTTAGTTGTAATTCTATATAAGCTTTTCAGTTTGCTTAAAAGTTAGACAAACTAAGAAAGTTGTACATCACTATTGTGCTCATATTAAAGAGGCCATATTATGCTTTGATTTTGTTTTTGGGCTCTGCTAGAATAGGTTTTCATGCTTGAATGTTCAAAAAACACATTCTCCATTGTTGCAGCTCCTCTCTTCCCAGTCTGTCAGTAACGCTCTGTTTAGTTTCTGTCTCTATGAAGTCCCTCCTTTTAAAAAGCACAGTGTGCTCTGATTGGTCAGCTGGAGCAGTGTGTTGTGATTGGTCAAGAGCTTTGAGCGTGTTTTGGAAATGTCACACCCCTTACCATAACCGCCAGTTTCAACACACTTGTTAGGGGAATAAAAGTTTATGACCCAAAACCAGTTGTGAAGAATGAAGACCAAGAGTCAGGAGTGCAATCAATTAAAGAAAAATTTACTGCAGAATAGTTTGCAGTTTCATCAGCAGAAGCCAGCTTCAAGTCTCACAAGGAGTTCGTAGGCCGCGCTCTCCTTCATAGATGAAGAAACTGGAAAGAATCATTAAAAAGCATTATAATAATATAGGAGGATAAATATTGATTAAAGCTTTGATTATAAATTTAATTAGGATATATATATATAGGTATATTGAAGCGGCAGTGGATTTCAGAATCCGCACCCTTCAGTCCCCCCTGAGGCCAATTTGGGGTCCTAAACACCATATTTGGTCTACCAATTTAGGCCGCTTCATAATTTCCATGATCCCCTGTCAGGTTATAATTTGGATAAAACAGAAAATCTCTTTTTCCTTCAAGGATTTAACTTTAACCATTATTAATCTTGGCTAATTTGGTTTTATCAGCAAATTGATTGATTACAAAACAAGCACATATTTATCCTCAGGAAGACATGCTAAATTAACAAACACTACCTGCAATCATAAATACCAAGATATATCATTCAAAAATAGGGATTGTAAATACACTCCTTTCAAAACACCCTTTACAGACCTTTTTGACGTTCAAAACACAACAGTGGTCTAACTCAAAATAAACAGCAAAAAATAATAATCCATCTAAGCACTTTAAGTCTCTACATAAAACATACTTCAGTTCACAGTCTACATACAGTTTACATACATATAGCATGTACCACCTTAATTGCGTAACATCTTATACATTTCTTCTTCAAAAATAGAAATAAAAGAAAACATTCATATCATCCATCTCAATCATTATTTCCACTAAAACATAGACTTGTTACTAATTTATAGTCAAGAACCCTTTTGTTAAACTTTCTATTTGCAATTACAATTTTCACTCATCATAGCCCACATCATATTTAACCATAAATGAACATAAATCTAAATTTGTTAATGTTAAAAACATTTCATCAAAATGACATTATCAAGTCATATAAATTCAATCATATCTTGTTCAGTTATTTCCTTACACTGTTAATCATACTCAATACCCAATTATTTATAAAAATCACTTTTCATAGAATTTAACCGTACTCAGACCATGTTATTAGTACAACATTCAAGATCAATTCATAAGGGCTTCCTTTAAAGTCCATTTTTTTTTCTCAATGTCTTGTCCATTAAAACTCTTTAGGCGTAGCTCCAAATGACCAAAATCTTAAATTCGTCTTAATTCCTGTCATTTGGCAGTGATACTTATCATCAAATCCTCGCTAGCCTTGCCACTTACACCAAAATTGTTATAATTTCACCAAGAACTGACAGATTTTCATAATCTTCCATATCACTTTATAAAGTATTCAAATTTGTGAAAGGCATCATCAATTTCTTTAAAGCTGTTTTAAAACAATTTTGTATTTTGAAAAGCATTCATAGTTCATAATATATTAACTTAACTTGACCTTATTTTTATCTCGTTCTTTTCTTAGACAGAGTAGAAGTCTCTTCTTTGTTTCTTTCTTTTTACTTGGTTTTGTTTACAGAATTTAGCCAGGTGGCCTGATTTGCCACAATTTCTACACCTTATGGGTGAGCGGTTACAGTTACTTGCAAAATGGCCCTGCTGACCACAATTAAAAACACTCTCTGTCATCTGGTTGAGTAACGTTCAGCAACCTGTGTGCTCCAATTTCAGTCTGGTTCCCAGTCTCTGGGGCGGTGCCTAAAGCGGCAACCACTTGGACAGTCTGAGAAGAGAGCTCGGGATCCAATAAAACAAACAATGGCTTGCAATTCATGGCGTTATCTGCCTTTTCAAAACCTTCTGGGATTTTTCCTTCGGGGGTTAATGGCACCCCCCCATTTTACAAATCCATTCCTCCGCTAGATCATCCAGATGGTCATTGGCAAACTTCAGACGGGCCTGGACATGCGCTGGCTTGAGCAGGGGGACCTTGCGTGCGCTGCAGGATTTTAATCCATGACGGCGTAGTGTGTTGCTAATGGTTTTCTTTGAGACTGTGGTCCCAGCTCTCTTCAGGTCATTGACCAGGTCCTGCCGTGTAGTTCTGGGCTGATCGCTCACCTTCCTCATGATCATTGATGCCCCACGAGGTGAGATCTTGCATGGTGCCCCAGACCGAGGGAGATTGACCGTCATCTTGAACTTCTTCCATTTTCTAATAATTACGCCAACAGTTGTTGCCTTCTCACCAACCTGCTTGCCTATTGTGCTGTAGCCCATCCCAGCCTTGTGCAGGTCTACAATTTTATCCCTGATGTCCTTACACAGCTGTCTGGTCTTGGCCATTGTGGAGAGGTTGGAGTCTGTTTGATTGAGTGTGTGGACAGGTGTCTTTTATACAGGTAACGAGTTCAAACAGGTGCAGTTCATACAGGTAATGAGTGGAGAACAGGAGGGCTTCTTAAAGAAAAACTAACAGGTCTGTGAGAGCCGGAATTCTTACTGGTTGGTAGGTGATCAAATACTTATGTCATGCAATAAAATGCAAACTAATTATTTAAAAATCATACAATGTGATTCTCTGGATTTTTGTTTTAGATTCCGTCTCTCACAGTTGAAGTGTACCTATAATAAAAATTACAGAAATCATGCAAAATGCAGCAAAATCGGCAGTGTCTCCCCACTATATATATATATATATATATATAT
The DNA here is from genome assembly GCA_039654105.1 of Coreius guichenoti. Classification (NCBI taxonomy): domain Eukaryota; kingdom Metazoa; phylum Chordata; class Actinopteri; order Cypriniformes; family Gobionidae; genus Coreius; species Coreius guichenoti. Next base: position 51,998,763 of record CM077168.1, read on the forward strand.
ATATATTATACTATATTGCCAAAAGTTTTAGGACGCCTTCCTTTACATGCACATAAACTTTAATGACTGTGGACCTTAGCATGCGCTGACCCCGCTCTGTGATTTTTACGTGGCCTACCACTTCATGGCTGAGTTGCTATTGTTCCCAATTGCTTCCACTTTATAATACCACTAACAGTTGACCGTGGAATATTTAGTAGTGAGGAAATTTTACAAATGGACTTATTGCACAGGTGGCAACCTATCACAGTACCACGCTTGAATTCACTGAGCTCCTGAGAGTGACCCATGCTTTCACAAATGTTTGTAGACGTGTCTGCATGCCTAGGTGCTTGATTTTATACACCTGTGGCCATGGAAGTGATTGGAACACCTGAACTCAATGATTTGGAGGGGTGTCCCAATACTTTTGGCAATATAGTGTATATATACACCGATCAGACATAACACTGACAGGTGAAGTGAATAACACTGATTATCTCTTCATCACGGCACCTGTTAGTGGGTGGCATATATTAGGCAGCAAGTGAACATTTTGTCCTCAAAGTTGATGTGTTTGAAGCAGGAAAAATGGGCAAGCGTAAGGATTTGAGCGAGTTTGACAAGGGCCAAATTGTGATGGCCAGACGACTGGGTCAGAGCATCTCCAAAACTGCAGCTCTTGTGGGGTGTTCCTGGTCTGCAGTGGTCAGTATCTATCAAAAGTGGTCCAAGGAAAGAACAGTGGTGATCCGGTGACAGGGTCACGGGCGGCCACAGCTCATTGTGAAACGTGCACGTGAAACCTTGGGTCCTGCCATCCATGTGAATGTTACTTTGACACGTACCACCTACCTAAGCATTGTTGCAGACCATGTACACCCTTTCATGGAAACAGTATTCCCTGGTGGCTGTGGCCTCTTTCAGCAGGATAATGCGCCCTGCCACAAAGCAAAAATGGTTCAGGAATGGTTTGAGGAGCACAACAACGAGTTTGAGGTGTTGACTTGGCCTCCAAATTCCCCAGATCTCAATCCAATCGAGCATCTGTGGGATGTGCTGAACAAACAAGTCTGATCCATGGAGGCCCCACCTCGCAATTTACAGGACTTAAAGGATCTGCTGCTAACATCTTGGTGCCAGATACCACAGCACACCTTCAGGAGTCCATGCCTCGACGGGTCAGGGCTGTTTTGGCAGCAAAAGGGGGACCAACACAATATTAGGAAAAATTAGTTCAAAATATGGATAAAACACCTGTGAAAAATCTATATGGAAAATTCCTTCATTTTAACGCAGTACATTTGGCTTTATTTTTATTGGACGTGTAAGCAGCTCGATTGTATATATTGTATACTCAAACATGGTATTTTCATGTTTTCATCAGTGTTTATTTCTGATTCTTTCTATGTGTTTCTCAGGTGAGGTTAACTCTGGAGACGGTCTGTCCCGTCGGGAGCAGTCCGGACTTGAGACCGAAACCGTCTCCTCCGGTCAGTCAGCTGGTCCGACTGCTGTGGGGGGAGGATACAGTCGAGCTCCAGATGTCTATCGCACACGTACCGCACATAGTGATGTACCTCTCGCTCAAACTGGACTCTGAGTCGCCGCAGGAGGAGGTCAGTCTGTTCAAAATGTTCAGAGACTCTCCACCGATTGATTGCATTACAAATATTATTTACAGCTTGTGAGAATTGGGAAAAGCTAAAACAGCTGTGTGTGGATTTTTTCAGTGCTTTATCCGTTAAAATAATTTCGGCATCCAAAAGAGTTTCCCCCTGTTAAATCAGTCCGTACCGAGCTGCCAGAAGCGAGCATGAATGGCTCTGCTGTGCCGCTAACAGTCGCTTGTATTTATAGCCATCAGCGTGACGTGAGGAAACAGGAGAAGAGAGGGAAAAGCTCGCCTTCGCCTGGCTGAATAATTCACAGCGAGACGCCCTGCTCCCATCAGAAAGGAAAACCACTCGTCAGGACTTTGGAAAGTTTTCATTTTAAAGGCTTGAATCGCTCAATTCATAAAGAGAAGCAAAATGCCTTTTAAAGGTTATGATTGTCAGAAATGCAGGGTGAATTTCACAAAGAATATGTCTAGGTGAAAATAACAATTATATTTTGCCTATAGAATGTGAGGAATATTTGTTGTTTTTTGCATTTTCTTTTGCATTTGCATTTTTTTATTTTCATAACAATTAAACACATTTCCATTTATTTATTTATTTATTTATTTATATATATATATATATATATATATATACAAACTCGATTCCAAAAAAGTTGGGACACTGTACAAATTGTGAATAAAAAAGGAATGCAATAATTTACAAATCTCATAAACTTATATTTTATTCACAATAGAATATAGATAACATATCAAATGTTAAAAGTGAGACATTTTGAAATGTCATGCCAAATATTGGCTCGTTTTGGATTTCATGAGAGCTACACATTCCAAAAAAGTTGGGACAGGTAGCAATAAGAGGCCGGAAAAGTTAAATGTACATATAAGGAACAGCTGGAGGACCAATTTGCAACTTATTAGGTCAATTGGCAACATGATTGGGTATAAAAAGAGCCTCTCAGAGTGGCAGTGTCTCTCAGAAGTCAAGATGAGCAGAGGATCACCAATTCCCCCAATGCTGCGGCGAAAAATAGTGGAGCAATATCAGAAAGGAGTTTCTCAGAGAAAAATTGCAAAGAGTTTGAAGTTATCATCATCTACAGTGCATAATATCATCCAAAGATTCAGAGAATCTGGAACAATCTCTGTGCGTAAGGGTCAAGGCCGGAAAACCATACTGGATGCCCGTGATCTTCGGGCCCTTAGACGGCACTGCATCACATACAGGAATGCTACTGTAATGGAAATCACAACATGGGCTCAGGAATACTTCCAGAAAACATTGTCGGTGAAAACAATCCACCGTGCCATTCGCCGTTGCCGGCTAAAACTCTATTGGTCAAAAAAGAAGCCATATCTAAACATGATCCAGAAGCGCAGGCGTTTTCTCTGGGCCAAGGCTCATTTAAAATGGACTGTGGCAAAGTGGAAAACTGTTCTGTGGTCAGACGAATCAAAATTTGAAGTTCTTTTTGGAAAACTGGGACGCCATGTCATCCGGACTAAAGAGGACAAGGACAACCCAAGTTGTTATCAGCGCTCAGTTCAGAAGCCTGCATCTCTGATGGTATGGGGTTGCATGAGTGCGTGTGGCATGGGCAGCTTACACATCTGGAAAGGCACCATCAATGCTGAAAGGCATATCCAAGTTCCAGAACAACATATGCTCCCATCCAGACGTCGTCTCTTTCAGGGAAGACCTTGCATTTTCCAACATGACAATGCCAGACCACATACTGCATCAATTACAACATCATGGCTGCGTAGAAGAAGGATCTGGGTACTGAAATGGCCAGCCTGCAGTCCAGATCTTTCACCCATAGAAAACATTTGGCGCATCATAAAGAGGAAGATGCGACAAAGAAGACCTAAGACAGTTGAGCAACTAGAAGCCTGTATTAGACAAGAATGGGACAACATTCCTATTCCTAAACTTGAGCAACTTGTCTCCTCAGTCCCCAGACGTTTGCAGACTGTTATAAAAAGAAGAGGGGATGCCACACAGTGGTAAACATGGCCTTGTCCCAACTTTTTTGAGATGTGTTGATGCCATTAAATTTAAAATCAACTTATTTTTCCCTTAAAATGATACATTTTCTCAGTTTAAACATTTGATATGTCATCTATGTTGTATTCTGAATAAAATATTGAAATTCGAAACTTCCACATCATTGCATTCTGTTTTTATTCACAATTTGTACAGTGTCCCAACTTTTTTGGAATCGGGTTTGTATAAAGAAACAAACAATCAGTGGTTCTCTTGGCTAAATAATATCATAACTGGAAAGAATCATTAAAAATCATAATAATATAGGAGGATGAATATTGATTAATACTTTGATTATAAATTTAATTAGGATATATATATATATATATATATATATATACATACAGTGGGGAGAACAAGTATTTGATACACTGCCGAGTTTCCAGGTTTTCCTACTTACAAAGCATGTAGAGGTCTGTAATTTTTATCATAGGTACTCTTCAACTGTGAGAGACGTAATCTAAAACAAAAATCCAGAAAATCACATTGTATGATTTTTAAATAATTAATTTGCATTTTATTGCATGACATAAGTATTTGATCACCTACCAACCAGTAAGAATTCCGGCTCTCACAGACCTGTTAGTTTTTCTTTAAGAAGCCCTCCTGTTCTCCACTCATTACCTGTATTAACTGCACCTGTTTGAACTAGTTACCTGTATAAAAGACACCTGTCCACACACTCAATCAAACAGACTCCAACCTCTCCACAATGGCCAAGACCAGAGAGCTGTGTAAGGACATCAGGGATAAAATTGTAGACCTGCACAAGGCTGGGATGGGCTACAGGACAATAGGCAAGCAGCTTGGTGAGAAGGCAACAACTGTTTGTGCAATTATTAGAAAATGGAAGAAGTTTAAGATGACGGTCAATCTGCCTCGGTCTGGGGCACCATGCAAAATCTCACCTCGTGGGGCATCAATGATCATGAGGAAGGTGAGGGATCAGCCCAGAACTACACGGCAGGACCTGGTCAATGACCTGAAGAGAGCTGGGACCACAGTCTCAAAGAAAACCATTAGTAACACACTACACCATCATGGATTAAAATCCTGCAGCGCATGCAAGGTCCCCCTGCTCAAGCCAGCGCATGTCCAGGCCCGTCTGAAGTTTGCCAATGACCATCCATGGATGATCCAGAGGAGGAATGGGAGAAGGTCATGTGGTCTGATGAGACAAAAATAGAGCTTTTTGGTTTAAACTCCACTCGCCGTGTTTGGAGGAAGAAGAAGGATGAGTACAACCCCAAGAACACCATCCCAACCGTGAAGCATGGAGGTGGAAACATCATTCTTTGGGGATGCTTTTCTGCAAAGGGGACAGGACGACTGCACCGTATTGAGAGGAGGATGGATGGGGCCGTGTATCGCGAGATCTTGGCCAACAACCTTCTTCCCTCAGTAAGAGCATTGAAGATGGGTCGTGGCTGGGTCTTCCAGCATGACAACGACCCGAAACACACAGCCAGGGCAACTAAGGAGTGGCTCCGTAAGAAGCATCTCAAGGTCCTGGAGTGGACTAGCCAGTCTCCAGACCTGAACCCAATAGAAAATCTTTGGAGGGAGCTGAAAGTCCGTATTGCCCAGCGACAGCCCCGAAACCTGAAGGATCTGGAGAAGGTCTGTATGGAGGAGTGGGCCAAAATCCCTGCTGCAGTGTGTGCAAACCTGGTCAAGAACTACAGGAAACGTATGATCTCTGTAACTGCAAACAAAGGTTTCTGTACCAAATATTAAGTTCTGCTTTTCTGATGTATCAAATACTTATGTCATGCAATAAAATGCAAATTAATTACTTAAAAATCATACAATGTGATTTTCTGGATTTTTGTTTTAGATTCCGTCTCTCACAGTTGAAGAGTACCTATGATAAAAATTACAGACTTCTACATGCTTTGTAAGTGGGCAAACCTGCAAAATCAGCAGTGTATCAAATACTTGTTCTCCCCACTGTATATATATATAGGTATATTGAAGCGGCAGTGGATTTCAGAATCCGCCCCTTTCAATTGTAAATTACATTGACCTTCTTTGTAAAATCTGCATAAATAACATAATTTTCTTTACTAAATATTATTTCTATTTTTTTGTATTTTGATTTTGGAGTGAAGTACACAGCAATGAATGATTTTATTTCACTTCAAAATCAAAATACAAAAAAAGGAGAAATAATATTTATCAAAGAAAATTATTTATGCAGATTTTACAAAGAAAGTCATTGTAATTTACAATGTAATATTATATATTTTTACTGTATTACAAGTATTACTGTATTACAAGAATAATATAAATATATAAATATAAAATTTTGTAACATGTTTTGTTTATATATATACACACATTACAAATTACAATTTTAAAATTAAAATCAGCATAAACTAGCTTCATTTTCCTCATGCTAAATATTATTTCTAAGTTTTTGGACATTTAATTTTAGAATCAAATATGACTGACATATTCTTGACGGGTTAATGATTCATCTAGTGCAGGGTTCTTCATTTCTGGTCTTGTGGTCTTATTTTCCTGCAGAATTTAGATTCAATTAATCCTGAACAGACTTGAATTGACTAATCAGAGTCATTGGGCTTACTTGAAAATGACCGCCAGGTGTGTTTGAGCACAGATGAACTAAACTCTGCAGGAATGAGGAATCCTGACCTAGCCGTACACCCTTTACAAAGATTTGCTTTTTGGCCTACAGCCGGTTACTGCCAGATTGAAGTTTCGAACACATTGAAACGGCTTTCGTAAATGCATCCCTCCAGGTGCTGATAGTTTAGAGTAGTTGATTTACGGTGTTAAATCTTCGCTGAGAGAAGTGTGCTTGCAATCCGACTCACTTAAAAACCTCTTTCTGTCTGCAGTGATTGATGCTGCGCGGAGCTCTAATGTGAGTTTGAGCGTTTATAATGTGTTTTTATGCGCTGCAGCTCTCGGTGCTCCAAACCACAGGCCACAGCGCTGCCGTAAAGACAGAAACGACCACCTCTGAACGCTGACTCGAACTTTTAGAGTGTAAGGAATACGCTGAAGAGATAAGAGATACGTGTGTGTGTCTCGAGGGCGAAGGCTTGCGGTTTGAAGACAGGCATGAGAAACTCAAAGCACTGCCAGGTTGAAGTGTTCCTGCTCCGCATACTAATCAAAATGACAGAGAAAACGTCCCTCCCCTTCATTCCCTCCTGCAGATAAACCTCAAACCATCTCACACTGCTGCAGTTTACAAATGAGAAGAATGGCCATTCCTCATGGGGCAATGCGGTTTTTGGCAAAGTTATGCGCTGCGGGCTACTCGTAATTTAAAGTCAATGTGAAACGATCTTAAACACATTTTTTAAGAAAATAAGAAGAGAATGAGAATGGGAATCATTTGAAATGCACTGATGAATCATTCATGATGAGAGTAGGAACAAGTTTTAAGGAAGTAAATTGGTAACACTTTAATTTGGGGTTTAGTTTACAATTAACTAGTTGCTTATTAGCATGTATATTAATAAAATATTGGCTGTTTATTAGCACTTATAAAGCACATATTAATGCCTTATTCTGCATGACCATATTCTACATCCCTTAATCCTACCCTATACCAAAACTTAACCCCTACTAACTATTAATAAGCAGTGATTAGGAGTTTATTGAGGCAAAAGTCGTAGTTTATAGTTAGTTAATTGTGAGAATTGGACCTAAACTAAACTAAAGTGTGACCAAAGTAGCTTTGGTCAAACCTGCTCATTTCTATAACATAGTCGAAATTTTATTGATTAACAGTAGAATTTTTTTTAATAACATTTCATTTTCATGTCATAAAAGAAGGCGCAGCGTGGCAAAGACTTAAGCATAGGGAATAAAGTGATTAAATCGCTTCATTTACTTCTGAACTATCATCTGAACGATCTAAACAATTCACTAAAATTATTTTGGATAGAGAAACATGTTTGATTATTGCCTTGTGTGACATAAAATGACATAAAAACAGCAAAGCAATGATTTGGGAAAAGCAGCTTTTTACCGGCTAAGCTATACTATTTTGAAATTACTCTATTTGAAAACAGTTTTATTTTATTATTATTATATTTATATGGTATTAATGTATTTATTAATATTTAGAATTAGATTTTATTTTTATATTTTCAGTTTTCATTTTAATTTTAGTTTGTTTTTTTAATTTGCTGTTTTCATTTTTATAAAAAAAAAATAAAAATTAAAAATTGTAGCATTAATTTATTTCCTTTTTAGTTTTATTTTAGTGCATCAACTCCATAAAATTTCAGTTATTTGCCAAAGCAACATTTTTATGTTTTTTTTTTTTTTTTTTGAAGGTTTTCATCATTATTTATATTTTATTTCACTGAAAACGAGTTGTAATAGTTTTGGTTAACAATAACAACACTATTAAGTGTGATGCTATTTTTAGTTAGTTACTTCCTAGCTGTGGTTATTAGCTCATGTTGTGACAGTATTGACCAGGGAGACACCTTTGCCCTCCATTTAAGCAAATTATGTTTCGAATGAAGTCCATAAAACATTTATATCATAGTGTGATCATGCATAAATGCAGTGAAATGAGCTTGAGTCAGCGTTACCTGTTGGACTGAAGTGTGTTTTCTCTGTACAGCAGGAGATTTTGTACCAGTATCCGGTGTCCGAGGCTTCGGCCCAGCTGAAAGCGGTGAGAGGGATTTTCCTGACGCTCTGTGACATGCTGGAGAACGTCACAGGTGGACAGATAGTCAGGTGAGACGCCGGGTTCGTAGTGATGTCAGTGGATGTCCATGAACAGTGTGTTTATCAATATCATGATTTTAGGTTAATGTAATCTGAATACATCGTTCAAAAGTGTTTTGATGTTTTTTTGCTCAGCAAGGCTGCATTTATTTGATCAAAAATACAGAAAAAAATTGAAATATTATTCCAATTTAAAATTACTGTTTTCTATGTGAATATATGTTAAATGTAATTTATTCCTGTGATCAAAGCTGAATTTATCATCATTACTCCAGTCTTCAGTGTCACATGATCCTTCAGAAATCATTCTAATATGATGGGATACTCAAGAAACATTTCTGATTATTATCAGTGTTGAAAACAGTCGTGCTGCTTCATATTTTTGTGGAAACTGTTACTTTTTTAGAATTCTTTGATGAATAGAATGTTCAAAAAAACAGTGTAACTCATTTTTTGTTACATTATAAATGTCTTTACTGTTATTTTGACACATTTAATGTGGTGTTCTTGCTGAATAAAAGTATTAATTTCTTTCAAAAAAAAAAAAAAAAAAATCTTACTGACCCCAAACTTTTGAACAGTATGAGGGAAGTATATAGTGTAGGTGCTGTAAATGGTCACGTTTCTGTCTTTTTGCCTTTACCAGTGTATTTTAAGTCCGTTTACAGTAGTTTTAATGCCGTACATCATGTCACATGTCCTCTGTTTCTCCCTCAGTTCCTCTCTGTGGCTCAAGCAGCAGTTGGTTCATGTGGGCTACTGGAAGGAAGGATCCAATCTGCTGGTCATCGCTGTACCTGCCAGCAGGTAATTCTCATCTTTATAATCATCCCGCCTGCCAACGACAGCTGTAATCTAGATAATAACTATAATAACTGTCATTATAATCAGCTCAGCTCCTAAAACTGAAGGATAACCTCTATAATCATCCCGTCTGCAAACGAGGATCTGTAATCTAGATAATCACACTGGTGATTGTAATTGGTATTGATCTTTATAATCAGCTCATCTGCTGAACTTTGAATTCAGTTCACTTTCTCAATAATAATCAATAATCTCAGTAACCTGATCCATAATCCCAGGTGTTCAGCTTGTTCACGAATTTAGATGTTTATTGCTTCAAAATGAAAAGTGACGTCTCTTAAGGCCCTGATATACTCACAGTGAAGTTTTTCTTCATTCTACACTTTTGGGTAAAAAGAAGTTTAAAGCACCTTTGCAGCGATATACTTTTAGCAAACATCCTGATATATGAATAAGTAAATATCTCCTGCTCGCTTTCCTCTCAAAAGCTAAATAAACGCACATTAAAAATGACACGGTGAGGAAACAGCAGTTCAGAAAGCATCAGATCGTAGCGATCTGGATATTTGCACTCAGCACTACAGAAATTTGCAAAATTTTATATATTTAAGGTGCAAAGGTGAAAAAGATATTATTATTATTATTATTATTACATTTTTATTTATTTACATTGTTTAGTTTAATTGTATTTTTCACCTTCTAGTTTTAGCATAGTTTTTGTTTATCTCTCAGTTTTTTAATGCTGATTTTCATTCAGTTTTCTCTTGGGGTTAATGTTAGATGTTTATATTGGTTTAGTTCTCAGTTTAGTTTCTGTTTGTGCTGCAGGGTTCCTCTGTTGTATCTGCAAACTGTGATCGAGGGAGTTGTCCGAACGCTCAAGGTCATGTACGGATGTCTTGACAGGTGTGCATTTCTATATACTTCTTGAGAGCTTTATGAATCTGTACACTGTAAAAATTATTGGAGTACATTTTACAAGAAAACCTCTGTTTTTCTACTTCAAAATTTCACATTCGATTCAATGTGTTACTTCTTTGTAATTATTTGTGAAAATTACCCCCAATTTCTTAGAGCAAATTATGGAAATCCTACACTAGGGATGAAACAATTGCCAGTTTCATGATAAACCACGATAAAATGTACTGACAGTTAGTAATATCGTTTAAAATTTAATTATCATTAAAACCATGTTTATCACGATTTTGAAAACTCGCGGTAAATCCTTTCCAGCCAGCATCAGTCTGGCGCAGCGCTGTTTTTTGAATGAGAAGAAATGGCAGAAGGCAGTGACAGCGCCTTCTAAAAGGACCAAATCTCAGGTGTGGTCATATTTTGGCTTTTACAAAAGTCCTGAGGGAAACTTAATCGAGTTTGGTCACCCTGTCTGCAGAACATGCAAAAATAAAGTCGCCGCTATAGGGGCAAACACTTCAAATCTGCCGAGTCGTTTTCGTGACCATCACCCACTGTTGTATAAACGCAAGGCAAGTGGACTTTGACCTCAATACCAAAACTACGTCTGGGAAATAATTGGACACAAAGTTTTGAGTTGAAATATTTTATCTCACTCACTTGAAATGAACGTGAAGCTTCCGCAAAGAAAAGTTCGCAGCAAGTGGCTTTGAGCCAAAGACGAACGAAGACTAGGGTGACATTTAAGGGATAATAATGTATATTCATTGTACACTTATTACACAGATTTTCTTTACCACATAAATAATTTAGGGGGCATATTGAATTGAGATATGCCAATACAAAACAATCGTCCAGACAAGATGATCACAAGAAGTTATAGTAGTATTAATATGAAAGTCCTCTGATTTCATTTTCAATACAATCAAAAACTGAGACGCAAGTTGCATTTGAATGAAACGAGAGCGCGCGTCCGTTGTGATACGTGGATGTGGCTGTGTTGTTATGCGTTGCTATTGACGACGGCCATTATAGAATTTTGCTTAATTATAGAATCTTCCTTAAAAAGTGCATAGAGCTGCTTGGTTTATTTGTTGTTTTTTAAATCTAAAACTTGTTGAAATGTTTTCAGTGTGTGCATCTGTTCTTTTTGAACACTTTCATCTCATTTGAACAAAACCGTGATAATATTGATAACCGTGATAATTTGGGTCACTATAATCGTGATGTGAAATATCCTACACCAAATGTTTTCAGTGTAGATATTTCATAATAGCAGATGATCAGTGTATAAAGGCTGTCTCTGTGAACTCTGTCTCTCTTCAGCGGGTTCTGTGAGGTGGAGAACGTTCCTCGTCTGGATCACTTCTTCTGCCTCTTCTTTCAGCAGCTCATCCAGCCCTCCCGCTTGATTGACAGCTCCAGACCACCCACCCCCGACATCTCAGGGACCCTCTTCTTAGACGGGCTACCAGCCGTCCGCTGGCTCACTTTACCAGCAGACATAAAGGTGTGACAAACAGATGACTAGCTACGTTTCCATCTAAAGTTGCATAATTTAACTTGTGAATATCGCATAAAACGTTTGCGAATAAAGCAGCGTTTCCGTCCCATGTGTTCAAGAGAACAAAATCGTCAATTCCTGGGAAATTGGCGCAAAATATCTGTCATAAAAATGGAAGTTGCTCAATCAGGGAAGCCACTGTGGCTCTTTTGTCCTGCATCATAAATGACTTGTGTCTCAGAGCGGCAGACGAAACGCAATAAACGCCGTCATGTTCTCTTGAGTTCGGATGCTGGTGTTTGTGAACGCAACCGTGTGAGACACTTCTGGAGGGAATTAAACCAAATCATTCTGATCACAGACGTTGGCTCAGGCGTTTCAGAGTGGTCAAACCAACATTTGAGATGCTGTGATGCGATTGGTCCGCTGGTTAGTCCAGTTATCCAATCACATCCACTGTTGAAGCAAAGTCACGTGAGTTTGTTGTTGCACACGTTAATTGCGGGTGCAAAAATGATGTTGATTCAATGCAATTAACGTTGACGCATTAACATTGATTTAGCATTGTTTTTGTCTTGGTATGTTTTTTTATTCGCATTTCTGGAGTTCATGTGCATCTTGGTGTTTACATCCGGAATTTTTTATGTGATATCCCATATGTGATATCCCATTCACATAAAAATAGGTGGATGGAAACATAGCTGATGCATGAGCTATAATAAAATGTCTCAAATAATGTTTCTCATACATTAATTTAAAGGAATATTTCACCCAAACATGAGAATTCTCTCATAATTTACTCACTGTCATGCTGATCCAAATCCATATGTTATGTTTTTCGGTGAACATCCTCATGCAGCTGTGGGCATGTTAATAAATGACACATGATCTCAGGTTTTCATTATGTTTGACTCTTTCTCCAGGTTGAAGTGGACACTGTCCTCTCAGACTTTGAGTCGTCGGACTTTGGTGACATGGTAAGATGAGTTATTGTGCTCAGATAACTGGCTAGGATATGTTTTTTTATTATCGTAACTCCATAACTATGGAAAAACGTTGGTGTTACATCATGACTTATCTAATTCAAAATGTTAACAAAAACAAATATAGTATATCAATGGTACTAAAATTACACTGGTAGCAAGATGTGTCCTGCTGCAATACACTAATCTTTCTCTGTTCTCTCATTGGTCAGTCTGAGGATTTCTACGGCATGAGGCGTCTGTACGTCATTTTGGGCTCCTGTCTGTTTTACAAGGTGAGTCTTGAACCTCCTGAAGCTGCATGTTATCGTGTGTGTCGCGCAGTGTCACATGTGGAAAGCGTTACACTGCTGCTGTCAGTAAGTAATTGAAATTCAATCATGCTTGTAAAAGAGTCTCGTTCATATCTGAAACGAGTCTGACAGAAGGGTGACATGCCGCTTCTTGTGAATGCAGCTGTCAGATGAAGACACTCTTTTAATTATGAATGATGATGTGAAGAGGATTGATTAGTTATCAAGTCTACATCTGTTGCTCCCTTAACCCTGTAATAATAGTCAGAAATATAATTTGGTAACACTTTACTTAAAGCCTTTATATATATAATGCAGTATAAAAATATTTTAATGCAGTAATTATGCCTTGTAATGCACCTTATAAAGCATTGAATGGTCTGTAACCACAGTTATAATACATTATAATACTTGAACACACCTTTAGAAAGTATAATGCATTAAAACATGAAAAACATTTTCAGATGTGACAAGGAATCAAATATTATGCAAATATTATAATGCGTTATAATTATTTATGAAAATATATAATGCATTATAACATACATTATTAATACCTTTTATAATGCATTTTTTTTTTTTTTTTGGAAATGGAACAGTTTATTGAACCTTTAGACAAGATATTTAAAAAGAAGTTTGCATGTGCTTTTTGATGAGTATCATGTTTGAAACATCAGGTTTGATTAATTTTATTAAGAGGCCCAGACTGAGCAAAATTATGCAATTTGGTGCAGATGCTGATATTTATATGGCCAAAAATAAGATAATAATTCTGAAAGCTTTAATGTAAATGATTGAGATCTTTATAAGAGTATATCAAACTACTGACATAAATATAAATATCATTTGTCACTCTATGGGCCCTATCACACACCCGGCACAATGCGACGCAAGGCGCAACGCAAGTGTTTTTTTGCCAGTTTCAGCCCGACGCAGTTATCATTTTCACGTCCAGCGCCCAGCGCGTTGCTATTTTGAGGAACTGAAAATGACTGCACCATTGACCAACAAAAACCTGGTCTAAAGTCAATAACACAGTATTTTTTTGTTATTTAAAGGGTGTGTTAGTAATATGCGCCTATAGGCGGGTGCACAACACGCGTACACTCTGCTTATTACACACACAGGAGCAAACAAACATGCCAAATATTAAAAATAAAAGGATTACAATGTAGAAGATTATTATTGTGTACATAAAGATAAAAATGTCTACATGTCATAATGGATAGCCATTGCATGTATCAGAATTACCTATTTGCAGTAATGACGAATGAAATTGTCCACTTATTTAACCAATCGTGGCAATACACACATGTATTTAAACTGACTCGTCAGGTTGAGGGTGTCTATATTCCTCCATGTAAATAGCGAATCCGCCATGGCGCGAGCGCAACTGGCTTTTAAAGGGAATGGGAGATGAGACTCCATGACTCATTAAGAGACGAGGTACAACCTTTTGGACCATGCGCCGGCGCCGAGCATTTGTTCCGTTGTTAAACTAGCAAAAGTGGATTTGGACACGCCCTAAGTGCACCTGCACCATGCGCTTCAGACCATGCGCTTAGATCCTTAAAATAGGGCCCTATATCTGCCAATAATATGTCTTAGTAAGAGGATATTTAAATGCTTAGTTTTATGATCGAAGCTTTGTAGTTTTAAAACATATAATGCAATGCAATACAATGATGATTGATAGATGAACAAATAAACCTTCATCAGAAGCCTGATGATCATATTTGATACTTTAATTTTCTAAAAAATGATGTATGGATAATCAAGTAAACTTATCAAATCAAATCAAATCACCTTTATTTATACAGCGTTTTTTACAATGCCAATTGTTTCAAAGCAGCTTCACAGTGGTAACAGGAAAATAATGCAACAGAATTTGATTCGGCTGTACAGCCACTCTGGTGAAAACGGTGATGTCATCCAGCTCATTTCAATTATCATATAGTGTCAATGCGGGCAGATCAGTAATTTAGTTGAAATTTAAGTGTCCCCAACTGAGCAAGCCAAAAGCCAAAGGCGACGGGGGCAAGGAACCAAAACTCCTTCAGGGCCAGAATGGAGAAAAAAACCTTGGGAGAAACCAGGCTCAGTCGGGGTGCCAGTTCTCCTCTGGCCGACGAACAAATAGTGTATGATTATGATTCTGGCAACATTACAGGTCAGAAGTCATATTAGATCAATAGATATTCGTAGGATTATTTGAAAGATTAGAGTCGTCACGCCGGGGACGGGTTTAATGAGGATGTCGTGTCGATGCGGCATTTACAGGGGGAAGTTTAACTGAGACAGTCTCTACAGACATTTCAGGGATGCGTTGGTCATGTCCAGGCTAAGGTCCACCATTTGGTCTGGATACGGCCTGGATCCGGCTGACTGCAGTAAACCTCGGGATAAACAGAGAGACTAACATTAGTGTAGATGCCATTCTTCTTATGATGTAACGAGTACATCAGGTGTTATGGGAAGTGTTCCCGGTTCCGGCAGACCTAGTTAATGCAGCCTAAAACTGATTTGAATAATAGAAATTAAAAATGTTTTATGTGTATGCCATAGTAAAGAGATGTGTTTTTAGTCTAGATTTAAACTGACAGAGTGTGTCTGCTTCCCGAACAATGCTAGGAAGACTGTTCCAGAGTTTAGGTGCTAAATAGGAAAAGGATCGACCGCCTGCAGTTGATTTTGATATTCTAGGTATTATCAACTGGCCAGAATTTTGAGACCGCAATAGACGTGATGGAGTATAATGCGTTAAGAGCTCGCTCAAGTACTGGGGAGCTAAACCATTTAGTGCTTTGTAAGTAATCAGCAAGATTTTAAAATGTATACGATGTTTAATAGGGAGCCAATGCAGTGTTGCCAGAACCGGGCTAATATGGTCATATTTCCTGGTTCTAGTAAGAACTCTAGCTGCTGCGTTTTGGACCAGCTGCAGTTTATTTATTAAGCGGGCAGGGCAACCACCCAGTAGAGCATTACAATAATCTAACCTTGAGGTCATGAACACATGAACTAACTGTTCAGCATTTTGCATTGAAAGCATGTGCCGTAATTTAGATATATTTTTAAGATGGTAGAATGCAGATTTACAGATGCTAGAAATGTGGCTTTCAAATGAGAGATTGGTATCAAAGAGCACATCCAGGTTCCTAACTGACGACGAGGACTTGACAGAGCAGCCATCGAGTGTTAGACAGTATTCTAGGTTACTACTTGTGGAGTTTTTTTGTCCAATTATTAAAAATTCAGTTTTTTCTGAATTAAGTTGCAGGAAATTACTAGTCATCCAATTTTTTATATCAGCTATGCATTCCGTTAATCTTGTGAATTGGTAAGTTTTGTCAGGGCGTGAAGAAATATAGAGCTGAGTATCGTCAGCATAACAATGAAAACTAACGCCATGCTTCCTAATAAAAAAATTAGGCCATGCTTCCTAATGATATCTCCCAGTGGTAGCATGTACAGGGTGAAAAGCAATGGTCCTAGCACTGAGCCTTGAGGTACTCCATACTGAACTTGTGATCGGTGTGACATCTCTTCATTTACTGCTACAAACTGATAACGGTCAGATAAGTATGATTTAAACCATGCCAATGCAATTCCACTAATGCCAACATAATTTTCGAGTCTATTCAAAAAAATGTTGTGGTCGATAGTATCGAATGCAGCGCTAAGATCGAGTAACACTAACAGAGAGATACAACCACGATCAGATGATAAGAGTAAATCATTTGTAACTCTAATGAGAGCAGTCTCAGTACTATGATATGGTCTAAATCCTGACTGGAAATCCTCACAGATACCATTTCTTTCTAAAAAGCAGCGTAGTTGTGAGGACACTGCCTTTTCTAGTATTTTTGACAGAAAAGGTAGATTTGAGATTGGCCTGTAATTGACTAATTCTGTAGGATCAAGTTGCAGTTTTTTAATAAGTGGTTTAATAATAGCCAACTTAAAAGTTTTCGGTACATGTCCTAATGACAAAGATGATTTAATGATATTAAGAAGAGGATCTATGACCTCTGGAAACATCTCTTTTAGTAGCTAAGTCGGTATACGGTCGAGCATACATGTTGTTGATTTAGATGATTTAACGAGTTTAGCCAGTTCTTCTTCTCCTATAGCAGTGAATGAGTGTAATTGTTCCTCAGTGACACTACAATGCACTGTCTGATGTGATACTGTAGTAGACGGCTGCATAGTTATAATTTTCTTCCTAATATTATCAATCTTGCACGTAAATAAGTTCATAAAGTCATTACTGCTGTGCTGTTTGCAAACGTCAGAAGTTGAAATTTTTTTTTTTTTGTCAATTTAGCCACTGTATCGAATAAATACCTAGGGTTGTATTTGTTTTCTTCTAAGAGAGTCGAGAAATAAGCAGATCTAGCAGTTTTTACGGCCTTTCTGTACGCAATCATGCTCTCTTTCCACGAAATACAAAAAGCCTCCAGTTTTGTTTTCTTCCAGCTGCGCTCCATTTTTCTGGCTGCTGTTTTAAGGGCCCGGGTGTGTTCGTTGTACCATGGCGTTGGACTATTTTCTTTAATCTTCTTTAAGCGCAGAGGAGCAACTGTGTCTAAAGTGCTGGAAAAGAGAGAGTCAATAGTTTCTGTTGCAACATCGAGTTCCTCTAGGCTATCTGGGATGCTGAGGATATGAAACTGATGAGGAAGATTATTTACAAAGCAATATTTAGTGGCAGCGGTGATAGTCCTGCCATGTTTGAAGCGAGGGGACGGCTTTACAGCCTTTGCTAAATTAAGTGTAGATGATACTAGATAATGATCTGAGATGTCATCGCTCTGCTGCAGAATTTCAATGGTATCAACATTTATTCCATGTGACAGTATTAGGTCTAAAGTATGATTACGGCGATGAGTGGGTCCTGTCACGTGTTGCCTAACTCCAATAGAGTTTAGAATGTCTCTACATGGATATTAAAATCACCAACAATTAGGACTTTATCTGCAGCCAGTACTAACTCTGATAGAAAATCAGCAAATTCTCTGGTGAAGTCTGTATGGTGCCTTGGTGGCCTGTATACAGTAGCCAGCACAAATGTCAAATGGGATTTATCATTTACACTACATAACGTTACATAAAGCACCAAAACGTCAAATGAATTATATTTGAAACTAGACTTCTGAGTAATACTGAAGATATTATTATAAATTACAGCAACCCCTCCCCCTTTACCTTTCAGACGCGGCTCGTGTTTATAACAATAATCTTGAGGGGTGGACTCATTTAAAGTAATGTAATCGTCAGGTTTTAGCCAGGTTTCTGTCAAACACAGCACATCTAGATTATGATCTGTAATCATATCATTAACAATAACCGCTTTTGGGGAAAGGGATCGAATATTCAGCAGCCCGAGCTTTATCATTTGTTCATCTGTATTATATCTGTTTTTTATTTGTTGAACATCAATTACATTTTTACCGTTGAATGGTTTTGATGTTTTTTTGTATTTACTAATTCGAGGAACAGATACAGTCTCTATGTGATAATATCTAGGTGAAAAAGTCTCTATGTGCTGGGATTTATCTGACTTCTGTGACGTGAGACAGCTAGCAGATGGTCGGTTAAGCCAGTCCGTCTGCTTCCTGACCTGGGCCCCAGTTAGTCAAGGTTCAACTCTAAGACTATGCGCCAAATTACTAGAGAGAAGAACGGCACCATCCCAGGAAGGATGGATGCCATCTCTTTTCAACAGGTCAAGTCTGCCCCAAAAGCTTTTCCAATTGTCTATGAACCCTATGTTATTTTGCAGACACCACTTGGACAACCAGCCAATGAGTGATGATAGTCTGCTAAGTATCTCATCACTCCGGCGAACAGGGAGGGGACCAGAGCAAAAAACGCTATCTGCCATCGTACTTGCGAGTTTACACACCTCTTTAATGTTAATTTTGGTGATCTCCGACTGGCGAAGTCGAACATAATTAGTGCCGACGTGAATAATAATCTTAGAGAATTTACGATTAGCATTAGCCAGCACTTTTAAATTTGCTTTGATGTCAGGCGCTCTGGCTCCCGGTAAACATGTGACTATGGTGGCTGGTGTCTCTATTTTCACGTTCCGTGTAATAGAATCGCCAATAACTAGGGCACTTTCAACAGGATTCTCAGTGGGTGCATCACTGAACGGGGAGAACCTGTTTGATGTTCTAATCGGAACGGAAGAGCGGTTTTTTGATCCGCGACTATGCCGTCTCACAGTCACCCAGTTGCCCTGCTGCACGGGCTCTACAGTAAGTTATATTTAGCAGTATAAACAACAAAGAAAAGATATCAAATAGAGATTCAAAAGCAAAGCTGTACAGAGCTGCAAACACTGCAGTAAGGCAGACAGGAGCAATCGATCAGGAGCAATCGATCAGCTTAAGTTGCTTTAGTCCAGTAAGTGTTCATCTTGAAATAATAATAGCAATATAAAAGTCATTCTTAAGTTTACATGATAAAAGTCACGTGACACGTGAAGCACGAGCTGATGGGAGACGTTTTTAAAATTTTACTAAAAGGCCTTTTACTTGCTAAAAAAGTATGAACTGTTAATCAGGCGACAGAAGGCATGTAGTAGATTGTGTGCGACAGAAAAGTTTTGATCATGTTGATCATTTAGAGGCCTAAGAAATGTGTGTATCAAATATGATACAGTAGGCTTTAAACAAGCTCAGACACACAGTTTTTTCACTTCAGACTACGGAGACACTTGTTAGCAGTGTTATGCCAGATCTTCCCCATATTTTCATTGTCACAGTCATTATTACACTACTGAATGTCCAGAACACAGATCTGTATTTCTCCATCTGTCTGGCAGGGATATCTCATCGCGAACCACCTGCCTAAAGAAGACCTTCTGGACGTGTGTTTGTACTGTCAGCACTACTGTCTGCTGCCGCTGGCGTCCGAGCAGCGCGTGGGGCAGCTGGTGGTGTGGAGGGAGGTGTTTCCACAGCGGAGAGCCCAGCTCAACCCCGGATACTGCCAGCCACACGGACGACACTTCCTGCTCATAGTGGGCCTGGTGAGAGATCGCTGACAGTGAAGACGTTTACAGTGTTACACATTTCGCACAAGCGCTGTTCTTTTCTAAGAATCCTGAAAAATGTGTATGAAGCAGCACAACTTTTTTCAACATTGATAATAACCAGAAATGTTTCTTGAGCAGCAAATCCTCATATGAGAATGATTTCTGAAGGATCATGTGACACTGAAGACTGGAGTAATGATGCTGAAAATTCAGCTTTGATCACAGGAATACATTACATTTTACTATATATTCACATAGAAAACAGTAATTTTAAATTGTAATAATATTTCACAATTTTAATTTTAACCGACACCAAACTTTTTTTATACTTGTTTACCGTTTAAATATACCAACCCTACTTCATACTCAAAGCAAAGACTTGCTACTAGATCAGCAAGTCATGATTGTTTTTCTAGTGCTGGTATGTGGATTTATTCATGGACTGACAGGAAAATGGAAATGTTTTGTGGAAACATTTTTGTACTGTACTGTCTAAAAGTTTGGGGTCTGTAGGATTTTTTTGGATGTATTGTTGTGGAAACTGTGATTTAAAAAAAATTCAGGATACTTTGATGAATAGGACGTTCAAAAGAACAGGGTTTATTTGGAATATAAATCTTTTGTAACATTATAAACATCTTTACTGTCACTTTTGGGGCTTGACATTAACCTTTTTGCTCATTAACCACTGTGGCTAGTGGTTTTCCAGAGTTACTAGCTACTCAGCATTTTCACTGGCCATAATTTTGACATCGATACCATGGGGAAAAACTGCCATGTTAGATACAGTGGGGAGAACAAGTATTTGATACACTGCCGATTTTGCAGGTTTGCCCACTTACAGAGCATGTAGAAGTCTGTAATTTTTATCATAGGTACTCTTCAACTGTGAGAGACGGAATCTAAAACAAAAATCCAGAAAATCACATTGTATGATTTTTAAGTAATTAATTTGCATTTTATTGCATGACATAAGTATTTGATACATCAGAAAAGCAGAACTTAATATTTGGTACAGAAACCTTTGTTTGCAATTACAGAGATCATACGTTTCCTGTAGTTCTTGACCAGGTTTGCACACACTGCAGCAGGGATTTTGGCCCACTCCTCCATACAGACCTTCTCCAGATCCTTCAGGTTTCGGGGCTGTCGCTGGGCAATACGGACTTTCAGCTCCCTCCAAAGATTTTCTATTGGGTTCAGGTCTGGAGACTGGCTAGGCCACTCCAGGACCTTGAGATGCTTCTTACGGAGCCACTCCTTAGTTGCCCTGGCTGTGTGTTTCGGGTCGTTGTCATGCTGGAAGACCCAGCCACGACCCATCTTCTATGCTCTTACTGAGGGATGGAGGTTGTTGGCCAAGATCTCGCGATACATGGCCCCATCCATCCTCCCCTCAATATACGGTGCAGTCGTCCTGTCCCCTTTGCAGAAAAGCATCCCCAAAGAATGATGTTTCCACCTCCATGCTTCACGGTTGGGATGGTGTTTTTGGGGTTGTACTCATCCTTCTTCCTCCAAACACGGCGAGTGGAGTTTACACCAAAAAGCTCTATTTTTGTCTCATCAGACCACATGACCTTCTCCCATTCCTCCTCTGGATCATCCAGATGGTCATTGGCAAACTTCAGACGGGCCTGGACATGCGCTGGCTTGAGCAGGGGGATCTTGCGTGCGCTGCAGGATTTTAATCCATGACGGCGTAGTGTGTTACTAATGGTTTTCTTTGAGACTGTGGTCCCAGCTCTCTTCAGGTCATTGACCAGGTCCTGCCGTGTAGTTCTGGGCTGATCCCTCACCTTCCTCATGATCATTGATGCCCCACGAGGTGAGATCTTGCATGATGCCCCAGACCGAGGGAGATTGACCGTCATCTCGAACTTCTTCCATTTTCTAATAATTGCGCCAACAGTTGTTGCCTTCTCATCAAGCTGCTTGCCTATTGTCCTGTAGCCCATCCCAGCCTTGTGCAGGTCTACAATTTTATCCCTGATGTCCTTACACAGCTCTCTGGTCTTGGCCATTGTGGAGAGGTTGGAGTCTGTTTGATTGAGTGTGTGGACAGGTGTCTTTTATACAGGTAACGAGTTCAAACAGGTGCCGTTAATACAGGTAATGAGTGGAGAACAGGAGGGCTTCTTAAAGAAAAACTAACAGGTCTGTGAGAGCCGGAATTCTTACTGGTTGGTAGGTGATCAAATACTTATGTCATGCAATAAAATGCAAATTAATTATTTAAAAATCATACAATGTGATTTTCTGGATTTTTGTTTTAGATTCCGTCTATCACAGTTGAAGAGTACCTATGATAAAAATTACAGACTTCTACATGCTCTGTAAGGGGGCAAACCTGCAAAATCGGCAGTGTATCAAATACTTGTTCTCCCCACTGTATACTTAATATTATCTCATAATTTGGCAGCAGGTTTATTAGGCTGCTGTCACTTTAAGACCTGACGCACGGATCAATTATACTGTTACACATGCGTGTTTATGTTCACTGACTGTGTTTATGTTAATATTTACCAGGACCGGCATTTTGACATTATTTTGTGTGTATTTGACTGTTTAAGTGCAATAAACAGCGAAAAACAACTCAATTTAGTTCTGAGAGGCGGCTTTATGTGCACACTTTGGGTGTGAGCACACAATCTGCAGGAATGAGTAAAATTATGTGCAATACACGCAATCCCACGCCGAAATTCAAGCCCTGTAACAACAACAATATTCATCTGGAGCAAATGAAACGAGTGAGTGAGGGGAGGCGGGTTTGTATGTCACTCACGGTCAGAGAGAGAGAGAGAGAGAGAGAAGCTGGTATCGTGTGTCTATTCTGCGGAAAATGAGTCGAAATATCTATATTTTTGACAACACTACATTGCACTTAGTTTATTATTTCAGATGCCTCTTTTAAAGACTACAATTGAAAACTCTATATATTATATATAAAATTCAACCCGCCAAAGTGATTAGTAGGAGTGACTGCATTACACGCCACTGCTGAAATACACACGCATTTGGCGGGTGTTAATGTCAAGCCCTGGTCACTTTTGATAGATTTAATGTGTTCTTCTTTCTGAATAAAAGTCTTAAAAATGAAAAATCTTACTGACCCCAAACTTTTGAACAGTAGTGTATAAGGGAAGTATATAGTGTAGGTGCTGTAAATGGTCAATTTTCTGTCTTTTTGCCTTTACTAGTGTATTTTAAGTCTGTTTACAGTGGTTTTAATGCCGTATATCATGTCACATGTCCTCTGTTTCTCTCTTCTTTTGATCAATATAATGCGTCCGTGCTGAATTAAGGCTTGTTTAGGCATAAAATCTGTGATTG
Source organism: Coreius guichenoti (assembly GCA_039654105.1). Taxonomy (NCBI): domain Eukaryota; kingdom Metazoa; phylum Chordata; class Actinopteri; order Cypriniformes; family Gobionidae; genus Coreius; species Coreius guichenoti. The sequence continues at coordinate 52,022,015 of CM077168.1, forward strand.
AAGTACCATTGCACTGTATTTTATAAGGTTATTTTACTGTTTTAATTTTTGTTTTGTAATGTGCCTTTTATTTATCTTGGTTTAAAGCACATTGGTCAACTTTGGTTGTATTTAATGGTGCTATACAAATAAAATTGACATTGACATTCATACCAAGTATGATGACTAAAAAGAAAACGTCGTCACTAACGCACAATAATGTCTGTTCATTCTAATCGCACGCTATAGTTTTGTCATCTTGCCGCTTTAAATGCTCAAGCTCTTGAAGCAGGATGGATTCTGATTGGCTGTCAATGTTTTTATCGTTCATCAGCTGGAAAAATCATTCTGAAAGTGATTCCAACGATATCGTTTCTCTGTGCCGTTATCGTTATAGGTGTGGACTCTGCTATTCTTTTAAACTTAAAACGAAATCTTTATCATTATTGTTATGGTCCTTGGTGTGAACAGGCCTTAAAAGTCTTAATTTCTTTCAAAAATAACAATCTTACTCAACACTGGTGTACATACGGTAACTATAATTTAAGCGCAGTAATTGAACATTGAATTATTGAAAATGTTATGCATACCCAGTGTATAAATGCAGTTTTTCCTGACTTATGTTTCCAGAGGCACTTCATGCAGTGTGTGTTGCTGGAGGCCGGTGGCTGTGCGTCTCCTGCTCTGGGATCTCCTGGTCCCGACTGCGTCTATGTGGACCAGGTCAAAGCCACATTGCTTCAGCTGGAGAGTCTGGACGCCGCCATTGAGGAGCGCCTCTCTGCTCCGCCCACTCCCTGCCTCTCCTGCTCCGATTGGTTCCTTCCTGCAGGTGGGCGGGACCGACAGGATGGCATTGGCAGCTCGCCGATTCTCAACCGGCTGACAGCAGCCATCAAACCACCGTCGCCCGGCGGGATCGGGCGAAGTCTGTTTGGGGAGGTGGGATCGGGGTCATCAGGTCTAAGAGGACGAAGGCCGAGTCCACAGAGGAGTCTGTCTGATAGCGGCAGCGAGGGTCACGCGGACGCGTCCTTTACCTCAGGTCTGAGTCCTCATGCCACACCGGACGCAGTGCGGCGGACGCCCTCTAGTGGCACACGCAGAGACTCTTTCGGCTCGGGAGGGTCAGACGGCAGCTTGGGCAGTGCAGGATTTTTCAAGGTGTTCGTCTTACATTAATTACAGTTTATGTGCTGTTTTACTAATGTTACATTTGACAGAGGTAAATCTCAAAAAACTCATGTTCAGGCCATATTTCATCCCCAAATCAAAACATAATAATAAATAAAATAATAAATCATATCTGCATAAATAAAATGAAGCCATATACAGTGGGGAGAACAAGTATTTGATACACTGCCGATTTTGCAGGTTTGCCCACTTACAAAGCATGTAGAGGTCTGTAATTTTTATCATAGGTACTCTTCAACTGTGAGTGACGGAATCTAAAACAAAAATCCAGAAAATCACATTGTATGATTTTTAAATAATTAATTTGCATTTTATTGCATGACATAAGTATTTGATACATCAGAAAAGCAGAACTTAATATTTGGTACAGAAACCTTTGTTTGCAATTACAGAGATCATACGTTTCCTGTAGTTCTTGACCAGGTTTGCACACACTGCAGCAGGGATTTTGGCCCACTCCTCCATACAGACCTTCTCCAGATCCTTCAGGTTTCGGGGCTGTCGCTGGGCAATACGGACTTTCAGCTCCCTCCAAAGATTTTCTATTGGGTTCAGGTCTGGAGACTGGCTAGGCCACTCCAGGACCTTGAGATGCTTCTTACGGAGCCACTCCTTAGTTGCCCTGGCTGTGTGTTTCGGGTCGTTGTCATGCTGGAAGACCCAGCCACGACCCATCTTCAATGCTCTTACTGAGGGAAGAAGGTTGTTGGCCAAGATCTCACTATACACGGCCCCATCCATCCTCCCCTCAATACGGTGCAGTCGTCCTGTCCCCTTTGCAGAAAAGCATCCCCAAAGAATGATGTTTCCACCTCCATGCTTCACGGTTGGGATGGTGTTCTTGGGGTTGTACTCATCCTTCTTCTTCCTCCAAACACGGCGAGTGGAGTTTAGACCAAAAAGCTCTATTTTTGTCTCATCAGACCACATGACCTTCTCCCATTCCTCCTCTGGATCATCCAGATGGTCATTGGCAAACTTCAGACGGGCCTGGACATGCGCTGGCTTGAGCAGGGGGACCTTGCGTGAGCTGCAGGATTTTAATCCATGACGGCGTAGTGTGTTACTAATGGTTTTCTTTGAGACTGTGGTCCCAGCTCTCTTCAGGTCATTGACCAGGTCCTGCCGTGTAGTTCTGGGCTGATCCCTCACCTTCCTCATGATCATTGATGCCCCACGAGGTGAGATCTTGCATGGTGCCCCAGACCGAGGGAGATTGACCGTCATCTTGAACTTCTTCCATTTTCTAATAATTGCACCAACAGTTGTTGCCTTCTCACCAAGCTGCTTGCCTATTGTCCTGTAGCCCATCCCAGCCTTGTGCAGGTCTACAATTTTATCCCTGATGTCCTTACACAGCTCTCTGGTCTTGGCCATTGTGGAGAGGTTGGAGTCTGTTTGATTGAGTGTGTGGACAGGTGTCTTTTATACAGGTAACGAGTTCAAACAGGTGCAGTTAATACAGGTAATGAGTGGAGAACAGGAGGGCTTCTTAAAGAAAAACTAACAGGTCTGTGAGAGCCGGAATTCTTACTGGTTGGTAGGTGATCAAATACTTATGTCATGCAATAAAATGCAAATTAATTATTTAAAAATCATACAATGTGATTTTCTGGATTTTTGTTTTAGATTCCGTCTCTCACAGTTGAAGAGTACCTATGATAAAATTTACAGACTTCTACATGCTTTGTAAGTAGGAAAACCTGCAAAATCGGCAGTGTATCAAATACTTGTTCTCCCCACTGTATATGTATATATAACTTTTTAAACACTCACTACTAAAGTTTGACCTTCAGTTCAGAACTTTGGCTCAGTTTTTATACAAAAAGTGTTGACATTAAACATTGTTGCAGAAAAAGATAAGTGACATCTAACTAATATTATTATTAGTGATTTTGCCAACGATGAGGCGTCAGTGTGTATATCAGCACTGCTGTATTCACTGCATATGAATTATGGTCAGGCTGTCTATTATCTAGTATCTGCCAAAACTGTGTCTTATATAGCAGCATCAGGAACTACCGTTATAAATCACGTCCATCTGAGTTTTGCTGACGCCACATATTTTACAGAATGGACATCCTGGACGAAGCTTTCAGGCTCATAAATTCTCATAGAAAGAGTCAAACTTAACCAAACGCGTGGAAACTAGCTTTCATCACATTTATCGAGTCGGTCCTCAAGATTAAGAAAGAGCAACGGAAAGAGAACATTTATACAACCGAGAACATTTATACAACCAAGTCAGATAAAAATCAACCCAAGATATGTTGCTATAAAAACAGGCCTGTGCTGTTTCCTTTTCAATTTCATTATTGACTTTTTAAGTTTAGTTTAGTTTAGTTTAGTTTAGGCTTTTTTTTTACATTTATAGTCAAGCACAAACTGTAATTATTTTATTTTAAATTTTATTTTATTTTATTTTATTTTATTTATTATATTTTATTTTATTTTTGAACTTTTTTCTTTAACATTCCAGATTTAAATGCACTTCAATAATAATAACACTTCAATAATTTTTTGTATAGTCCAGTACAAACTGTAATCCAATTCTTGCGTATCTTTTGTGTGTGTTTTCTGTCAGGTTCCCAGGTTAAAGCACCCTAACCCGTTCTACCTGGGCTCGTTGAAGAAGAGTCTGACTGACAGGGAAACTGAGGAGATGCACAATGTTCTCAAGTCAGTTAAACATCATCTAGTCTCAGGGACTATCATACTTATTCACCCCCGGTTTAACAGACGAGGCTTAAGCTAGTCCCAGACTAAAATGCATGTCTGAGCTGTTTTAACTGAAAGCAACTTTCACTCACATATCTTAAAATATGTCAGTGCCATTGTTTTGTCTCAAAATGCACACCAGTGCATGTGTTTTTCTAAAACACATTAATAAAAGATACTTAGATGTCCTAATTGAACTAAAGACCTAATCCTGGCTTAATGAAATCAGGCCATAGTGGGGGTTTTTTGTGTCATTTTTATTACCTTTTGTGTTTCATTGAAGAAATGTCATGCAGGGTTGTAACAAGCATAGAGTAAGTCAGTTTAAATGTCTAAATGACTGTGTGTGTTGACAGACTGACAGCAGGCGCTGAGAACACGCTGTTCCATTACGTGCTGATGGAGACGGTGCAGGGCATCTTCATCGCTCCCACACACAGAGAAATCAATCATCTGAGCGGCTCCATCCACCCACAGCTCATTCACAACTTCTACCACTGCTGTCTGTCCATACGCCAGGCCTTCCAGCAGAGCCTCCCCACACGGGTAACATCGCACTTCATCTCATCATTACTATTTTTTTGGTTCCATATATATATATATATATTAGGGATGCACCGAAATTTCGGCCGCCGAATTTTCTGTTTTTGGCCGAAAGAGAAAAAAGGCTGAAAATATGAGCCGAAAATATGCCGCCCCGCCCATCCGTGTTCAGCGATCAGGTTTCACTCTCTCGCAGCATGTTTTGTAACTTTGCGAGCGGCTCCGCTTCCGAAGATGCACAGCTTCTAAACGACTGCTCCGTGTTCCGCTCCGTGTGTGCGCCCCGTGCAGACATGACATTTCTCTAGACTTGTTTCTGTTTGCACTAGCCCTACTGTGCTGTAATATGGTATGGTATAGCCGTGCTGGGGTAAAATGACGCTACCCTCTCATTCACTGACCCGCTCCTCGCTCTCTCTCTGCTCACATGCTCTGATAATAATAGTTTTCTAGGACTATACATTATTTTGATAATTGGTCAAAAAATAAATCTGTTAAATCTGATTTGAACTGAACTGAATGAAGAATAATATATTGATATTAATTAGTGCTGGGGAAAAATTAATCGTGATCAATCGCATCCAAAAATAAGTTTGTGTTTACATAATATATGTGTGTGTACTGTGTATAATTATTATGTATATATAAATACACACACATGCATGTATATATTTAAGAAATATTTGCATGTATATACTGTATATATAATTTATCTTATATATAAATATAATTTTTTTTATAAAAAATATAAATTTTTTCTTAAATATATACATGCATGTGTGTGTATTTCTATATACATAATAATTATACACCGTACACACACATATTTTATGTAAACACAAACTTTTATTTTTGGATGTGATTAATCACGATACATTTTTCCCCAGCACTAATATTAATATATTGATATTTAATATTATTTGAATATAGGCCTATTTTCTGTCTAATTATTGTGTGTTACTTTAAATAAAAGTGTGGTTATTTTATTTTATTGGCTTGTATTTTTTTTTAATTCAGATTCAGTAAAATTATTGAATTTAATTAAAACATCTAATAATAATACAATTATACAAAAAACTAATTTAAAATAAATGAATAATTATTTTAAAAAAGTAATTTTCTGTTTCGGTTTTTGGCCAAGTGTATCCAGAATTTTTGGTTTCGGCCCAGAATTTTCATTTTGGCGCATCCCTAATATATATATATATATATATATACTGTATATATATGTTAGAAATTATTTCTATTTCAAATAAATGTTTTCTATATTGATCAAAGAATCCTGAAAAAGATTTATCATGGTTTCCACAAATTAGTGTTGTCACAATACTGGAATTTCTAACTTCGATACGATACCTGGAAAAGTATCGATATTCAGTACCATTTTCGATACCACGGGGAAAAAACGCTGGATATACTGTCAAATAGATATTTTTAATATTATTTCTTTTTTTGTCCATCTATTGAAAGTCTAGGCAATCAAAAATGTCATTAATAAGTGATATATAATTGTTCATGAAGGCTGGAAATGAAAAACGCCTTATATTCAGGTGTGCAGAATTATTAGGCACGTTTTCTTTTACAGATAAAATGAGTCAAAAAAGAGATTTAACTCAGATTATTAAATGCCCATGAGAAGGATACAATACTAATGCAATCTAGACATTGCAGTTAAGGCATGACCATTGGACAGTGAAATGCTCATTGGGTCAGACAAAAACAGGTGGCGAAGAAAAGACACGTTAACTGCGAAGGAATTAAGAATTAAGGTGAAGAATTAAGTGTGACACCATCAGGAACCCTTTAGTCTTCAGCGCCACCATTTTCCAGAACTGCAACCTACCTGGAGTCTCCAGAAGTGCAAGGTGTCAGGATCTCAGAGACTCTTCATTTCTCTGCTGTAGTAATATGGACAGGGTTTGGTGTAAATGTGTTTCAGGATCGGAGAGGGACGCAGAGCACTCGAGGTTTGGGTCCAGTCAAAGAACATGGAGTTCTGTTCCAGTGCAAACCTGAGAACTGGACCGACCAGAAGAAACCAGCTCCCACCATGACCTACTGGGTTATAGGGTACATGACCTCTGACCTCCAGCAACTTATAATGAGTCAAGGACATATTCCATAGGTTGAGTTTAGGGATGCGCCGATATGATAATTCTTTATATTTAAAAAACGATAAATCTAAATCCAAATATTTATATAATGTTTGAGAGCCTGATTACAAAAACAAGTCTCAGCATTAAAAGTCATGTCCCAAACACACAATTATAATGATCTCATTATAATTTTATGAAGCCTATATGACAGACTTGCGCTGCACACATTGCACTCAACTGTATTGTCTTTTCCAATCTTTCCAAGGTTGGATTATTTAATAACAACTGTAACAATATTTTCCAACCTTACTGTTTTTACTGATTTTTGATCAAATAAATGCAGCCTTATGAGATTTCTTCCAGAAACAAACTTTTGAACAGTAGTGTATTTAATTCTATATATAATTAAAAATCTACATTTTTTTTTCCTTTTTAAAATGTAAAAAACATTTTTTCTTTTAATTTAAAGGGGTCATGAACTGAGAAATCAAATTTTCCTTGAGCTTTTGATATATAAGAGGTCACCATACTATATGAATATCCTGTAAGTTTCAGAACTGAAAACGTCCTTGTTAGTCCAATAAAAGCTTTTATTGACACCAGGCCCAGGAAACGACAGGTTTTTCAAAGTGGGGATCTATGACGTCAAAGGGAGGCAAGCACCGCCTCTGCAGAAGAAGATCAACGCCTACTTCATCACTGCCTGTTTAGCCCCGCCCACCGATTCGTGCATGACATGCAATAGAATAGGTAGCCTTTAGTAACATAGGCCTATGTGGTGTTAAACCAGATCGAGCTACCAAGCAATAAACATGCCATTGAGGATTACAAAATATTGTGCATTGCCTGGGCTCGACAGTAATACAACATGTGAGTGACTGTGATAATTCTAATGCCTGATCTGAAATGTAATGATTCATGTACAGTCAGATGTTCTTTGTCTGTGTGTCAGTAAATCAAACCAGTGACTAAACGTCAACTTGCGTTGTTTCTCTTAGTAGGATGAAAATAATCTGTTATTTAACGGTGATTAAATTCTATAAAGAAAGTGATCAAAGAAAGCTCCCTTTGCAATCGTTGGAGTAGCGCGCGCTGAATCTGTCAATCAAACAGGGAGAGTTTATCAGTGACGCGTTTATCAGTGACTTCCGTTTTATTCAACGAATCTCTTAACTATATCACGTTTGCACTGTTAGTGAAAATGAAAGCATTCGTTAGTGTACAGAAACTGAGTTGCAATGACGAGATCACTGCTTTCATGCGCTCAACATGTCTGTGATCGGCTACAATGTTCATCACTGCAACCTTTCATGCCACGATCTGAATATAATGCCATAGATCTAAATGTAATGCAACACTTTTCACGATTAGTTAACCATGAGAGCTGTAATAGTAAAAACGCTCTAAAAGAGAGAGTAATACTTAGCTATTTCAAATGGAAAGACGTTAGCCAATCACAGCAGTGGGCGTTTACACTGAAGTCTCACAGCAGCCAATCACAGCAGTGTGCATTTACACTGAAGTCTCACAGCAGCCAATCACAGCAGTGGGCGTTTACACTGAATTCTCACAGCAGCCAATCACAGCAGTGTGCGTTTACACTGAAGTCTCACAGCAGCCAATCACAGCAGTGGGCGTTTACACTGAAGTCTCACAGCAGCCAATCACAGCAGTGGGCGTTTACACTGAAGTCTCACAGCAGCCAATCACAGCAGTGTGCGTTTACACTGAAGTCTCACAGCAGACAATCACAGCAGTGGGTGTTTACACTGAACTCTCACAGCCGACACGCCCCTTAAAACAGAACGTTCAAACCAGAGGGCTAAAATAAGGGTAGGAAAAGTGCCTTTTATTTATAAATTATGACAATTTTTGATGTAAAAAGCATTCTAACATTATAAGTGCACCCCAGGAAACATAATAAAACAATAAAACAACACAGTTCATGACCCCTTTAACAATTTTGAATTTTTAATAATTACAATTTTAAATATTTGTCCATTGTTTTTTTTTCTGATAAATGAGCATGTGGCCCATTACTATTATCTACTATTATAGCATGTATTAATATTTTCAATTCACTTTAATTGTTACTTCAACACACCAAACATCCTCCTATAATCCTTCTCTCACTGTGATTCACCAACACACATATTTTGTGCATTTCCACCTCTGATTCTCCATCTTCTGTTTGCATGGCAGGCGAATGCTTCTCGAACCGGTCCCTCAGGAGTTTTACGTGTGCTTCCATGACTCCGTGGCAGAAGCTCCTGTGGAAATGGCCTTCCGGCTGTCCTTCGGCTTGGCCGTGTAGCCCAGCGGCCTTCAGCGTCATCCGTCATACAGCACGAGAAGCTTTTCGTGAGGTATGTGTGGAAACGAGGACAGAAAACTCTGCTACTGCTATGTTATTGTGGACTTTGTGCACCTTGGAAGTTAAATACAAGCAGAACAATGAACCGGTCAGATGATAAAATGCTTCTGAAATGGTGAACAAGCACAACTTTGATACCTCAAACTATGCTAGATTTCACAAGCTACAGGCTCACGAACCCTCGCGGCAGACAGGCGATTTTTCACTTGCCTTTTCCCTGCTGGATCAAGTGGAATGAGGTTTTCTTGGCAGCGTTTATGACCACAGCCTTACTGGAACTTTGTGATATGAAATGTTTTTGTATTTTATTTAAGGTGTGGAACTTCATAAGTTAAAAGTTTGTAATACATTGTCCATCCAACAAATGTGCATCATTTATCAAATAAATGAAAGCAGATTTACTTTAGGTGTTCTTTATTTCAGTGGTTTTACAAAAATAAACCCCGCTCAACAATAGGTTCGTTACATAGCGAGTTGCTATAAACCATTATTATACTCAAATTCAGTGAAACAATTTTCACGTTTTACAGAAGGATTTACATTAAAACGTGTTCTCTTGCCGCTGAGCTCAATTCAAAGTAGCTTTGTGAAGTACTTTCACAGAAATTCATTCTCATGATTTATGAATTTTCTGTAAATCGTTTGTAATTCTTAGTTAAGTATTATTATAGTCGCATTGAATTAAAAAAAACACTTTAAATTTGCATTAGGTATATTTAAAATTAACAATGAAAACTACTTACTGCATTTTTAATGTTAATTTCTACATATGCCAATACATTTTAAACAGTTCAAGTTGTTTACATTTATGTTAATTAGTTTAGTTTATTTAATTTATTTAACAGGGACCATACACAACAATAGCTAAATAGCTCATTTGCATCTGTATTGTGTATTATAATGTATTATGAAAGACCAATAAACAATAGTATATTTATAAATTAACATTTAACTGCAGTAAAACATTGTTCATTGTAACTATTGTTAACAAATTGACCATAAAGTGTTACGGTTTCTTGAATCGCACTTTATGTGGGTTTGAATGCACAAACTTCAGCATGATTTTACACTGATTATTCAGAGAATTGTATCTTTTGTTCAACGTAATTGTATCGACCTGCTGTTCTGAAGTACGCAGCGTTCTCAAACACTGTTTAAGCGACTCCCTCCAGCAGAATCAGGTTCTTCTTGTAGCACTCCAGGCTGCACAGGGGCGTCCCGCTCTTGGAGCAGGAGTATTTCTTCAGGTTGGAGCATCCCGACACCCCGCAGCTCGCCGGCGCAGGAGGAGGCACTGGCGCCGCTGCAGGCACCGGGACGGGGATCCCGGCCGGGTAGGAAACGGCCGCGCCCTGGGCGTTACTGCTGTACCTCACCATGGGCACCTGGGCCTGTTTTGACTTGCGCTCCCTCATGCTCTTCATCTTGGCCTTGCTGGTCTTGGTCAGTCTCTCGATGGTCTGGTTCTTGTTCTCCTCTGCTTTCTTGGCCGCCTGAAGACGTCTTTTGCGGGCGCGCTCCTCGCGTTTCTGCATCATCTCGGCCGTCAGCTCCTTCTCTTTGTATCCCATGGGAAGCTCCAGTAATGGCTGGATCTGCTGCTTATGTAAGAGGGCTTTCTGCTCAGACAGAGAAGACACTTTGTCAAGGTACAGTTCACTCAAATACTTCCAAAAGTTACCAATCAACAGCTGTTCATTTTCAACTTACATACACTACCGTTCAAAAGTTTAAGGTCGGTACGATTTTTATGTTTTTGAAAGAAGTCTCTTTTGCTCAGCAAGGCTGCATTTATTTGATCAAAAATACAGAACATTTTTGAAATATTATTACAATTTAAAATAACTGTTTTCTTTGTGAATATATTGTAAAATGTAATTTATTCCTGTGACCAAAGCTGAATTTTCAGCATCATTACTCCAGTCTTCAGTGTCACATGATACAATATGATGATTTGCTGCTCAAGAAACATTTCTGATTATTATCAGTGTTGAAAACAGTCGTGCTGCTTCATATTTTTGTGGGAAACCGTGCTAGATTACAGGATTCTTGGATGAATAGAAAGTTCTTTGAAATAGAAATCTTTTGTAACCAGTGTTGGGTAAAGTTACCTTTAAAAGTAATGCGTTTCGATATTGCGTTACTTCCAAAAAAGTAACTAATTGCGTTAGTTACTTTTTTATGAAAAGTAATGCGTTGTTACTTTTACATTACTTTTTCTGGGTTGGGTTTGCTTGTTTGTTTTTAATAACAAAAAACAAAACAAAAGTTCTATTTTACACCAAAGCCCTTTTTACACCAGCCTGAGGCTTATTCATTTCATTCATTTTGAAGGAAATGCAAATTCAGGCCTATACAGTAGAGGGCGTAGCTCAAACAAAACTTTCAGCTGCTGCCATTCTGGATCACAGAAGAATAGGACGCAGGAGAAGAAAGTTCAGCACTCTCCCTGCGTCCCAATGTCCACACTATCCATCCTTAATAGTATGTGAGATTAGAATCAGTGTGTCCCAAAGCATAGTATGTTGAAAAGAGTATGTCAAAAGTCCCCGGATGGTCTACTATTTCCAGTAGATTTTCAAAGTGTGGATCCGTGCACACTCTAAAGGCTAATATTGCCCACAACCCATTGCACTTTGGAGGAGGATTCGGTTCATAACTACAAACACGGGTAAAAAGTGTTAAAACTACAAAACATGGTGGATATGCGTGACCAACGGTGAGAGGTTTAAATAAAGGTTTGAGTGACTAATAATCAGTTTAACCTGATAAAAAAATATTTATTCAATGTTATCCGTGTTATATTTTATCTGCAATAACAATGTAGACTTTTATAAAGATCCATTTGGCCATTCACTTTTAAATGCATCATTATGTTATGTTATGTTATGTTATCCGCATGAAAGACCCGCGACTGCAGATCAACGTGCTACTGCATTTCTCTCCGATATGGTAGGAAATTAAATTAAATGTGGAGGATTTTAACTGTGACAAGACCAGTTTACGGTGACAGGATGCAACAGAGCAAATACGCAATTGTATGACATGATAGTATGTCCCAAAGCTTGCCCACTGTTCTGCTACATGCTCAAAAGTATGTACTTTTTCTTCACAAAAAGAGTATACATTTAGGGCGTAGTATAAGTAGGCGAATTGGGGCGCAGCATATTACTTCTGCAATAAAAACAAAGAAATTAAACACATATGTGATGTTTATCTTTATTCATTTTTGCTTTATTTGTATGGCTGAATTGGATCACCGAAGGTCAGCAGCAAAGACATTGGTTAATAAAGTGAGATTAAATACATAAAGTATATTTGTGTTATTCAACACATTTAATTATTGCAGGTTTGCATAATATTCTGAGTTTGCATTTCGCTGTTTTTATTCATTTGGAGGAATACTCATCTGTTTTTGTACACGTGAGATGAGTAAATGTCTAGAACTACAACAAGCATCATGTTTACACACAACGCCTCTGCACTCTTGATTTCTCTCAACACAAGGCTGGGAAAACAAAGTAACTTGCATTACTTATTTGAAAAGGTAACTCCTATATTGTGTGGTCAATTTAAAAGTAATGTGTTACTTTACTAGTTACTTGAAAAAAGTAATCTGATTACCTAACTCAAGTTACTTGTAATCCGTTACCGTAACGTCATACATGTCTTTACTGTCACTTTTGATCAATTTAATGCATCCGTGCTGAATAAAAACAATAATTTCTTCCAAAACAACAAGAACAAAAATACTATCTGTTTGGATTGTGTGTTTTTGTTTTATTTACAGGGTTCCTATGCAGTATGGAAAAGTATGGGATTTTTATTTTAGTATTTCCAGGTCTGGATAAGTATGAAAAATGTGTTTCCATACTATTTTGTTTTGTAAAATATAGTTTTTTAGTGAATATGTGAGTGGATTTGCACTGCGTGATTATTTACAGATGACTGTACTAAATAAATACTGAATATAATGCTATATGGGTGAGTATTTTATGGGCGAGGACTTGTATGGAGTAATAATGCCTGATAATGATTTCATCAGTAAGTTTATAGTATAGCAAACATTATGATACTGAATGGCATATTTTGAAAATAATATTTTCTAAATAAATGCAATGAGTGACAATATTATTTTAAAACATATAATATGTTCGCAGTCAGTGAAAGCGTATGAAACATAATCCAGTATTTTTTGGATTATTTTGCAGTTTTAATAAAACGGTGCTATTAATTGATTTGTATGAGCTACAGTACCTAGCTACAATATTCATATAGCATAGCAATGTAACATATGTTTTTTAATGTCATTTATCAGATGGTAAAGGGATAGTTCACCCAAAAATGAAAATGACCCCATGATTTACACGCCCTCAAGCCATCCTAGGTGTGTATGACTTTCTTCTTTCAGATGAATACAATCTGAGTTATATTAAAAATGTCCTGGCTCTTCCAAGCTTTATAATGGCAGTGAATGGGAGCCCAAAATTTGAAGCCCAAAAAAGTGCATCCATCCATTATAAAAGTGCTCCACACGGCTCCGGGGGGTTAATAAAGGCCTTCTGAAGCGACTCGATGGGTTTGTGTAAGAAAAATATCCATGTTTAACACGTTATAAAGTAAAATATCTAGCTTCCGGCGGACCATCGTCCGTATTGAACTTACGAAGAAAGTGTAACGCCTCTCGCAGTTCAAGACGCTTACGCTACGTCCGACGTCATCGTCGCGCCAGTTACACTTTCTTCATAAGTTGAATACAGAAGGCGGTCTGGAGGAAGCTAGATATTTTACTTTATAAAGTTTTAAACATGGATATTTTTCTTACACAAACCCATCGAGTCGCTTCAGAAGGCCTTTATTAACCCCCGGAGCCGTGTGGAGCACTTTTATAATGGATGGATGCACTTTTTTGGGCTTCAAATTTTGGGCTCCCATTCACTGCCATTATAAAGCTCGGATTAGCCAGGACATTTTTTATTAAAACTCAGATTGTATTCGTCTGAAAGAAGAATGTCATATACACCTAGGATGGCTTGAGGGCGAGTAAATCATGGGGTGATTTTCATTTTTGGGTGAACTATCCCTTTAATAAGGTCAGAAAAATACACAAAGTCGTCTGGAAAAGTATGGAATCTGTGTAGGAACCCTGTATTTTGTATACTAGTTTCTTCCCCATCCCACTGGTCATATGTGTTTTTATACGGCACCTGTCTGGCCGTGAGCAGAGACTCATCGATCTCTTTCTTTAGCTCTCCATTATCATCCAGCTCTCCCTTCTCCAGCGCGTCCAGCCATCGCTCCTCCTCGTCCATCGGGCCTCCCAACAGCGAGTCCGTGTCCATGTCCGGCAGGGGAGACGGGTCCAGGTTACTGTCCTCATCTGGGTATTACACACAAAAACACACATGCACATTAACACTGCCTGGTTTTTCTCTAGATTCGGCTCAAGGTTTTACATATTCAATTCCCCCCTCACCCAGCCAGGCTCTGTACTGCTCTATAGGAACGCCCTCTGACGGCACGTCATCGTCAGAGTCGTCATCATCCTCATCATCATCGCCATCATCATCAGTCTCTACGTTCAGAGGCGACACTGAGCGCAGAGAGTCCGGGATCACTGTGAACGTGGGCACACTGCACAAACACAAAACGCCTGATCAAATCTGAGACAACATTACACTTCATGAATTGAACCTGCAAACTTTTGGTTTCCAGTCCAGATCTTTAGTCTACACTATGCCTAATAATCATTTACTTGGCAATTTCGTTCTAAACTATATTAATATTTTTAGTGAAACACAAAAGAAGCTTTTTGTCTATAATATATGTAATTTTTTGGGGTGAACTGTTCATTTATAGCAGGAATAAACCAATGTAAAGAAAAACCATATGTATTCATTTGTTACATTAATATCTGTAAGAGATTTGTTCTGTTCTCACTCCATGAGTTCAGTAAGACAGACACCCGTGAATTGTTATATTGTAAATATATTGATGGTATGATGTTAAAAGAAAAATACAAAAAACTCATGTTTTAAAGTCTCGGCCTCTTTTATTGCGGACCAAAAGCAAACATCTGTTTGGCTGAGATGAACATTCAAACGTGCATTAGGGAAAATGGCTATTAAACATTTCATAGAGTTGAAATGAAGAAATTAATTAAAAGCACCTTGTTAAACCTGTTGCACCATAAGTCTATTTTAAGTATTTATTAGTATAAAGTTATAATTTCAATTTGTGCACTTTGCATGCGTTCGGTTGCACATTTAATCACTTCTATTTGCTTTGTCTATTTAAAGGCACAATATGTAATTTTTCGCCACTAGAGATCGCTTATTCAAAACAAAGGCGTGGCTTGATGACGCCTGGATTTCGTGGAATTATGGGAGTTGTTGTCTTCCCCTCTACAGCCGGTGGAAAAGAATCCGACGGGACTCGTTCAGAAATCATATTCATGGATGAGCTAATGTATTAAAGATTTATTAACTGGAGCGATTGCTAATGAGAGACAAGAACGACACACGGCTCGAGAGCAGTGGAGCTTTTATTCTGCCACAGACGAGCGCTTCCGCTTCGTCCGCTCATGTGTATGTGGGGTAACGCAGCGCTGTTTTATCATATTACACACATTTGAGTGTGTTGAAAGTTATGTTATAATGCTACTCTGTGTTATCACTCGGCGGCTGCTATGAGACACTTGTTCACACTGCAGTGAGCTAGACCGATATTAGGCATGGTAAAACATGGTACTCGCGGTAAATCAAGAAAACCAGATTTAAACAATAAGACTAACTGTGTTGAGCTGTATAACAATGATTAGTTTTCTGTCGATTAATGTAACCTGTCTATTAAAACACAAACACATCATATATTAAAGTGTCTTTGGTGTTTCCATGGTTTCTACAAAATAAAACCGGAAATCGAGGGTAACGCGGGTATGATGTCATTGATAGGCGACGCACGGTCCGTGTCCTGGTTAAAATTGCTTATTTCTCTGGATTTAAACATTCTTGGGAACATCTGGGATAATGTAAGTCAACAAAATATATAACACTGTTCTAGTGGTTTTTGGATATTTTAATCTAAAAATCTTACATATTGTGCCTTAAAGAATATGTGCAACAATTAATTTTTTTAAACATTCTGGAACAAAAATGTACAAATAAAAAAAATGTATGCACAGATATTATGTACAATAATGTTTTAACATAAAAGTCTAACATGTTAGTAAATACCACAATTAAGGGAGTGCGAAAAAAAATATAAAATAAAAAATAATAATCCATATTGCATAAAAATATCTGTATTCTTTCTCATTGAAAATCTAATCTTTTCCAGTTGAAGACATTTTAAATTGTAATTTTGTTGTCTAAAGAAATGCAAAAGGAGTTAATATACAGTTTGTTATATCATATTTGATGCTCACATTTTAACATAATAAATAAATAAATAATGTATGGATAATCCAGTAAACCTAAGTTGCTTCAGTCCAGTAAATGTTCACCTTGAAATGTTAATAACAGTATAAAAGTTATTCTTATGCTTTATTTTTAAAAAATCATGAAAGATTTATTTATGCATCACGACCTGAATGGTTATTTTTACAATTATAATAAAAGCTCAGAAGGCATGTGTGCAACAGGTTGTTCAAAAGCAGTTTTGATCAAATATGTGCAGCATTTTAATGTTTCTCTTTTTTTCTGAAGGAATTCTAATGGAACGTCCATGATAATTTGGAACCATTTCCTAAATGGATCAATACAAAAGGCTCATGTTTAGAAGTCTCAGCCTAACTTGTTGTTGGTAAGATCACTGACCTCTTGGTGCCCAGAGTTTGACCTCCAAGTTTGATCTTGAGTTTGAGTTGCGGAGGTTTGAGCACCAGCATCCCGGAGTCCGACTCCAGAGCTTCAGAGGAGAAACTGTGTCCATCATCTCGATGATGCTTCTTCTTGTGCTTCTTGTGCTTTTTGTGTTTCTTCTTGTGGACGTTATAATCATCCCCGTTTCCTGAAAAACAAACATCAACCAACCGCACAGTTCCGATGACATTTAGTTGATTAGAAATGCAGGAATAAATGAATATACACTCAAGGTCTTACTTAACTGTAAGGTCCACATTACCGTGCATGTTAAAGGAATAGTTCACCCAAAAATTATTTCATAATTTACTGACCCTCAAGGCATCCTAGGTGTATATGACTTTCTTCTTTCAGTCGAACACAATCGGAGTTATATTAAAAAATATCCTGTCTCTTGCAAGCGTTATAATGGGAGTGAATGTGGGACGAGATTTTGAAGCCCATAAAAGTGCATCCATCCATTATAAAAGTAATCCACACGGCTCCAGGGGTTAATAAAGGCCTTCTGAAGTGAAGCCGTGTGTAAGAAAAATATACATTTAATATTCCACTGGAGCCATATGGATTACTTTTTGGGGCTTCAAAATCTCGTCCCCCATTCACTCCCATTATAAAGCTGGGAAGAGCCAGGATATTTTTTAATATAACTCTGATTGTGTTTGGCTGAAAGAAGAAAGTCATATACACCTAGGATGGCTTAAGGGTCAGTAAAGGATGGGATAATTTTCATTTTTGGGTGCGAACTATTCCTTTAACATGTTTTTAATACTCAAAAAGACACGTGGGTAAATTAACACTCAATTATATTACTCTCACCTCTACAAGAGCATTAAATGAGACTTACCAGCGAGAAATCTGGGGTGAATCATGTCTTTTCTTTTCCCCATGGACACGTAAAATGAGTTTGAGCTTAATTAATCAGCACAATAATCATACTGAATACATATATGGCTCTATTCGTCCAATTGCAGACCAGATCAGATTAACGCAAAAGAGCTAATTTCTGTGCAAACTATCTGTTAATTCTGTTAAATAAACTAAATCTCTGAAAGAACACCTCCGGTATTAAAACGAAATATCAACTATGATACGATAGCAATATAGATAAGCCTTTCGTAGACATTCTTTCTCCCTTAGCATTCTAGCATTGTGTTTACAAATGTAATGTGCTTCCTAGTGGCAAAGCATTGTGGGTAATGTAGTTCGCTCGCTCACCGCTGCATCTACATATCGTCACAAATGTACTCTGTTGCAGGACAGTAGATGTGATTTGCATTATTATATTATTACTATTATGTGAACGCAGCATAATTCTCATGTTTTAAATCTTGGTTGTGTGTTTTCGGTTTAATGGGCAATGGCGATGTCATTTGCTGCCTGTTATTCTTCTCAACGCATCTTAGACAGAGCCAATCACAGTCGTTTGTGATTACCGGGTGTTTCTGTTCGCTAAAGGAAGAACAAACGTTTAGACATGTCCAAAATCCCCACACTACTACTTTGGCCACTTAAACACTATTTGGGACAGTGTCTCAAAAAACACTACACGGACCAGAAAGCTTTGCGGGAGACGGTCAACGGTACGGGAAGTTACGGGTCAGTAATGTGCTTTAAAGGTTACGCTTGTAGATTGTAAAATGTGCGTCGTTTTACAAAGCTTGAAGTTCTGATGATTCGTATTATGTATTTATTTGTATGAATGGTGATTTTGTTGATTTGCGCGTGATTTATTTGCACGCTCGTGCTATGTGGGTTTGATCGCTGTTGACGTTTGGAGTTGAACTTTGAGCCGTGCACGAGCATGTCAGTATGTTTTCCGTAAATATATGTTTTTCTTCGAAATTTAAAAGAGATCGAGATTTTAACCCAGGAGTGAATTTAAAATGCACCTTGTTAAACCTGTTGCACAAGAAATCAATTTCATGTTAGCTTAAAATGTCATAATCAAAATGGGATCAGTATGTATTATTTATTACACAAGGCAGATTTATGTTTGTTCCTTGCATACTTTTTTTTGTTGCACAATAAAGTGCTTTATTTGTCTGTTTATGAATATGTGCATCATTCACATTTTTCTCTTTTTTTGGAGTTTATTTAACAATTTGGAACCAATTCCTCTCTAACAAGGTTCAGTTAATGGGCTTTTACACTTCAAATGTCTAAATGATTGCATTGCTAGATTAGTTTCTTCTAGGGCTGTCAAATCAATTAATCGCATATAACATAAAAGTTTGTGTTTATAATGTGTGTGTGTGTGTGTGTGTGTATATATATATATATATATATATATATATGTACACACACATACACATATGTTATATAAACACAAACTTTTATGTTAGATGCAATAAATCGTGATTATTCGTTTTGACAGCACTAGTTTCTTTTATATTATTCGATCCAGTTAAATGTGGATAATCCCATTAAAAGTCCCATTGCTTCCAAATTATGAAACTTGTTTTTGTAACAAACTCTAGTACAGATGCACACAAATTAAAATCACTTTTCTTTGCCTTGTCTGTTTAAAAAAATGTCCTCCATCCCATCAGAAGCATGAATTACGCTCGCTTTCTGACAGCTGTGAGCGCAGCAAGAAAACCATCGGCTATTCGCTTACTGAGTGAGTCTGATTTTTATTATTATATTACTGTTTATTGAAATGAGCTGCCTGACTGAGATAATCTTAAAAGGCACTGAATGTTCAGTAATATTATTGATTTGACTTCACTGGTCCTATCGGATGAGGACGAAACTTGAACTGACTGTCAGATAATGTCTTCTGTAGAATTGAACTCATTTCATAATTGATGAACTTTAAACAGTTATTGAACTGACTTGAGCCGAATAATGACACTGTTTTCTTCTGTAGGGCTGCTTTACAGCAGAATTCGAATGTGTCTCATATTTGACGAAGTTTGCATCATTGATCGTTATTGAAAAAAGCTGCTGTGAAACAATCTGTATTGTATAAAGCACTATATAAATAAAGGTGACTTGACCTAATAAACCGTGACACAGCCTCATTTATGTTGTCATTATTATGACCCAGCTGAGCTGCAGCAGCGATCTCCTCCGTCTCTGATCTCTCTGGCCGGAGGAGCTCCCAATCCCAACACCTTCCCGTTCCAGTCGGCCATCATTAAAGTGAAGGGAGGAGATGATGTGGTGTTGGATGAGACACTGATGAAGAGGGCGCTGCAGTACTCCGTCTCATCTGGGTATCAAACACTACACTATTGCTCAGTGCTGGGTAGTAACGGATTACATGTAATCTGATTGCAAAAATAAAGATTACAGTTACTTTTTTGTAGATTACATATTAATGGGGGCAATAAATTGGGGGCTCGTCCGGGATTTGAACCTGGGACCTCTTGCTCCCCAAACATTATTCAAACAATTATTTATAATTTATCAATTCTCCCTAATTTTTCTTTCTAAAAACGCTTACAATTTATATACAGTCAAACCAAAAATTATTCAGACACCAGATATAATATTTTACTATTGGGTGCAGGACACTATAGTTCATTTATGTAAGTGAGGATAGCAAAATAAAGTAAACTTTGACATATTATACCCAAATATTCTTCATCCAGTGGACTACCAGTAAAACTGATACAAATTTGGGACCAAAATTATTCAGACACTTTGACCTGACCATGTTTTGCTGAAGTGTTTTTTCTTCAATTGCTAATTGCAAAATGAAGCATTGCTTGGTCATTGGTTGACCTAAATTGGTACTTAAATTTAACAGCTGATTGGTTGATTGTAATCCTTTACATACCTTTCTATCAAAGTTATCTGACGTTATCGAGATGAATTTGTTCTGACACAGTTTAACTCAGCGTTCTTGTCATATTTTATTACCATTTTCTAAACTATAGCGAATAAACTGTGATAATGTGTGAAAATGTTGAAGGTGTCTGAATACATTTTGGTTTGACTGTACGTTTGGAAAGTTTTCCAGTTAATTCATGAACCCCAAACCCTTATGCAGCGTTTAATGCAATCCATGTTTTTGATAACAAAGAATGGAATATATTTTCATTTTTTGTATTTTTATATCAATATGGCACACGATAAACGTATTTAAATTAGGGCTGTCAACGTTAATGCGATTAATTCAAAATCCTTTAAAATAATTTAACGCAAATAGCGCAAATAAAGTACTGAAGCACGTGAAACTGCTTCATTACCGTAATTTACGTGACAGATGATCTTAGAAGTCGGGAGTTTATGTTTACATTACGTAAAATGTGTAATCTAATCGATTACATTGCACATCATGTCATTTGTAATCAGTAATGGATTACAATTTGTAAGCACTGCTATTGCTTCATTGGCTTGTATGTGTGTCTGTGTGCTCATAGTATTCCAGAGCTGATCTCATGGATGAAGGATCTTCAGAAAAGCCTCCACAATCCTCCCACAGCCGGCTTCAGTCCAGAGAGAGGACAGATGGAGATGTGTGTCACCACCGGCAGTCAGGAGGGCCTCTGCAAAGTACGCCCACCTCATACACACCACTGACATCCTGTATGATGTTATCTGGGCCATATCAGACAGATAGTGAGCATTTTACAGTGCTATTCATGGTCAGTAATAATTAGGTCAGGGTTATTATAGTTAACTAAGCCTTCCTTCAATTCCCAGGGATCAGCAAGAACTGATAAAACGTGTACCTTGAATCCAATGTAAGTTGCTTTGGATAAAAGGTTCTGCTAAATACATAAATGTAAACTAAAACCATTAAAAAAACTGTTTTATTACTTGAAATAAAATGAATGTTACCAAAGTAAAATTAAATATACATACAAACACCCATCAGGCATAACATTATGACTAATATTGTGTTGGTCCCCCTTTTCCTGCTAAAACAGACCCGTCGAGGCATGGACTCCACTAGACCCCTGAAGGTGTGCTGTGGTATCTGGCACCAAGATGTTAGCAGCAGATCCTTTAAGTCCTGTAAATTGCGAGGTGGGGCCTCCATGGATCGGACTTGTTTGTTCAGCACATCCCACAGATGCTCGATTGGATTGAGATCTGGGGAATTTGGAGGCCAAGTCAACACCTCAAACTCGTTGTTCTGCTCCTCAAACCATTCCTGAACCGTTTTTGCTTTGTGGCAGGGCGCATTATCCTGCTGAAAGACGCCACAGCCACCAGGGAATACCGTTTCCATGAAAGGGTGTACATGGTCTGCAACAATGCTTAGGTAGGTGGTACGTGTCAAAGGAACATCCACATGGATGGCAGGACCCAAGGTTTCCCGGCAGGACCCAAGGTTTCCCAGCAGAACATTGCCCAAAGCATCACACTGCCTCCGCCGGCTTGCCTTCTTCCCATAGTGCATCCTGGTGCCATGTGTTCCCCAGGTAAGCGACGCACCCGGCCATCCACATGATGTAAAAGAAAACGTGATTCATCAGACCAGGCCACCTTCTTCCATTGCTCCGTGGTCCAGTTCTAAAGCTCACGTGTCCACTGTTGGTGCTTTCCGCGGTGGACAGGGGTCAGCATGGGCACCCTGACTGGTCTGTGGCTGTGCAGCCCCATACGCAACAAACTGCGATGCACTGTGTATTCTGACAACTTTCTATCAGAACCAGCATTACCTTATTGAGCAATTTGAGCTACAGTAGCTCGTCTGTTTGATCGGACCACATGGGCCAGCCTTCACTCCCCACGTGCATCATTGAGCCTTGGCCGCCCATGACCCTGTGGCTGGTTCACCACTGTTCCTTCCTTGGACCACTTTTGATAGATACTGACCACTGCAGACCGGGAACACCCCACAAGAGCTGCAGTTTTGGAGATGCTCTGACCCAGTCGTCTAGCCATCACAATTTGGCCCTTGTCAAACTCGCTCAAATCCTTACGCTTGCCCATTTTTCCTGCTTCCAACACATCAACTTTGAGGGCAAAATGTTCACTTGCTGCCTAATATATCCCACCCACTAACAGGTGCCGTGATGAAGAGATAATCAGTGTTATTCACTTCACATGTCAGTGGTCATAATGTTATGCCTGATAGGTGTATATATATATATATATATATATATATATATATATATATATATATATAAAAGCTAAAATAAAAATAACATTTAAAAAAATACATAGGCATAACTAAAAAAATAATAAAAATGACAAAAATACCCAACCAAATTACTAAAACTTTAAATAAATGAAAATGAAAATGGAAAATATAAGCTAATTCAAACTATAATGACACTAAAATAACACTGTCCCTAATAAATGCTCTCGTTGTGATACATTCACTCTGTTCCTGATGTTTGCAAACAGAATTATGCTTGATATTATTAGTGATATGCATATTGGAGTATGTGCCATAATTAAGGATAAAAGCTGTGAAATAGTCTAGCACATTATAAGGATGAAAAAAGATAACAAAAAGAGCAAATGTGAGATAAAAACCACAGGAACAGCAAACGTTTCAGTCACAACATTACCTAATTTGGCACTAAAGAAGGTCATGTTGTGACTGAAACGTTTGCTGTTCCTGTGGTTTTTATCTCACATTTGCTCTTTTTGTTATCTTTTTTCATCCTTATAATGAGCGGGCCTATTTGGATCATCATGTTTTACGGCTTTTTGGAATTTTTACGCACAGAGAGATTATGGTGATTTCTCCGCAATTTGCGGTATAATAAAATTCCTCTTCGTTCTGTTCATCAGATATTTGAGATGCTTGTCAATCCTGGAGACAACGTCCTCCTTGATGCTCCCACTTACTCAGGAACGCTGGCAGCCGTAAGGACAAATGGACCCCATTTCCCATCAACCCTGTTTTACCTGTGATCTCTCTTGAACATTGAGGAGAATGTTTACATGGTAATTATTGCCAACTATTTCATCAACAGCTGCAGCCGCTGGGCTGCCACATCATTAATGTTCGAAGCGATCAGCATGGCATGATCCCAGAAGACCTCAGGAAGGTTCTGGCGCGGTGGGACCCGGACGACGCACAGAAGCCCGGCTGTACCGCACCCAGAGTCTTGTACACCATCCCCAACGGAGGCAATCCGACAGGAGCGTCCATGACTTATGAGAGGAAACAGGAAGTCTATGAAGTAAGCAGTGTTTATTTCCTCAATGCGCACGTACAGAGAACGACGTTCATGTCTGCGTTTGCAAACTTGCATAGAGTATGAGGCCGAAATGGTCCCTGATTTATGATTTAGAGTGTGTTTCTGTGCTCTTTTTATCATGTTTTATACACAATAATTAAAGTGTAATTGTTAAAGACAACTAAAAAACTAGTAAAAATCATTTTTGGTAATTGAAATAGTTGAAATAAAATAAAAACAAAAAAACATGAAAATTAGAAATGAAATAAATTGAATTTGATGTACTAAAGTTACTAGAACTGAAATAAAAATAAATTTAGGCTTTGTGTGCGCGTCTAAACCATCAAATACACAACAAATAGCCTGTCAAAATGACCGGCAATGTTAATTATGTTCTTAATTAGGTTTTTTTATTAAAAAAAATATAACAAAAAGAACCGATAAGAATAACGTTAAAGTACCGGATTGATAAGCAGTATCGGTAAGAGTAGAAAATACTGTTAAAACCTTAACGATGCCCATCTTTAGTAATGATTCATGTACAGTCAGATGTGTCAGTAAATCAATCCAGTGACTAAACGCTCAACTTCACATTGTTTCTCTTAGCAGGATGAAAATAATCTGTTATTTAAACTGTGCTTAAATTATATATAGAAAGCGATCAAAGAACACTCCCTTTACAATCGCTGGAGCTGTCAATCAACCTTTCATGCCACGATCTCAATATAATGCTATAGATCTAAATAAGTGGGCGTTTCCACTGAAGTCTTACAGCAGCCAATCACAGCAGTGTGTGTTTACACTGAAGTCTCACAGCAGCCAATCACAGCAGTGGGCGTTTACACTGAAATCTCACAGCAGCCAATCACAGCAGTGATTGGCTGCTGAAGTCTCACAGCAGCTTCATATGATTTCTTCTTATTATTATTTTATATTAAAACACTCTATTCCAGCATAATATTGAGAGACGACTATTAGTTTGTTGTTTAAAGGGGTCATATGATGGTTTTAAAAAGAACATTATTTTGTGTATTTGCGATTTTAGGTAAAAAAAAAGTCATTATTTTACACTTACTGTACATTATTGTTGCTCCTCTATGCCCCTCCTTTCTGAAACACGTCGATTTTTACAAAGCTCATCGTTCCGAAAAGCGCGGTGTGCTCTGATTGGCCAGTGATCCAGTGCATTGTGATTGGCCCGAATACCTTAAGCGTCTTGACGGAAATGTCACGCTTCTTACCATATTTGGAACATCAGCTCCCAAAGCAAAGCAGTATTGACAGATGATAATGTCGGTCCTACCTTATCAATTTGAGCCCGAATCTGATTCGAATCCGGATGATGCAGATGACCAAGCTGATCGATCAACGTTGCCAGCGCGACTGGACCACAAAGTATCAGATTGGTAAGTTTTGCATTTGTTATCGTAGAAACGACAAAGACAAAGAAACGGTCTGTGCTCTCCCAAGTGCTAGAAACAGTCCTCTGAAAAATGCACAGCACACAGTCGAATATTTGGGTTGTACTGTTCTGGAACAGTGTTGTAACTAAAGCTTAGCCACTGTTTTCTAATTGCCCCTTCTTTTGGAAGGCCAAACAAAGCAGTTTGGCTTTCGCAACGAAAAACACAGCGTCTCCACGACATGGCGGCGCCGGCGGCAACAATACTACAGCGAGTAAAAGTTACGGCTTCTTTCTTTGCGTATACATTTGGGTGGTGTTATGAATCCCTGCCCCACAGACTGACGTAGATTTGTGGGGGTGTGTTTGAACGTGTGGCTGAGCCTTAACTTTTACAAAGAATATCTCTTTGGGTTTGAGACTTTGAGCTTTGTAACTCTGCAGATCTTATACATGCACAAACAGCTACATAACACACTAAAGTCAAGTCAAGTCAAGTCACCTTTATTTATATAGCGCTTTTTACAATAATGCAACAGAATTTGATTCGGCTGTACAGCCACTCTGGAGAAAACGGTGATGTCATCCAGCTCATTTCAATTATCATATAGTCTCAATGCGGGCAGATCAGTAATATAGTTGAAATTTTAGTGTCCCCAACTGAGTAAGCCAAAAGCCAAAGGCGATGGAGAAAAAAACCTTGGGATCCGGCTGACTGCAGTAAACCTCGGGATAAACAGTGAGACAAACATTAGCGTAGATGCCATTCTTCTTATGATGTAACGAGTACATCAGGTGTTATGGGAAGTGTTCCCGGTTCCGGCTGACCTAGTTAATGCAGCCTAAAACAATCATTTAACTGATTTGAATAATATAAATTGATAATGTTCTATGTGTATGCCATAGTAAAGAGATGTGTTTTTAGTCTAGATTTAAACTGACAGAGTGTGTCTGCTTCCCGAACAATGCTAGGAAGACTGCTCCAGAGTTTAGGTGCTAAATAGGAAAAGGATCGACCGCCTGCAGTTGATTTTGATATTCTAGGTATTATCAACTGGCCAGAGTTTTGAGACCGCAATAGACGTGATGGAGTATAATGTGTTAAGAGCTCGCTCAAGTACTGGGGAGCTAAACCATTTAGTGCTTTGTAAGTAATTAGCAAGATTTTAAAATGTATAAGATGTTTAATAGGGAGCCAATGCAGTGTTGACAGAACCGGGCTAATATGGTCATATTTCCTGGTTCTAGTAAGAACTCGAGCTGCTGCGTTTTGGACCAGCTGCAGTTTATTTATTAAGCGTGCAGGGCAACCACCCAGTAGAGCATTACAATAATCTAACCTTGAGGTCATGAACGCATGAACTAACTGTTCAGCATTTTGCATTGAAAGCATGTGCCATAATTTAGATATATTTTTAAGATGGTAGAATACAGTTTTACAGATGCTAGAAACGTGGCTTTCAAATGAAAGATTGGTATCAAAGAGCACACCCAGGTTCCTAACTGCCGACAAGGACTTGACAGAGCAGTCATCAACTGTTAGACAGTATTCTAGGTTACTACTTGTGGAGTTTTTTTGTCCAATAATTAAAAATTCTGTTTTTCCTGAATTAAGTTGCAGGAAATTAATAGTCATCCAATTTTTTTTATATCAGCTATGCATTCCGTTAATCTTGTGAATTGGTCGTGAACAGGACGTGAAGAAATATAGAGCTGAGTATCGTCAGCATAACAATGAAAACTAACGCCATGCTTCCTAATGATATCTCCCAGTGGTAGCATGTACAGGGTGAAAAGCAACGGTCCTAGCACTGAGCCTTGAGGTACTCCATACTGAACTTGTGATCGGTGTGACATCTCTTCATTTACTGCTACAAACTGATAACGGTCGGATAAGTATGATTTAAACCATGCCAATGCAATTCCACTAATGCCAACATAATTTTCGAGTCTATTCAAAAGAATGTTGTGGTCGATAGTATCGAATGTAGCGCTAAGATCGAGTAACACTAACAGAGAGATACAACCACGATCAGATGATAAGAGTAAATCATTTGTAACTCTGATGAGAGCAGTCTCAGTACTATGATATGGTCTAAATCCTGACTGGAAAATCCTCACAGATACCATTTCTTTCTAAAAAGCAGCGTAGTTGTAAGGACACTGCCTTTTCTAGTATTTTTGACAGAAAGGGTAGATTTGAGATTGGCCTGTAATTGACTAATTCTGTAGGATCAAGTTGCGTTTTTTTAATAAGTGGTTTAATAATAGCCGACTTGAAAGTTTTTGGTACGTATCCTAATGACAAAGATGAATTGATATTAAGAAGAGGATCTATGACCTCTGGAAGCATCTCTTTTAGTAGCTAAGTCGGTATAGGGTCGAGCATACATGTTGTTGATTTAGATGATTTAACGAGTTTAGCCAGTTCTTCTTCTCCTATAGCAGTGAATGAGTGTAATTGTTGATTGTCTGTAAGTGTAATTGTCTGATGTGATACTGTAGTAGACGGCTGCATAGTTATAATTTTCTTCCTAATATTATCAATCTTGCACGTAAAGAAGTTCATAAAGTCATTACTGCTGTGCTGTTTGCAGACGTCAGAAGTTGAAGCTTTATTTCTTGTTAATTTAGCCACTGTATCAAATACCTAGGGTTGTGTTTGTTTTCTTCTAAGAGAGTCAAGAAATAAGCAGATCTAGCAGTTTTTACAGCCTTTCTGTGTGCAATCATGCTCTCTTTCCACGAAATGCGAAAAACCTCCAAAAAGTTTTGTTTTCTTCCAGCCGCGCTCCATTTTTCTGGCTGCTGTTTTAAGGGCCCGGGTGTGTTCGTTGTACCACGGCGTTGGACTATTTTCTTTAATCTTCTTTAAGTGCAGGGGAGCAACTGTGTCTAAAGTGCTGGAAAAGAGAGAGTCAATAGTTTCTGTTGCAACATCGAGTTCCTCTAGGCTATCTGGGATGCTGAGGAGATACTAAAGAGAAAGGAAAACAAGAAATCGCATCATATGACCCCTTTAATTGCTCTGAGAGTGTAAAAAGTGTAAACGTCGCTGTGTGTTCTCAACCAATCACTATATTTTCATTGTGTTGTTCATTTGCAGCTTGCCAGGATATATGATTTGCTTATCATCGAGGATGACCCATATTATTTCCTGCAATTCCAAAAAGTGAGTTCCTGTGATTTATGGCTCTCTTCACAGCATCTGTTTGTATTGTGCGATTGATCAGCAGGAAGTGGCAGTCATATACTGACCTCTCTGATAGCCTCTCTATTGCTGCTGCGATAAGATAACGCTCATTATGAACGAGTGTAATGTCAATACTCTGCTCTGTTCTTCTGTCATCCAGCCGTGGGCACCAACATTTCTCTCCATGGACGTAGACGGACGCGTCCTCCGAACGGATTCGTTCTCCAAGATTCTGTCATCGGGGTGGGTGCTGTTGAATGCGTGTTTGTGCTTTAAATGTCAATGGCTTGATTCACTGGGACAGTAGTGCTTTTGTCATGGGACACAGCTGTCAGGGTCATGATATTGAGTCGAGATCAAGGGAAAAAAATGTCTTTCTCAGGGAGTGAGATAAGTACAGCAACATCAAGATATGTACTGGAAATGCTGTCGCTTACATCTTTTACGTGCATTTTTACCATGGTACCATGGCAATACCATATTTTTTTGGAACGGGACATTTGAAGGACTGTTTAATTGTGTGCCATGGTATTATCATCTGACATATTTTGCTGCAAATTATTTGCATTTTCATGTATCAGCCAAGAAAGTAATTAATATTCAAATTATTCAAATTATTTATTATTGCATAGCTTACTGTAACTGTTAGTTGAGCCATAAACATACTAACAAAATAGTGTTATAATTTTGTTATTTATCATATGTATATTGGTTATTTATTGATAAAAAAAATTGTTATATATATATATATATATATATATATATATATATATATATATACACACTCACCTAAAGGATTATTAGGAACACCTGTTCAATTTCTCATTAATGCAATTATCTAATCAACCAATCACATGGCAGTTGCTTCAATGCATTTAGGGGTGTGGTCCTGGTCAAGACAATCTCCTGAACTCCAAACTGAATGTCAGAATGGGAAAGAAAGGTGATTTAAGCAATTTTGAGCGTGGCATGGTTGTTGGTGCCAGACGGGCCGGTCTGAGTATTTCACAATCTGCTCAGTTACTGGGATTTTCACGCACAACCATTTCTAGAGTTTACAAAGAATGGTGTGAAAAGGGAAAAACATCCAGTATGCGGCAGTCCTGTGGGCGAAAATGCCTTGTTGATGCTAGAGGTCAGAGGAGAATGGGCCGACTGATTCAAGCTGATAGAAGAGCAACTTTGACTGAAATAACCACTCGTTACAACCGAGGTATGCAGCAAAGCATTTGTGAAGCCACAACACGCACAAGCTTGAGGCGGATGGGCTACAACAGCAGAAGACCCCACCGGGTACCACTCATCTCCACTACAAATAGGAAAAAGAGGCTACAATTTGCACGAGCTCACCAAAATTGGACAGTTGAAGACTGGAAAAATGTTGCCTGGCCTGATGAGTCTCGATTTCTGTTGAGACATTCAGATGGTAGAGTCAGAATTTGGCGTAAACAGAATGAGAACATGGATCCATCATGCCTTGTTACCACTGTGCAGGCTGGTGGTGGTGGTGTAATGGTGTGGGGGATGTTTTCTTGGCACACTTTAGGCCCCTTAGTGCCAATTGGGCATCGTTTAAATGCCACGGCCTACCTGAGCATTGTTTCTGACCATGTCCATCCCTTTATGACCACCATGTACCCATCCTCTGATGGCTACTTCCAGCAGGATAATGCACCATGTCACAAAGCTCGAATCATTTCAAATTGGTTTCTTGAACATGACAATGAGTTCACTGTACTAAAATGGCCCCCACAGTCACCAGATCTCAACCCAATAGAGCATCTTTGGGATGTGGTGGAACGGGAGCTTCGTGCCCTGGATGTGCATCCCACAAATCTCCATCAACTGCAAGATGCTATCCTATCAATATGGGCCAACATTTCTAAAGAATGCTTTCAGCACCTTGTTGAATCAATGCCACGTAGAATTAAGGCAGTTCTGAAGGCGAAAGGGGGTCAAACACAGTATTAGTATGGTGTTCCTAATAATCCTTTAGGTGAGTGTATATATTTTATATATATATATATATATATATATATATATATATATATATATATATATATATATATATATATATATATATATATATATAAAATGTATTATAAATTACATAGCATTTAATTCAATAGTTTTTAAAATGTACCATCAATTATTTAATATAAATAATTAAGATATGAATTATCTTCCTCAGATTGTGATGTTTATTTTGAACTGGAATGGTTTGTGTTTTTCTGGCAGGTTGCGGATTGGTTTCGTGACCGGACCGAAGCCGTTAGTGGAGCGGGTGGTGCTGCACATCCAGGCCTCTACGATGCACACCAGCACCTTCACGCAGGTCAGGCGGTCCAAAGACATTTTTCCTGTCCTTCCTGTTTCTTTGTCGACTGATTTTACACAATCGTTCCGGAATCAACAGGCGTCAGCAGCACAATCGCTTCAGTAGAGGGTGGTTCCTCATTCCCCAGTAGCTATAATCCGTAAATTACAGGCGTTGTGTTCTTGTTTTAAACACGTACAGTAGAAGCACAAGAGTCTTTGAGAGTGTGGGAGTGGTGAGGACGCGGGTGTGTTTGTGATGTACGTGTGTTTCAGATCCCAGCGGTGATGAATCTGAACTTTAATTCTCACGCGTGAATCTCAGGAGAAGAGATGCACGGAGAAAAACAAGTGTGAGAGCTTTAACTCTGGGGGGAAGATCAGCAAAGTCTTTAAATAATGTTTAATAAATAATAATAAATAATAATAGTTCATATGTATTTTAAACATTAAATAATTTTATAATAATAAATATTGTGTTGTTTTTTTTGTCACTGTGGTGGAACGATTTGCAAATTTAATTAAGCTTTAATCAATATCAACAAAGTCATTAAATAATAATAATATAAATAGTCTAATAAATATTAAATAATATTAAATAACATTTATTTGTTTTAATGAGTCAAAAATATGTATTTTCAAATTAAATAATGTATAAATTAAATACTGTTTTCTTATTTTTGTTGCTGTGGTGTAATGATTTGCAAAATACTCAAATAATGTTTAATAAATATTAAATTATATTAAATAACATTTGTTTTGATAATAGCCAGTTTAATAATAGTTAATATTTTAAACATTAAATACTATATAAAATAAATATTGTTTTATTATTGTTGCTGTGTAATGATTTGCAAAATACTCTGTAATTAATATAAAAAAGTCAACAAATAATCTTTAATAAATATTATAGTAATAAGATATTAGCTAATATTTATTTGAATAATAATTTATAAAATGAATATTGTTTTCATATTTTTGTTGCTGTGGTGTAATGATTTGCAAAATACTCTAATATAAAAAAGTAAATAAAGTTTAAAAAATATTAAAAGATATTAGCTAATATTTATTTGAATAATAATTTATAATATTTATTTTATACAATTAATAATGTATAAAATACATATTATTTAATGAGTATTTTACAAATCATTACACAGCAACAAAAATAAGAAAACAATGTTTAATAAATATTAAATGATATTAAATAGTATTTGTTTTAATAATAGCCAATTTAATAATAGTTAATATTTTAAACATTAAATAGTATATAAAATAAATATTGTTTTCTTAATATTTAATTTTTACATTAAATAATTTATAAAAATAAATATTTTCTTTTTTTTGTGCTATGGTGTATTAATTTGCAAAATGCACAAATACTATCAGCAAAGTCATTAAATGTTTCATAAATATTAAATAACATTTTATACATTAATGTTCTTTTTTATTTATTTTTTAATAATTGATATACCATATCATAAACTTCTCCTCTGTCTGTGTGTCTGCAGCTCATCGTCTCTCAGCTGCTCCATAACTGGGGTCAAGACGGTTTTCTCCGACACATCGATGGGTGCGTTTCTGAGACTTCAGATTATCATGTATTATCATGTAAATGCCCAAGTTCTGCTTAAACTGTTATTCGCTGTGTTTTTCTACATAGACTTCTGTTAAGTTGAGATGTGCTCATGGTTGACATTTG
>CM077168.1:52059487-52089487 GCA_039654105.1 Coreius guichenoti
AAATGTATTGATATGATGCATGTAGCAGCTTTATAAATGACATTGAGCTAATGGACACTTATCACAGACTGATGACTCATTTCTGCATTTCATTCTTAAGTTAAGCCTTGCGTTTTATTATCCTGGCATTAAGTGAGTAGAAACTAGTTAACACTGTTTCTAAAGGACCTGCTGTGACACATGATCGCTGGTGTTGTCATGATACTGGAATTTCCAACTTCGATACGATACCTTTAAAAATATTGATTTTCGATACCACGGGGAAAACTGCCATATACACCGCCATAATTTTACTGCCGTAATTTTGTTATAATAGCTTACACACAGCACAGGGAGGCTTTATTTGAATTGTTGAACTACATTTACAAATGACAAATAATCAGTAATAAAACAAGAACAAATTGCAAACGGTAGCACAAATAAATACAATAGAATAAAAAGACAAATGAAATAAACATGGCTTTAAGTTTTTCAGGTGGATCTAACAGTAAGAAATACTACAGAAATGAAAGTAATCCACTGTAAAATAACACTGCGTAGTTTTCATTGTAAAAGTTAAATAGTTGTGACAGACAGCAGCAGGTTTATTAGGCTGCTGTCACTTTAAGAGCGAATGCACGGATCCAATATACTGATACACAACATGCGTTTTCTCTCAACTAACGTTACAAAACTGACTATATTTGCCTGAATATTTGGCTAGATTGACATTTTGACATGATTTTGACTATTTAAGTGCAATAAGCCACAAAAAAGAACTCAATTTGGTACTTGCGAGCTGTTTGAGAGGCGGCTTTATGTGCACGCCACTTGTATAGATTAGTGGTGAACATACAATAATGACTAAAATTCGGCACAATACAAGCACTATATTTAATCGGAGTGAATGAGAGGAGGCGGGTGTGTGTCAGTTCGCCGTCGGAGGGAAGAGAGAGTGGGAATGCGCAGCTGGTATCGGTTTAGATATTTCAGTATTGATATATATCGAAATATCGATATTTCTGACAACATGATCAATCTCTCTCTATTTTTTGTTATTTCTAAAAGTCATGGGAATGCAATAGTAGATTTTTTTTCCCCTCTCACTGTTGAAAAAATATAGGCTATTTGCAGTGGCTTCCCATATGCACCAGTAGAATTTGCTGTAGTTTTGTTCTGTCTTTTCAGAAAGAGTCCATGCTGGTCACCATTTGACTTAAATATGGTAAAACTACAATTAAGAATAGTAGTATGTAAATATGCATGCCGGCAGAAAAGGGTTCAATAAATCATTAAACAAACTTCATTATTGTATGTAATGCTGATTCTCTCTCAACGTTGTACTTTTACCAAAGCTTTGCCTTATTTTATTACAAAAAATCCCATTGCATTGGTTTTTCCAATGGAGAACTTGCAGATTTTAACAATGCAGAATGCAAGTCCTTAACCTTTGAACACAAATTTGTTACAGTTTTAAAAATAAAGGTTCTTTATTGTCATCTGTGGTTCCATTTAAGAACCTTTAACATCAATGGAACCTTTGCAAAATGTTCTTTATAGTGGAAGAATTTCTTTAGAAAAAAATGGTTGTTTTAGGAACTTTTCACTGAAAGGTTCTTTGGGGAACCAAACATGGTTCTTCTATCCTTTTGGATCCTTTTATTTTTAAGAGTTTAGAGTACTGGCATTCACACAGCTTGTTTCTGTGACAACAGCTTCTTTGTGTACACTACTCAGGGAAAGTGCTTACGAAGGGCTCTAACACACACACACACGCACACTCAGGCGGCAGTGATAAATCTTGGTATTATTGTGCATAAGCTCATGTTATGCACTCATAAGTGTTTTAAAAGCCAGATTAATCGCATGTATGTGTGTTTCTTGAGGTTTTAATGATTTAACACGCTGGTTATAATAAATGGTCAAAGTGCTGTAAAGTGGTTTGACATTGACCAACAAGGGCAGTTAATACTTAAACTGCATTTCTTAAACCTGAATGTGCAATCTGCAGTGTGACAGAGGTGGTGAGATACATGGACACACATTACCACAGTACTTTCACACTAGCTTCCTTATTTAGGCTTGATTTTATACTGTTAACAACAATGGTGTGTGCATCAAATACAGGTAAATATGTCTTTATATGTGTCCAAAGGGACAGCAAATACAGTGGTACCTTGTTGTACATTGTACTTTGAAATACTATGGCAATGAATGATAACCAGTGTTGGGGCAAGTTACTTTTTTAAAAGTTACTCCCTAAAAAAAGTAACTTTTTTATTATAATTTTATGTAGCCTATATGACAGACTCGCGCTGCACATGTTGCATTATCTGTATTTTCCTTTTTGAAGTGATTCCAATCATATTTCAAGCAATTCAAAACCATCATGGCGAACAGTGCGCATCTGAAGCGTCTCAGCTGAAGGAAATAATCCATTACTTATCGGTTTTAATATATCGGCCACATTTTCTTATCGGGCCGATAACGATAACATTAAAAATGAACATTATCGTTCATCTCTAACTTAAAAATAACGTTACACCCAATATCCACATGACTGTTACAGCACATTCTTTTTTCTTTTCTTTTTTTTTTTTAAAGTAAAAGCTTTCTAATTATGCAGTAAAACAGCTAACATTTAATAAACCAAATTGGACTAGTCTATCCTGCTAGTCTTTCACAGTACTGTTTATTGGAGCATTATAGTCTTCTATACACTACTGTCATTGCTCTGCCACAGAACAGCCATAGTATTCTTTCACATTTACTGTATGCAAGATATACTACAAAACCAGTTAACTCTGAGGAAATAAACCAAACTGTTCAAATTCACAACCAATTACAGGAAAAACTGGGTCATTTGAGTCAAAAGGATAAAAAAAGATGGGGGAGGAATAGAAACATAACATAGGAGGGGTTAAAAACCAAGCATAACGCTTTTGCTCTGTCATATTTCACACACAGTACGTTATTTTGGGGTCCGTGAATTTCTCAAGCGATTATTGAGTCACAACTGAAACCAAACCCACAAAACACCTCAAATGAGCTTCGGCACTAAACATTTCAGCACGAACATCGAGAGATAGCAGCGGGGGAACAACATGGTGTAAGTGTTACGCTGTTAATCGAGTAAATATCGCCGTGTTTAGTGAAATTTAACAAAGGAAACGCGGCTGTTTTCGGCTATTATGCTAGCGGCATATTCGGCTATATATACTGCGACTTCGTTTTTACATTGACATGATTTATACGTAAACGGTAGGTGTTTTGTTTTATCTCCATGTTGAATGGTGAGGGTTAAAGCCAATGAATGTGTGGGGGAAATGTATTTTTATGCGTCTTCCTTAGCGGATGGTGACTAGTCATATGATTAGCCGCAGTTAGCTCGAGCTGATTTCAACACGTTTGAACGTGCCAGATATGATTTAGACATCAAAACTGTGTGACTATTACTACCAGAAAACGCAAATCTTGTCTTAGTTGGGTTATATTTGAATGTTTTGTACATGTATCGATTTTTTTTTTTTTTTTTGCACGTAGGCGCTTTTAAAATGACATCAGGCTAATAGTAACGTTACTTGCGGGTCAACATTTGATTTTGTACTCAG
Organism: Coreius guichenoti; assembly: GCA_039654105.1. NCBI lineage: Eukaryota > Metazoa > Chordata > Actinopteri > Cypriniformes > Gobionidae > Coreius > Coreius guichenoti. The sequence goes on from CM077168.1 coordinate 52,063,078, forward strand.
TCATATTAAACCCTATTTGTGTTTTTTTATTTTATTTAAAATGTTAATTCATCTTCTCTAGAAATTAATAATATTGAAGTTGCAAATTGCTTAAATGTACAATAAACGTCACATAGAGATTGGATATGTGAAGTGTTTTAAATTAGCATACAATTAAATGGCTTTATTTTACTTTTAAACCATAATATGATGATTTCCGCCTCAGAAAATATGAGTCAGTTCTTGTTTTTGTACGTCTTGTTATTCTTGTTTGATAAGATGACATGAGGAGGAGGAGTCACAGCTTTTGTGTGCAAAATTTGAGTTAAAAGCCCTGACAAATTCATTAAATAATTTTTCCCTCTTTTTATTTTGTCTTTGCAGTGATGCATCTGCAGGAAATAGCATGCACACCGGTGGTTTGTGTTCTCCATGCTGGCCGGCTTGCAGATAACCAGTGACTGTAACATGAGCACCGGTGGAGAATGACATCTCATCTCTACAGTTGTTACTGAAAGCCAGAGAAAATGAAGAGGGTGAACGGATATGTGATAATTTATTTAGTGGCCGTGATTAGTTTCTGTGCGGCAGGGCCTTTGAACATCTCGGCAGTGGATGAAGGTGGAAGAGAGAACGGGACGGAGGCAGATGGTGACGGTTCGGTTCCCGTGGTGCTCCCCAAAATAAGCCAGATCATCGCCCGGGAGGGAAACTGCGCTTTAATTGACTGTAACATCACCGGTGAACCTTTTCCAGATGTCCAATGGTTCAACTCACATGGACAGCTGCTTGACACAAAGATAAGTGGTACGTTTACTGTAAAAACACCTTCAGACACCAATGCATTGTCTTATAACACTAGACCTACACCTGGTCACTTCATTCATTCTGATGACTTAAATGCAGAATGGATATATATTTATCTATATGCACATGTAATAGAATTGACTTCCATTATGATTCGCACAAATTGCAGTGTTGAAGTTTTGCGATTGCTCTACCCAAGTGTAAAGACCTCCTGTTGAGTCTATTGGTGCTTTTTACCAATGCAAGGTACGGCTCGCTTTGGCGCTTTTCCATTGCATGGTACAGTTCGATACGGCTCGCTTTGGCGCTTTTCCATTGCATGGTACAGTTCGATACGGCTCGCTTTGGCACTTTTCCACTGCATGGTACAGTTCGGTACGGCTCGCTTTGGCGCTTTTCCAATGCATGGTACAGTTCGATACGGCTCGCTTTGGCGCTTTTCCATTGCATGGTACAGTTCGATACGGCTCGCTTTGGCGCTTTTCCATTGCATGGTACAGTTCGATACGGCTCGCTTTGGCGCTTTTCCACTGCATGGTACAGTTCGGTACGGCTCGCTTTGGCGCTTTTCCACTGCATGGTACAGTTCGATACGGCTCGCTTTGGCGCTTTTCCATTGCATGGTACAGTTCGATACGGCTCGCTTTGGCGCTTTTCCATTGCATGGTACAGTTCGATACGGCTCGCTTTGGCGCTTTTCCACTGCATGGTACAGTTCGGTACGGCTCGCTTTGGCGCTTTTCCACTGCATGGTACAGTTCGATACGGCTCGCTTTGGCGCTTTTCCACTGCATGGTACAGTTCGATACGGCTCGCTTTGGCGCTTTTCCACTGCATGGTACAGTTCGATACGGCTCGCTTTGGCGCTTTTCCACTGCATGGTACAGTTCGATACGGCTCGCTTTGGCGCTTTTCCACTGCATGGTACAGTTCGATACGGCTCGCTTTGGCGCTTTTCCACTGCATGGTACAGTTCGATACGGCTCGCTTTGGCGCTTTTCCATTGCATGGTACAGTTCGGTACGGCTCGCTTTGGCGCTTTTCCATTGCATGGTACAGTTCGATACGGCTCGCTTTGGCGCTTTTCCACTGCATGGTGCGGTTCGGTACAGTTCGCTTAAATAGTACCACCTCGGTTGAGGTTCCAAGTGTGCCGTACCGATACTAAAAAGTATCTGACGGTAACAAGGTTGCGCTGTTGAGGCTCACGCAGCCTCATCTCGAGGAGTTTTTATATGTATATATAATGTATGATACAGTTACCAAGTCACACAACCAAGAGTGCTGTTTTCCTGAATAACACAATTGAAAATGTGACACTGATTTCATACGACAGTTCAATAAACAAGTAGTTAAAATTAAGTCACTTGCAGCAGAAATATTTCCAAGCAAAGATCACAGCAGAACCACAGCGCATCTCACAGCAACACTCAGTGTTTTATTACTGAACAAATCAGTTGTGTCAAAGATTCAATGACTCATTCATAAACAACTGCCTCATTCTTGAATGAATCGGCCGTTTGAACGAATCGTTTGAATGAACGACTCAATGACTCACTCATTAAGACAGTCACTTGCCGGTTTAGTTTCATGTTTAAAAGTATAATTTTTCCCCCCAACATTTCTTATTAGTATTTTCAACAAATACTTAAAACAATCTCATAACATTATTTAATTCAGTTGTAATTTTTCAGTGTAAATTATTTAATGATTTGACTGGTAACAGCCCTGCAGTGTCTTATTTATTGATCAAATTTAAGAGTTTAAAATGAAAGATGAAGCATACATTTAATAAGGTTAGGGAAAAGTGCTCTTAATAAAGGTAAAAAAAAATGCCTTTGGGGTAAATGTTACAAATATGCAGATTTAAGTATGTCAAAGCTGATAAAACACTAATGGGAATATTGCTTCAGAACAAAATATTTACACCACAAAAAAAAAAAAATCCTATTTTTTTTCTGGACAAGAAACTTTTTTTACTCGGACAAGTGAATGAGTGATTTACCTGCACATGACAAGTCTTAATGTCAAGCCCTGCTGTCACTTTTGATCACTTTATCGTGTAGAAGTATATATTTCTTAAACACACTGACCCCAAACTTTTGAATGGTAGTGTACACGCAAATTGATAAATACAACAACAAGAGAAGACGAACACATCTGCTTGAGATTTTTTTTAAATGACCAGTTTGCTGTCGAAACGTAAACCTTTGGTCTTTGCTGCGTCTGCATATTCAAAATTAAACCACGGTGCTCAACACCTAGACTTCCAGTGGTTTTACTTTAAATACAAATGCCTCACATTTTAAATGTATGTAAACACACTTAGTTTTGGGAATGACCGCTGTGGATATTTTCCATGATTTATTACATCCACTCTTTGAGATTAATCTGTTATGCAACGATTTGATCTTTTAATCTGGTGATATAAAACGTGAGTCAGTAATTCCTCGCTGTAGTGTGGACTCTGAGTTGATAAGTGATGTTTGGAGGATTACTGATGGTGTCTGAGGCAGGCGTAGCATGCTCAACAAATACTAACAATGTTTTAAAGGGGACCTATTATGCCCCTTTTTACAAGATGTATTATAAGTCTCAGGTGTCCCCAGAATGTGTGTGAAGTTTCAGCTCAAAATACCCCACAGATCATTTATTATACCATGTTGTAAATAGCCATTTTTGAGTGGAAGGAAAAATATGCTGTTTTCGTGCATGTATCTTTAAATGCAAATGAGCTGCTGCTCCTCGCGGCTGAGCCTTTGCCTCATGTCTCGGATACTCTGCTAAAAACTAAAACATCTGTTTGGTCTGTCGTGCTTACGTGACATTGCAGTTCTTCATCATCATGAACGTTTATTATCTGCATGTTTTAAAGCCATATCAGTGTAAACTTCTAAGCGCACACACCCGAAACACGCGCACAGAAAGCTGGATGTCAGACGGAGCGTCCCGCGAGTATTAATCTAAGTTCTCTTTCACGTCTTATTGCACTTAAACGGTCAAATACACACAAGTTCACACAAACACAGTCGGTTATATCTGTGAACGTAAACAGCAGGGAAAGAAATCACGTGTATATTAGATCTGTGTATTAAAGTGACAGCAGTGTAATATACAGCACCTACTGCTAAATGTGCTGTTAATATGAATCAAACAACAAAAGAAAAACAGAAAATCACTCACTGCTCTTGACTGAATAACTTTAGTAGCTTTAATAAGAATACATTTCTTACTTGAATGCTGTTTCTAAATGCTCTGGCGAGGAGATTAACATGGCGGACTGTGTACAGCTCACTCAGGGCGGGGTCTATGCAAATAGGGCGGAGTCTGTCAGCAGTTGTGGGTGGGGCCTAAGCATATGTGACGTTGCATATGCTAGAATCTGCAAATGGCTTTTTCTGAGACAGTGGGGATTAAAAAAGAGGAGTGGGTGGATTTTTTTGTGTACATACACTGCCAACACATTTATGTTCAAACACCATGTAAAAGTGAATTTTGTATAATAGGTCCCCTTTAACTAGTGACATGGAAACATCCTTGCTATTCATTTGAGTGTGTTGGACTGGGTGTGTTACAGTGTGAAGAATTAGTGTGTATGAACAGAATGACACTGCAGGCTCATCTTTTTGTGTTTAAGATTAGACTAAATATTTCTGTCATAATCAGGATGATTTGGCATTGTTGTTAGCTTTAAAGTCAACGTTAAATGACATTTGCAACCCATTTTACTTTCATATTGTATTTCATATTTATAAAATTGTGGAGTGAAACTTTAACCATCAGAAACACCACCGGCACTGTTTGGTTGAAACTCGAGAGGTCTAGATTACATCAGCCTGATTCGCTTCATCAGTGCATGGTAGTCATTCACAATATTTTGCATTATGAAAGTAAATAGTCCTTTTAGATTTCATATTATTGACTTTACTTGCTGACTGTTTGCTATAGTCTGTGCAAAGATCAAATGATTTTACTTTACTTACATAATTGCTGAATTGTTTTGATCTTGGGTTGCTTCCAGTAAGAAATGCATTGGCAGACTGGTGCCAAAAATTCATTTATTGATACGGAGTTTATAAATTCCCTCAGCACTTACAACACTTGTGCATTATGTATGAGCACAAGTGGACCAGGTGGAAGGTTTAAGGATTCAGTTTGTTCGGTTTCTAAACAAATAAGGCAGAAATTGACCCTGGATCAGTGTCCGTATGTAAATGTGGATTATGCAAAGTCGATTAATCGTGGCCACAGTATTCATGGAACCAATTTTTGTACTTTCACTTTACAAATAGTGTGGGTTCACAAGCGCAATTGTACACCAGTAATAGATTTTATTAATTAATGTTTAACAACTACGTTCTTAAATTAAATGGTTTGCGCAAAACCTGAGATTTTTGCTTCTTATCTCAGTTTCACTTTGCATGCAACCTTCTTTATCAGCTCATTACATTTTCCTATGTTGTTGAAACGGCAAGATGTTTTTCTTGCATTGTCGATGCATTACATCTGATGCATGTTACCTAGAAAAATGAGAAGCACTTGAAGCACTCCTGGGAGTCATGTTTTTTCTACTGGGTTGCTTTTTTGAGCACTTTTGCAGAAGGGCTAGTCACTGACTGGAGGCTAGTGGCATCAGGTCTAGATCGTAGAAGATAGTAGTGGCAAGTAAACTACGTTTCCATGAGCAGAACTGCATGTTTCACTTTGAGTTATTTTGGTGCTTCTTGCTTTTGGATTTTTTTTTTGTGGCACTTGTTTTGTTGTTTGACACTTTTTTTCTATGCTGTTTTACTGCCCCTAAATTGCACATAAAAACAAACCATGGTTGGTCACTTAACTCTCTTTAATCGCTAACGTAACGCAGTCACTCCTACTAGCCACTTTGGCGTGTTGAATTTTATATATAATATATTAGGGGTAGAGATCGACCAATATTTATTTATTTTTATTTTATTTTTTATAACCGATACCGATTATTTGCATGTTTATGTGCCCGAGAACCGATATTTATTTATTGTTATTTCTGTTTTTCACAATTATAGCAACAGCACTGAACTGAACAAACTGTTTTATTTAACACTTTTTAAACACTGTAATATTTGCAATTTCACTCCCTTACATACAAAACAAAACACACTTCTACATCAATAAATAGAGTCTGAAAGAGTGCAATTGAAGAAAAAATACAGTGCACTGTCACTAAAGTGTCTTTTTAACATTACTGCTGTTGCATCTTTTTATTTATAACAACAGCATATTAACAGCAGGCAAAATAAATGTACAAAGTCTGTTTTCAAATGGAGAACATATATTTATGGGGAGTTGATAGACTCACCTGTCATTTATTTAAGCATTAGTTTTAAACTACAGTTTTAAAAGGTTTATGTGTTGACTAAAGAGTGAAGAGAACGGAACGCGCTGGAATATGCAAACATTATCAGAAAAATAAACAAAACAGCGACTACATCAGCGCAGTTACCAAGTCCATCTTATCTGGCACGTTATCAGAAGTATTAATATGGTTTTGTCGGTCTAGATTATGAAATATCATCTATGCGTTTACACAGAACGTCTCTCGCGGAGATAGGCCTAATAATTAATTTCCACAAAGCTGTAATTATGTTGTGGCCCCTTGTTTGTCTGATTGCTTCTATTGCTCTCCTCATTTGTAAGTCGCTTTGGATAAAAGCGTCTGCTAAATGATTAAATGTAAATTTAAGTTGGTAGTGTTTTCACTGGAAATCTTAAGTATAACATTAAACATTTTAGTTTAACAATAACTAAAGTAATTTATACCATGGTCTGTCTGAATTCTCGATTCTGATTGGCTGGAAGGTGTGCAATAAAACCGTTTAATGCGCAGGTAGTGCCACGTCAGTTGAATCACCGTTCTATATTAATGCGCTGTTTTCTGAAGCGCACACACACAGGCCTACGTCACTCGCATACAGAGAGCGGAGATCGCGCTGCGCATTCAGGAGCACAGAAACTTATCAACGCTGCCCCGCGACTTTTAGCAATAAAATAGCTTTGCTACTGGATCACTACATTATATTTCTCAGCAACGAGGGGGTTACATCGCTATTTTGGAGGAATAAAAGCACATCTTTGTTGTTAAGAAAGACGCTGAACAGACGCAGTCACGCAGGTACGAATCTCTCTCTCTCTCTCTCTCTCTCTCTCTCTCTCTCTCTCTCTCTCTCTCTCTCTCTCTCGATAATTAATTCAAATAAATGCTATGATTCATTCATTCTTTAAAAAAAATGTAATCTTACGCACTACTTTATCTCTGTGTCTGACTCAGAGCGGGCAGAATGCTGGATCTCACGAGCCGTAACTGACGAAAATAACCGTCAATTTTACCCTTCCGGTCAAATATTGCGTCAATAACAAACATCAATAACAGCTTTAAGTTGTCAATGTTTTGTCAGTTGTCAAGAGGTCTGACTGCTTCCGTTTTAGGTTCTAAATCGTCATCGGAGGCTGACGTGCTTCGCTCTTACTCTCAGACAGGTGGTGTTGTTGTGCACGCTAGGGAACGTAAATGCGCCAAACGTCATCGTGTCGCTATATAATTTTCAATTTTAATCTTTTAGAAAGGCACCTGAAATAATAAACTAAGTGCAATGTAGTGTTGTCAAAAATATAGATTTTTCGATACATATCGATACTGAAATATCTGAACCGCTTCCAATACTCATTTCCCGCAGAATAGACTATACCAGCTGCGCTTTCATTCTTTCTCTCATCTCTCCGACAAACCCACCTCCCCTCACTTACGGGGCTTGAATTTTGGTGAAAATTGCGCATAATTTTACTCATTCCTGCAGATTGTGTGCTCACACCCAAAGTGCGTGAACATAAAGCCGCCTCTCAGAACTAAATTGAGTTATTTTTCGCTGCTTAAACCGACAATTTGACATTGTGTGTCTTGGCGAGTATTCACGTAAACACAGTCAGTTGTGTTTTAAGTGAACGTAAACAGTTGAGAAAGAAAACGCATGTGTAACAGTATAATGTATCTGTGCATCAGGTCTAAAAGTGACAGCAGCCTAATAAACCTGCTGCCAAATTATGAGATGATTAAAATATCTATATGGCAGTTTTTCCCCATGGTATCAATGTCAAAATTGTGGCCTGTGAAATTGCTGAGTGGCTAGTAACTCTGGAAAACCACTAGACATAGTGACTGGTGAACAAAAAAGTTCATGTCAAGCCCTGTGTGTGTGTGTGTGTGTATACAGTACACAGTAGTGTCCATAAGTGATGTCCAGCCTAGGAAAATTGACATCTTCACATGTTATTAAAAATGTGTTAAAGATTTTGCAAGCATATTGCGTAGTTGTGTTTGGAGTCTGGGGTTTTATTTGTGATAACGCAATGAAACATGCCAAATTTTGCGGACATAATTTTTTATCCAGACACATGCAAAAACGAGAGAACTAACGAAGTATTAAAAACTAATTATGTATGCTTTTTCCTGTGAGTTTTTGTTTTTCTATGCATGTTTTTAAATAGTAAAATAAATCAAACCCTGTAGCTGTAGTTTGTCTCTTTTGCCAGATTATTTTGTCAGATGAATACCCCGTTTAGTGTGTTGTTCTTCCCTCATTTAAAGAAATATAAAAAATGTTCCTCATATTTTGATGGTTTAATTGCACTTGTAGGGTCATTAAGAACAAATATCCCCTTTGGACATCACTTGCTTTTTTAATTTTTGTTTTTATTAACATTATTTTGTTGTATGCAAACACTTTTTAAATTGTGGATTTCACTCAAGTTTAAGATTAAACCTTCCATCTCCAGTATGTGATTTTTCTCTTTTTCTCTCTCAGATGGTAAATGGTGGATTCTGGACAATGGCAACCTCAACATCACCAGCATCACGTTTGCAGACCGTGGCAAATACACTTGCGTGGCCTCCAACACGCACGGCAAGGCCAACTGCACAGTGACTCTGCGCGTGGTCTTCACCAATGGAGATATGGGCGTGTACTATATGGTGGTGTGTCTGGTGACGTTCACCATCATCATGATTCTGAACATCACTCGCCTCTGCATGATGAGCAGCCATCTGAAGAAAACCGAGAAGGCCATCAATGAGTTCTTCCGCACGGAAGGTGCAGAAAAGCTTCAAAAGGCCTTCGAGATCGCAAAGCGTATTCCTATCATTACCTCAGCAAAAACGCTGGAGCTGGCGAAGGTCACTCAGTTCAAGACCATGGAGTTTGCGCGCTACATAGAGGAGCTGGCGCGTAGCATACCGCTCCCGCCGCTCATCATGAACTGCCGCACATTCATGGAGGAGATCCTCGAGGTTGTTGGCGTGGAGGAAATGAGACACACTTTTGTCCGGCAAGCACCCGAGAGTCAGGAAGGCCCTGGCGGTGCGACGGCTGGCGCTTCCAGCGACGTTTTCACAATCTTGCGTGAGAGAGAGCGGGCGAGGGAGAGGGAACGCAGCGAGTCTCCTGCCGCAGACTCGGACGACGCGTCGCTTCACGAGCAGCCTCAACACATGGCCATTCAGGTTTCCATTCATCCGCCGTTAGCCGCAGCAGGATGCTGTAACATGGAAGCTCCGCCTCTTCCTGAAGTGGTCTCCGCCCCTCCCCCAGTGGCTGAGCTGCCTTTGGAGGCGGAGTCTGATGAAAAGGAAAACACGGCGGAGTCTGTAGAAGAGGGTGGTGTTACGCAGAATACCCAAGTCATTTATGAAAGCCATGTGTAATATCCTGAACGAAGGATAATGACCTCGCTATGCATTTTCTTGGGGAAAGAAAAGGTCAAAATTTGATTTTCTTAGAAGTTGTGAGCTGCACTCGTGTTTGCGTGAATCTCTCAAAACTCCAAAAATGTCCGGGTCGTGTTTCACCATAAAATCAGTCGGTAAAAAGAGAAATTGTATTTTGCAGGAAGAAAATAGTTTTGCATCGCATTGTGACATTTTCATTTCAGTTAAGCAATTTTAACCCACCACTTTTAGAAGCTATTGTAATGCAATAAACGTTGTTCTCATTACTGTACATTTAAAATATATTTGTAGCAACTGAATTTAATGACGCTGATTTCAGTTTTAAAAAAATTGCCATTGCAATAATTATGAGTATAAAAATCGTACATGTATTTGTATTACTGTAATGAGATTTTTTTTTTTTGCATTACAGTAAAGATAATTTGGGGACAAAATTTGCTTAAAATGATTGTCACAATCCCCAAAAAATTATTAACGTTCCCTAAAAATGTAATTTCCCTTTATGGAAAAAACATTTCTTTTGGTTTTGGGGTAAAATGTAACCTTTGACCTGTTAAATGATCCTTCCCAATGACAATGAATTCTCATGCTGAATGTATTTTGAGGCAAAGTTCTCTGTTTATTTAGAAAATCCAGTTTTGCTCATGATTTCGTCTGTCTTGTGTAGTTAACAGAAACTATTCAAAGCTCACATCTTATGTCTTAATGGGCAGACGGAAAGTAGTTCTCCTGTTGATGTAGTTGCAGATTATCCATTTCATGAATGAGTGAGAATACATTAATACCATCTGAGGCTGAAGTGCATTTTTCAGTTAGTAGAATAGAAATCAAACATTTTTCAAGAGAGATGAATAGTAATGTTTTTTTTAAGATTTCGCTCCCTCTTATAATGCATGAAGAATGCATGTCAATCTTTTCTCAATGCTGGACTTGACATGGAGAGACCAAACCTTTGTTTGTGTGAACTTGTCAGCTGTGTGTTATTTATGATCTGTGTCATGTCGGCCAGGTGAACGGCGTTGACACCTTGAATAACACTGAGAAATTTCAGTTTTGAGGCATTTTATTCAGTTGAGTTTCCACTGGAGTCCTTGTACTGTTACTGTAATTAAAGATGGTGTTATTACATTATTAGTAGTACTACAGTAAGTATTTGAGTTGCAAATGCACAGCTTGGTTTCTTTTTCTTTCTTTCTTAAGAGTAAAAATGTGTTAAACTCCAACAAAGAGCTCTTGATGATGTGTAATCTCTTTTAACATCCCAGACCCATAGTTTTGCTTCTTACAAAGGCTCACCTCTTAGTTTCAGTGCAAACGTGTTAGGAATCCTCAGTGTTGTTGATCTTGCTTTATTTGACCTCTAAAGCCGGAGTGACCACTGGTAATGGCTAGCTAAACAGGTTAAGCACTCATTAAGAATGTTCCTGGTCAGGATTGTCAGAGGAAACAATGGCCATGATACTCTTCAAAACGCTGTTTAAGTAGTGAAATAAAGCTGCTGTGTACCAATGATGTTCTGTGTGTTTGCCTTCATTCGGGTGAGGAGGGAAACTCTTTTGATAAGCTTTTGCATCATCCAAATTTCTTTCTTTCATAACGCTTCATAGGCGCTCGCTGATCTCAGTGCCTTGCAGAGCGTTTTATTTTGTCTGAAGAGCTTTAAAGATCCTTGCCTCACAAATACATTTTTGTCGTCTTGTTTTTCTTCTTTCCACCTGAGTTATATTGACTTAAGTAGATTGTGTTTAGTGTTCAAATAAAAGGTTTTCAGTTAAATGGTAAAAATGCTGCAGTAAATTGTGTTAGGTGTATATATAATAATGCAAGTGTTAAAACGCATGAATAAAACGCTACATAGATATTTATTGAAGTGCTGAATGTGACTGATGCCCTCGATCTTGTGCTCATTGATTTGCGTATGATGTCTGATTTTAAGGTGCAAAATGAAAAATTAATTATTCACTTGACCTCATGTTGGACCAAATCTGTATCATGATTTATTTTTCAAACCTTGGAACACAAGGTGAATTTTTTTTTTAATGTATTTTATTAAGTCTACTCGTACATTTTCGATTCGAGTGTAACCGTGCAGGGCTGCAGTCATATAGCATAGATTCACTGAACAAAATATAGGCCTACCATTATTTGTAAGAGTATAATAATAATAATAATAATACTTGTGCAACTGTTTACTCACTAGTATAGAGCAGTGATTTAAAGCACTCAAAATATGCAATATAATGTTATATGTATTATAATTGTATGTAAATGTCAACCGTATGTTGAACTGCTGTTAAGCGTTTGCTCGTAAAGCTGAAATTTCTGAGACGAGGCGCATTTATCTCACGTGTCATGGCAATATTAATGACTTTTATAAAAATAATTAGTGATAAGATTGTATTAAAACGTTTATAATTTAATGCTGTCAAACGATTAATCGCATCCAAAATAAGTTTGTGGTTACATAATATATGTGTGTACTGTGTATATGTATATATTTAAGAAATATTTGCATATCTATTTATATTATATATAAATATGCACATTTTTCTTAAATATATACATGCATGTGTGTGTATTTAAATATACATAATTATACACAGTACACATTATGTAAACACAAACGTTTATTTTGGATGCGATTAATTGTTTGAAAGCACTATATATATATATATAGTCGGAAGATCGATTGGGGAACTACTTGAGTCGTGCAAGTGTCTTATTTTGGCGATTAAGTAATTACTAAAATGTACAGGAAATGAGTCATTTTAATGGAAATAAATGTAGGGAAAAACATGATCATATATTCATCCGGAATTTACTTGTTTCTCCAGCTGTCCTCTTCTTTAAACGATATTTGTGGTGTTTATTTTTCCTGTTCATGTCATCATGATAACGTCGGCTGAAAAGAAGTCGTTTTAGAGGATGAAGCAAGTTAATACATTTTGGTTCATTTTTTTTTTCTTTGCAATAATGTCCATGTATTAACCATTCACAAGATCAGGAACTAACTTTAAAGGGGACCTATTATGCCCTTTCACAAGATGTAATATAAGTCTCTGGTAACTCCAGAATGTGTCTGAAGTTTCAGCTCAAAATACACCACGGATCATTTATTATAGCATGTCCAATTAAATGCAAATGAGCTGCTGCTCCCCGCCCCCTTTCCAGAAGAGGGTGGAGCCTTTACAGCTCGTGCTTCGGATACTTAACAACAAAACTGGAGAATCTCACGCAGCCAAAATGTCAGGAGTTGTCAGTAGCAGTGTCGTCTGGAGTCGAACACTGATGGAGAGACTCAGGAAGAAGTTACTTTTAGAAAGCAACAGGAAGTTTCTGAATGGTTAGTTGATGAATTTACGTAGTTGGTGAACTATGTGCAGCTCATATGCAGCACCAGTCATGGGCGGGGCCTGTGCATGTGACATCACAGTATTTTCAGACACTGCTTCTGCTTTATGGGGATTACAAAAAAAGGAGTGGGTGGATTTTTTACCATTATAGGTTGGTTGTTTACACTGTCAAACAACATGTAAAAGTGAATTTTGCATAATAGGTCCTCTTTAAATGAGTTTTACATGGCAAGGTTTTGACTAGCTGAAAGCCTCGGGCGCAGTGGACATATGCATACGGGAGAGAACCCATACTTCTGAGTACGGTAAGAGTTTTGTCGGAGGCTTGGCTCATAAGCAGTGCTGTAAGTGTGGAAAAAGGTGCCGGTGTTGTGCTGAAATTTAACTCCCTGACAAATTATTACCCCCCTCATTGAGGCCGCTACCTGATTGCCTAATCCTAAACCTAATACTGGGGACTCAGGGGGGTAATAATCTGGCAGGGGTCAGAATTTGGCATAACACATGTACTATTTTATGCACTGGCTGGCATATGCAAATTAGTATCATAAAAGGGCAGACCGGGCTCAACACTAGGGATTTTTTTGCTGGCCTGGTCATGGTTCAAATTTGTGCTTGCCCTGCCAAAAGTTTCACTGGCCCCCACCACAAAAAAAGAAGTAATAAATAAATAAAATAGGTCTGGTTATTGTTTTCATTGTTTTTGCTAATTGCTTTTATTAATAAACAAGGGTTTCAGGTACAGAAATTGAATTAATCAAATGTAAAATAACAATGCATAAACTCTACTGTATAAATGAAATAAAGATTAATCATTATTAAAGTTACAAAATGTATTCAGTCATGAACAGTGAGTGATTTTTGTCTTTGTCCTTTGTTGTATGATTAACATTAAGGACACAGACGGCAGCAGGTTTATTAGGCTTCTGTCACTTTAAGAGCTGCACGGATCCAATATACTGATACACATGCATTTTATTTACGTTAACTTAAGACATGTTTACGATGAAACGCACCAATACAGGCATTTTGACAATTTTGTGTGACTATATCTGTTCAAGCGCAAGAAGACGTGAATGAGAACTCAATCTGGTATTTGCGCACTGACTGAGATGCGGATGTGTGTTGCGCACACAAAACAGCGCACGATTACCGAATTGAGTTCTCTATTGATCGGGCCAAACATTAGCATTTAAAAAAGGGGCCACCGCCAAACACATTCTGACGTCAGGCCATTTGAATGGTATTACTAAAGTCAAGTTTATATAGTCTTAACACATCCTACAGTTTAGAAAGCATGGTTGCACGTGGTCACATTTCCACCTGCAAAAACACTGTGGCGATCCATTTACATGTTCAGAGAGCAAAACATTTGCAGATGAAAAGAGGCTGAAAGCTCTCCTGAAAACCCATTCAAATGAACGGCCTTTAAATGTGAGACACAAGAGGTTTCCTCTGGGAACGGGGACAAATAAACACCAGAAAAGTCCCTTTGAAAATGATACTCACATGCTTCAAACTTAGTCAAACCCCCCCACACACACACACACACACACACACAAAAAGACGTGAATGAGAACTCAATCTGGTATTTGCGCGCTGACTGAGATGCGGATGTGTGTTGCGCACACAAAACAGCGCACGATTACCGAATTGAGTTCTCTATTGCGTCTTCTTGCGCTTGAATATTTTTGAATATTGAATATTTTTGAATCACTGCTTTCGTGACGACAGAGCGCTGGCCCGATCAGTGAAGTGACAGTTCCGTCAACTGTCCCGGGCTATCGGGCAGTCCATAATGTAATGTCATTAATCACCCAGATACTGACGCTTTGACTCTGAGTGGCAAATATATATATTGGTCGAAAGTGAGAGCATGGGGCTACACCTTAACATCAAGAAAACAAAGGTAATGACAACAGCTGGCAATGGCACAGTCCATATTACAATCGACAATGAAGAAATTTTGTCAGACTGCCTTTGGATCCAAGGAACATTTCCTCTTCCTTGGATCCAAAATCGTCTGTAGCGGTGACTCGAGACCAGAAATCAACAGAAGAATTGCACTTGGACGAAACGTGATGCAAGGAATGGCGAACATCTGGAAAAGCAAAGAAATTACCATTAAAACAAAGATCTGAATAATCAACGCAATTATTTTCCCAATCCTCATGTACGCATGTGAAAGCTGGATACTTGAGAAGGGGATAGAAGGAAAACTGACGCCTTCGAACTGTGGTGCTGGAGGAGTATGCTGCGAGTGCCATGGACATCAAAGGTTACAAACAAGACAATCTTAGAGCGGGTTAAAACAGATATCATTGGAGGGCAAAATTACTAAGCAGCGGCTCTCATACTTTGGTCATTTCATGCGAGCTAATTCCTTGGAAACACCTTTAATGCTGGCCATAGTCAGCGGGACAAGAAGAGGACACCAAAGAACACGAAGGCTGGATGCAATCAAGGCCGATACAAACATGCCTATTAAAGAACTGAAACAGGCAGTCAAAGATGGAAAGACATGGAGCAGGATGATCAGCCTCGACTGAACGGTTAAATCACATTATATATATATAATTGAACAAGGATATGCATCTCTTTTGACTGTTTGACAAGAAAATCACAAACTAAATCTTATGTTTTCCAAAATCCTCAGAGGATTGTTTGTGTGTGTGTGTGTGTGTGTGTACACATTTTGTATTGATGAATTGGTGCCTTCAGTATCAACCTGACAGACACAAACTTGTGAAAATCAATTGCTGTCAATTGGTCTCAGTATGACCCCAAACATCACGTGTGAGGTCGTGTCAGTGGACAGCAGAAACATTATCATTAAAGTGACAGTTCACCCAAAAATTAACATTTTATCATTTACTCGCCCTCAAGTTGTTCCAAACCTGTGTGTTTTTTCTTCTTCTGTTGAACACAAAAGATGATACTTTGAAGAATCTTTGTAATCAGTTGACGGCACCCACTGACTTCCATAATAGGAAAAAAAAAGTCAAAGAGGACCAGAAACGGTCTGATTATCAACATTCTTTAAAATATCATCTTTTGTGTTCAACAGAAGAAAAAGAAAAGGTTTGCATACAGGTTTGGAACAACATGAGGGCGAGTAAATGATGACAGAATTTTCATTTTTGGGTGAACTGTCCCTTTAAGTCAAAATTAACTATTTCTGAAAAGATCTTATATAATTAGTAAAGTTCCTGAAATCTCAGAATAAAAAAAAAAAATCATGCATATGTTTTTTTCACTACTAAGAGAGGGGTCATACAGACCCCAAACAGAACACAAGGGTAACAAGTGTGGACTTTTTTTGTAAATTCGAAATGGACTACAGGCTTCACGCAGACATGACTATTTAAATATAAAGCTTGAAAATTAACATCAATCAAACGCATATAAAAAACATTGTCAGTCTTATAAAGTTTCCAGAGATAATATTCTACTGTGCGTTATGAAGCAAAAGTGTTTTGTACATTTTAAGTACATTTTAATGTCAAATGTGAACAACTTGAAGGCATTTTAAAATAACTTTTTAGAATTGTGATTGATAGCAAATAAACACTCTTTACCCTCTTGATCCTGGAGAGAAACCACACTTTTGCCTTCAGTGTGGAAGGAGTGTCTCTAAACAACCAAAACAAACATTGACACCACAGTAACAAACCAAACCTTTTTTAAAAGCAATGAGTCAAGGTTTGTCTGGTTAGCATGGGCAGACAAAACCCTACTTCTCCTGGAACGTCTCCAGCTGAATGCCTATGAGCAAGCAAATGCTAACAGATGGCTTTCTCCTGATCTGAATGAGGTAAAGACTTCACCAAACATTAGCATTTAAAAAAGGGGCCACCGCCAAACACATTCTGACGTCAGGCCATTTGAATGGTATTACTAAAGTCAAGTTTATATAGTCTTAACACATCCTACAGTTTAGAAAGCATGGTTGCACGTGGTCACATTTCCACCTGCAAAAACACTGTGGTGATCCATTTACATGTTCAGAGAGCAAAACATTTGCAGATGAAAAGAGGCTGAAAGCTCTCCTGAAAACCCATTCAAATGAACGGCCTTTAAATGTGAGACACAAGAGGTTTCCTCTGGGAACGGGGACAAATAAACACCAGAAAAGTCCCTTTGTCCACAATGTGGAAAATGATACTCACATGCTTTAGACTTAGTCAAACCCACCCACACACACACACACACACACACACACACACACACACACACACACACACACACACACACACACACACACACACACACACACACACACACACACACACACACACACACACACACACACACACAAAAGAAAACGATCAGTTGATTACCACAATTTAACATTGGAGAGATGTATTGTTTTCTACAATCATTTAAATTAAAGCTGATTAAAGCATCTTTCATGTATGAATTGCAATATAATTCACAAATAAATGTGAATGTGCCTTTTGCTTTAATAGTTAAAAAAAAAATAGCTTTCACACCACCTCTGCTTTATGAAAATTATCAATTTGCATTTCCTGGAAAAGACACCACATGCATAAACTAATATATAAGGCTTAGAAATGCAATCCATTAAAAGGTGAAAGTTTACTATTCAATTTGACAAAGTAGTTAAACTGATAAAATGATTTGTTCATTCATATTCAAGATGAGAATCTGAGATCCATTTATCCTTGATATCCATTTTGTAATGAGAATTAAAAATGTGCTGCTGATCTTAAAATCAAACAGTCCTCAAGCAGAACAGACACCAGAATTATGTTTTTGTCTCTCGTCACACATTGTTCCCCCCCGTCTGAACCTTTAGGCAGTTCTCTCTCACTACACAAAGTTTGAATGTGTGTGCGTGTGAATGCGCGACACTCTGTCCCCAGGCAGGAAAGTCTGGTGCTGCTAATAATGACCTGTGCAACCACACTGAGAAACCATACATTTGCTCCCAGTGTGGTACAACCCCTCAGTGCTGTACAAATACATCATTTATATGAGACTTTTTTCTTTCTGCTTACAATACAATGTGTAAAATTAGCTTTTTATTTGACCTTTACCTAATCTATAGAGGTTAGAGACCATACAGTTGCCCCAAACATGCAAGTATATTATTAATGTAATATTTTTTACCAGTAGGCCTACTGTTCCTCTAACTCTATAATATAAGCATTCACATGCTTTTTTATATTAATATTTGGGGTGTAACGGTACACAAAACTGACGGTTCGGTACGTACCTCGGTTTTGAAGTCACGGTTCGGTACAGCTGGGGAGAGAAAACTAAATATAAATTTGCTTTTTTATTATTTTTTTTTTTTTATTAAACAGTGGTTTACTGAACAAATCCTACTGTAAAACAATCCTACTGTTAAAGATTACATTCGGTACCGTTCGGTACACACGTGCACCGTACCGGAAGTCCTGTACCGTTACACCCCTAAATAATATACTAGTATGTTTACTACTAGTAACAGTTAAAAAAAAATACTACTAGTAATGACGAGCCTACATTTTTTCTCTCCCAAGAAACTTATGTGGAAGCAAACATTTTAAATAAGAGGGAGGATGTTTGCATCTGCAAAGTGCATTAAAATAATTTAACGCACAGCTAGCCGTGGGTTATCCCGCTTATACCGTGGTCATTTGCCAGCATTGACAACTTCAAGCTGTTATTGATGTTTACAGCGCAATATTTGAACGGAAGGGTAAAATTGACGGTTATTTTTTGTCAGTTATGGCTCGTTAGATCTAGCATTCTGCCCGCTTTGAATCAAGACACACGTAGAGATAAAGTAGTGCGTAAGATTACATTTATTTGAATGAATGAATCATAGCATTTATTTGAATTAATTATCGAGAGAGAGAGAGAGAGAGAGAGAGAGAGAGAGAGAGAGAGAGAGAGATCCGTACCTGCGTCTGTTCAGCGTCTCTAATGACGAAGATGTGGAGTTTAATTACTTAAAAATAGCGATGTCACCTCCTCGTTGTTGAGAAATATAATGTAGCGATTCAGTAGCAAACTTATTTTACAAATAAAAGTCGCAGGGCAGTGCTAAGTTTCTGTGCTCCACAATATTTTTGTGTGTGCAAGTGACGTATGTGTGCGCGCTTCAATGAAAACAGCGCATTAATATAGAACGGTGATCAAACTGACCTGGAACTACCTGTGCATTAAACGGTTTTATTGCACACCTTCCAGCCAATCAGAATTGAGTCTTCAGACATGGTATAATAGTTTTAATTATTAAATTACCTCATCTTTGACACTGTCATCACCAGACTGAACCCAAAAATCTGCATCTGGACTCTTTACTCAAATGTTATGTAAAACATTACAACAGCAAATTCAGCCTTTTGTGACACCTTATTTACATCGAATGATTTACCCTCAAGTCAACCTAGGTGTAGGAGACTTTCTTCTTTCTGATGAATACAATCGGAGTTATATTAATAAATATCCTGATGTTTCCAAGCTTTATAATGGCAGTGACGGGGTCCATTGAGTTTAAAGCTCAAAAAAGTGCTGCCAGACCGCCTTCCGTATTGAACTTACAAAAAAAGCGTAACTGGTGCGATGTCAGACGTAGCGTAAGCGTCTTGAACTGCAAGAGGCGTTACACTTTCTGCGTAAGTTGAATACGGAAGGCGGTCTGGCAGAAGCTAGATATTTTACTTTATAATGTGTTAAACAGTTAAATATGGATATTTTTCTTACAAAAACCCATTGATTCACTTCAGAAGACCTTTATTAACCCCCCGGAGCCATGTGGATTACATTTATAATGGATGGATGCACTTTTTTGAGCTTCCAACTCAATGGACCCCGTCACTAAACATCAGGATATTTATTAATATAACTCTGATTGTGTTCGTCTGGAAGAATAATGTCATATACACCTAGGATGGCTTGAGGGTGAGTAAATCATGGGCTAATTTTCATTTTAAAGGGAACTAATCCTTTAATGAAAGTTGAAGCTGATGGATTTTATACTCCCTGACTGGAATACATACGTTCACTTTGATTCACCTGAGCAGTTTGTCATTGGCATACGCCGTCGAGAGCAATACAGTGCAAACACACAGGCTCTACACTTCATTTAAAACAATTTAATCTTTACATATTTTTTTTTAATGTACAATCAAACCATCAATCATACGTAAAATTCTCCATATTGTACAACTCTAGCACTAGTATAAATTAAAAAGAAAAAATGAGATCAATATATAACAACAATTTGTTTTCTTCATTGATTAACAGAGGAACATCAAGGGTTAATGAGAACACAGAGGCCCCGCCCACATCACATCAACGCGGGGAAGGTTCTAATGCCGGGCACCATGAAAAGAAACTTCACCAAATCTGGAAAAAGACAACACTTCAGCCTTGATTTGGAAGAAATGACATGCTAATGTGCAATTCAAAATTAAATATCAGGAAAACAGATGATGTAGTGCAACTGGTAGGTTAGAATATGCAGTTCGGGACACAGCAATCGTTACCACAAGTGTTAAATTTGCGCAAAGCTGTACCATGTATTTCCCAGAAAAACAAAAAACAAAAACTGGAGGAGCCAACAGCAGTTATCACAAATGAACTAGAGCGTCATTCCCAACAGTCACATTTCATCATCGCTTCAGTGCCAATAACAATCTGAACGGTTTGGCATCTCCGAAAACATTTCAGTTGGTTTTGTATTTACATGTTGTTTTATATTCTCACAAAAAAAACTGGCCAAGAAATGTCCGGGTCATATTTTATCCCAAAATTAGAAGAAAAAACCCCCCAATGAAGCCTGTTTTTTGGACTATTAAATATCATGCATTTTGTTTTCATGACAATTTGGCACATTAGACACAGACACACACACTTTTCATTCATTCCAATTAGTTTATTTACACAACCATCTAGACCAGTGTTTCCCAACCACGATCCTGGAGGCCCCCCAACACTGCACATTTTGCATGTCTCCCTAATCAAACACACCTGATTCAAATGATCATCTTATTAGTGGAGACTCCAAGACCTGAAATGGCCGTGTCAGATAAAGGAGACATGCAAGAAGTGTTGGGGGGCCTCCAGGAACGTGGTTGGGAAACACTGATCTAGACAATGATTTGAGCATAAATTATTTTAATATCAGTAATAAGAACGAGATTTTCTTGCACTGCGGTGAAGAGAATTTGTGGATAAAATATGCTTTGCTGTAATGAAAATTTGTCAATATGCGAAATCTTAATCGTCTCAAAACAGGCTTCATTGTTTTTATGCAAAATGCATTTTTTTTTTTTATTGAAGCTTGTTTCCGCCACAGAATAAAAAAATAAAAGTTCTCACAATTTTGACTTTTTTTCTCAATTTTTTACATCTTGAAATGTTCTCAGAATTGCGTGATATAAACCCGCAATTATGAGAAAAAAGTAATTTTTTTTTCTCCTCAGAATTGGACTTTATAACTCACAACTGCAAGAATAAGTCAGAATTGCAAGAAAACAAGTCCGGGATAAAAAGTTTGTGAGATAAAAAGTCGCAATTACCTTCTTTTATTTTTTATTCAGTGGTGGAAACAGCATTCATAGAAATGCGACCTGGTCATTTCTTTGTGAGCTTTATCCTTTAGTCTGTTCTTGGCCGTCATATGCAGAATACAATACAATTTGTGATGTTATGGTTTAATTTCAGGGCCTTCAAACATCTGATTAGTTAGGAAAGGATAAACAGCAGTAGAGACCGTTATAATCACATGAGATGAAATCTGAACACAGAGAATGATGATTTTTAACTGCACTGTAGCCAACATTTACCAATTTGAACATTTATGCTTGTTTGCAAACTTAAAAACAGTTGGTCAAGTCACATTTTCATTTTCAAACTATTAGAGGAGTTGCGAAGTACATTTAAATATAGTAGCCAGGATAGCAGCTGTAAAAGAAAAGTCTGTTTTTCACTCCCAGTAACCAAAAGCACAAAACTTCATAAAGTGTGGGCACTCAAAGACTTCGGCTGGCTCGTTAACTACAGTCCCATTGCACTTCAGACTGGCCGTCGTAGTGTTGAGGTTGAATACGATGAATGAAGACAAGTTTCACCCTGTTCTCCTCCAACATCCTTTTGCTAGGTAGCACAAAACCCACGTTTGTATTTTTGATCTCATCTCGCGATGTCGAACGCTTGATCCTCACGGATCGCTCATCGAAATCACTTGCACGGGCGACGTATCCATACGTACGGGACACTGAACATCTCCTCGGCTTCACAGCATCAGATCACGATTGGAATGTAGGGGTGCGTTCAAACACGATCTCGCTCGCCATCTCTTTCCCGGATCTCTCTCACACACACACACTACAAGTAAACAATGTCATAGAGTCCATTTTGGGGCGTTTGTTGGGGCAGCGAGGGGTCACGGCGGTATGCGGTGAAGGTCCCTCCTCGCATTTCGAGCGGTTCATCTTGACCTTTCACCTCATTAGGACACATTTTCTCAGGCAGGAGGCTAAGAGGTCAAATAAGCAGGACCCGAAGGCGGAAGGTGTCTTGACCGCAGGTGGGTGTTTTTGCATGCGCGTGTGAGAGTTCGTGTTAGTGTTTGAAGAAAGTTCCTCCACTTGGGGCATCCGAGACTTGAGCTTTTCCCAAAACTCAAGTTTTTCCAAGCAGCCAGGCTCTTCATCGAAAGTCTCCTTCTGGAGTCTTGTGCAAGTATCCAGATGTTGTGACCAGGTTGGGGTCCCATCTGGCATAGTGTTTTTTTGTTTTTACTGGGGTGGTTTAGGGTACCATAGGGGCGTGTGGTCAGAGGGATGAATTGTCCAGTAAACGGACCTCCTCTTCACTCTCATCTTCCTCGTATCGGGAAGAGGAGGATGCTAGTTGAACATTATGGACTCGGGGTCTTGGTTTGCCATCTGGGCCATATGACGGAGGATATCTTTTTTTGTAATAACACCAAGGAGGCGCCTACAAAAAGAGAGACAGAAAGAGGTAGAGAAATTCACTATGTGCATTTTTGACAAGTGCGGAGAGAACCGACATCTTTTTCTGTTGCCAAGTTTTGCAGGAAGGTCCCAATGAAATGAGATTATCGTATAACGCTATTCTCAGAGATGGCTTGGATTGATGTTTTGATCCAGAATCAAATCTTTGCTCTAATTTTGAGGACTCCAACTGCAGTCTTGGCAACAGACAGCTGACAGTCTCTGGTTTGAAGAAGGGCAGAGAGTGTGGAAGAATATGCCGTGTTACTCAGGGCAGGAAACGCTACGTTATTTGTACGAGCCGACAGCACCTACACAGTGAGAAGCAAGTGTTGCGAAACAGAAGTGAAACAGAGTGAGTGAACGCCTCCATCTCATCCACACACTCTGGCCTTGGTGAACAAGAAAGTGAAGTTAATTTTCCAACACAAATTCAAGAGCATATTTAAAGGATGTACAGATATTGTGCATTTCATTTGTTCACAGTGTTGGGGAACGTCACTTGAAAAAGCACTATTGCATTACTCTTCTAGTTTTGTCGTGTTTCACTCATTTTCAGCATTGACACAATGTCAAGCACAAGTTAATTGTGTTAAGTGTTACATCATGTTACTCATAATAATACTACATAATAGTAAAAAAAAGTGTTTTCTAGAGTCAGATCACTCATTTGCAGCAAAGACAAAGTGTCGTTTTCAATGTACCTGCATTACAGTAGGTGTTACAATACTCTTACAAATAAAATAAAACAATTCATTAAAAGCACAAATTTTTTCCTGTACTTTTGTACATTATTTATGCTGGTGTATAAAAGTAGCTTGGTCATTATAGTGTAAAATAAAAAAAAAGTAACGCAATACTTTGCGTAATTAATAGCCTGTTACTTCTAAAACAATGTGATTATGTGACATGTTATTTGTAACGCTTCACCTGAACAGTGTTTTTTTTTTTTTGTACCCAAACACTAAATTCTCTTTTGAAATATAGGCGTTCAACAGACAAAGTGACATTATTGCATTACAGTAGGGGTTACATTACTCAAAGTATTAAAAACATTACGAAATGTAAACATTACTAAAAAAGTATTTAAAAACAACTACACCACAATGTTACTTTTCCACTGCTTTTGTATATTTAGTGGTGTATAAGTGTATAAAAATAACTTGGGCATTATAGAGTAAATTTAAAAAAAAAAGTAAACAATACTTTGCGTAATTAACAGTCTGTTACTTCTAAAACATTGTGATTATGTGACATGTTATTTGTAACGCTTTACCTGCACTAAATGATTAAGGTGTCTGTATCCAAACAATACTTTCTCTTGATAAACTTTTGAAATATAGGCGTTCAACAGTGACAGTACTGCATTACAGTAGGTGTTACATTACTCAAAGTATTAAAACATTACTAAAAAGTATTTTAAAAAAACAATTAACCAGCACATTGTTACTTTTCCATTGGTTTTGTATGTTTATTAGTGTAAAAGTGTATACAAATAACTTTATAGTGTTAATTCAAAAAAGCCGCTAGTAACACATTGTGATTATGTAACGCTTTACCTCCAACACTGTTTTTTTTTTTTTTAGATGGACACAGTATCACAAATTTCTCTTGACAAACTTTTGAAATGTGGATGCTCAACAAACTTTTTACTTTAAATATGCTCTTGATTTTGCTTTCGAAAAAGGGATTTAAGCTTGATGACAGATTGTATCACATATAAAAGGTGTGACAATTTTGACGAGAGCCGGAAATGCAAGAATCCATCCAAACTAGAGGCATAAAACGCTCGTGAAACGATTGTCAAACCTTTGTGAAATGTTTGTGAAATGTCTGCGAGATGTCTGTGGACAGGAAGAAAGTGAAAAGCTCAAACATCAGACAACTGAAAGAGGACAGGGTGTGTGACTTGAGACAGGTGAGGACTGTTGGTTTAGGGGACAGGTACTTCTGGCTACATACTACAGGAAGTGCTAGGATTCTAGAGGTCACACCAAATCAATATGGTAACAACACAGCATCCTAGGAACAGCTACTGCGACTACAAAGATGACTAGATAATACATGTTGGTGAATGAGAAAATAGTCCGCTACACACGACAGTTACTCGCCAATCGTGTAGGGGCGGAGCTGCGCGAGGGGTCAGATGTCATCGATCTGTAGCCCAGCGGACGCAGACCAGGCAGCCCCGGGAGGAATTTAGCAATAAGCAAAAAGGAAAACAAACAGAAATCAAATTTAGATGAAGGACATCACGGCATGTGTATTAGATGTGCTTTGTGAGTACACGTGCACAATGCAGAACTGAAAGGGAAGGTCTACATAAAGGTGCATTTCAAAAGACACCACGGCTAATGTGACAGACTACTCTTCCCTGCTGGGATGGCCGAAGGCAGGAGCAACAATCTGAGTGAAAGCAAGTCTAACAAGAAACATGATGTCTGCAGAGGAATAACGTCCTGGAAGCAGGGTCCAAAATGAAACCGTTTTCAACACAGATCACTGTGTCTTAGGCCGCATTTACACTGCGGGTCTTGATGCCCAATTCTGATTTTTTTTGATGACAGCTTACATCTGTTAAAAGTGACCCATATCCGATATCTGCATTTACACTATACACTTGGCACACTGACCCGGAAAAGGCCGAAAATGAAGTAAAAACTAGGGACGCACAATATATCGACCGCCATATCGGTATCGGCCGATATATGTTCATTTTTAATGTTATCGTTATCGGGAGAAAATTTAGCCGATATATTCAAGCCGATAAATAATGGACTATTTCCTTGAGCTGAGACACTTCAGATGCGCACTGCTCGCCATGACGGTTTTGAATTAGAGCTGGGTGATATGACCAAAATCTCATATCCCGGTAACGACATAGTACCTAGTTTATATATATTTTAATCCTGTTAATACTTTCCCCTTAAAAACACGTGACCCCGCCCCGTCCAGTCAGCGGCATGGAGGTCAACACACGCAGACAGCGTCCTCACGAAAGTTTGTCAATTGTATGTGTTTAAAGGCTTGCCAGTTTGAACATTCAAGTGATTTTACACCATTCAATAACATCAATATGGAAAACATGGCACTTCAGTGCTCGCGATCTGTTTTCTGTGAGACAGAGCCAAGCCACGTCGTGTCTCTGACAACATGCAAGCCCTGAAGACAGATCACTTTCACTTGCGTCGTCACTAAACTTTGTCAATTGTATGTGTTTTAAGGCTTGCCAGTTTGGGACATTCAAGCGATTTTAGACCATCGGATGTGTATCATTATATTGAGCTACAATGCACATTATATCGTGTGCATTGTGACACACGAACACAGAGTCCTGCTCAGAGCCACCCAGTTCAGGCTCTCAAAAATTATATAAAAAGTTGGTTTTAGATTTATCAGCCAATATATCGGTTATCGGCTTTCCAAATATTGTCAGAGAATTATCGGTTATCGGTAGTTCTATTTCAAAGAATTATCGGTTATCGGCCAAAATTTTCATATCGGTGCATCACTAGTAAAAACAACGCAATTTGCATTGG
>CM077168.1:52094487-52114487 GCA_039654105.1 Coreius guichenoti
GAGAAGTAGCTAAATTCTACTGTACAACAGTAATCTACAGTGGGGAGAACAAGTATTTGATACACTGCCGATTTTCCAGGTTTTCCTACTTACAAAGCATGTAGAAGTCTGTAATTTTTTATCATAGGTACTCTTCAACTGTGAGTGACGGAATCTAAAACAAAAATCCAGAAAATCACATTGTATGATTTTTAAATAATTAATTTGCATTTTATTGCATGACATAAGGATTTGATCACCTACCAACCAGTAAGAATTCCGGCTCTCACAGACCTGTTAGTTTTTCTTTAAGAAGCCCTCCTGTTCTCCACTCATTACCTGTATTAACTGCACCTGTTTGAACTCGTTACCTGTATAAAAGACACCTGTCCACACACTCAATCAAACAGACTCCAACCTCTCCACAATGGCCAAGACCAGAGAGCTGTGTAAGGACATCAGGGATAAAATTGTAGACCTGCACAAGGCTGGGATGGGCTACAGGACAATAGGCAAGCAGCTTGGTGAGAAGGCAACAACTGTTGGCGCAATTATTAGAAAAAGGAAGAAGTTCAAGATGACGGTCAATCTGCCTCGGTCTGGGGCACCATGCAAGATCTCACCTCCTGGGGCATCAATGATCATGAGGAAGGTGAGGGATCAGCCCAGAACTACACGGCAGGACCTGGTCAATGACCTGAAGAGAGCTGGGACCACAGTCTCAAAGAAAACCATTAGTAACACACTACGCCGTCATGGATTAAAATCCCGCAGCGCACGCAAGATCCCCCTGCTCAAGCCAGCGCATGTCCAGGCCTGTCTGAAGTTTGCCAATGACCATCTGGATGATCCAGAGGAGGAATGGGAGAAGGCCATGTGGTCTGATGAGACAAAAATAGAGCTTTTTGGTCTAAACTCCACTCGCCGTGATTGGAGGAAGAAGAAGGATGAGTACAACCCCAAGAACACCATCCCAACCGTGAAGCATGGAGGTGGAAACATCATTCTTTGGGGATGCTTTTCTGCAAAGGGGACAAGACGACTGCACCGTATAGAGGGGAGGATGGATGGGGCCATGTATCGCGAGATCTTGGCCAACAACCTCCTTCCCTCAGTAAGAGCATTGAAGATGGGTCGTGGCTGGGTCTTCCAGCATGACAACGACCCGAAACACACAGCCAGGGCAACTAAGGAGTGGCTCCGTAAGAAGCATCTCAAGGTCTTGGAGTGGCCTAGCCAGTCTCCAGACCTGAACCCAATAAAAAAATCTTTGGAGGGAGCTGAAAGTCCGTATTGCCCAGCGACAGCCCCGAAACCTGAAGGATCTGGAGAAGGTCTGTATGGAGGAGTGGGCTAAAATCCCTGCTGCAGTGTGTGCAAACCTGGTCAAGAACTACAGGAAACGTATGATCTCTGTAATTGCAAACAAAGGTTTCTGTACCAAATATTAAGTTCTGCTTTTCTGATGTATCAAATACTTATGTCATGCAATAAAATGCAAATTAATTACTTAAAAATCATACAATGTGATTTTCTGGATTTTTGTTTTAGATTCCGTCTCTCACAGTTGAAGAGTACCTATGATAAAAATGACAGACTTCTACATGCTTTGTAAGTGGGCAAACCGGCAAAATTGGCAGTGTATCAAATACTTGTTCTCCCCACTGTATTTCACAATTTTTTCAAGTTAAACCAAACTTTTATTTTGACGGGTTACCGTGAAGACTTTTAAGTTTCTGTGCGTTTATATGACATGACAATAGTTTCTCTTAAATGAAAAGGTAAATGACTCTCAGAGCGGCTCTGGAGTTGAAGCTCATGCATTCATGTCCTCATATAGTGAGGCGCCAGAGGCTGAAAACACAGTGAGCTTCACGTGTGCTTCAGTGTGTGTGTGTGGGAAATGAAACCGGGTGTCTGCACCATTCATTTCACACAGAGACACACTCATGATTTGTGTGTACTGACCTGCTTTTGATTTACTCATCAAAAATATGACAAATTCTGGTAAATTCCAGTAAATTCTGGATTCCGCATTTTTCGATTGTGGAAATCATAGGGCCCTAGAATATACATTTTAATCTAATTTTCAATATAATAATATTAAAGTGATACTTCACCAAAAAAAATTAAAATTCTGTCATTAATTCCTCACCCTCATGTCGTTCCAAACCCGTAAGACCTTCGTTCATCTTTGGAGCACATGAAGATCTTTTTGATGAAATCCGAGATTTCTCTGACCCCGCCATAGACAGCAATATAATTAACACTTTCAAGGCCCAGAAAGGTAGTAAAGACATCATTAAAATAGTCCATGTGACTCCAGTGGTTCAACCTTAATGTTATGAAGCGACGAGAATACTTTTTGTGCACAAAAACAAACAAAAATAACTTTATTCAACAATTTCGTTCCGGCCTGTGTCAGTCTCCTACGCAGTTTACATTGTAAATAAAGTGCAGCTTCTGCGTCGAGTTAATTAAAATTTAATTGAAAGAGTTAATTAAATTGCTGTCCATGGAGGGGTCAGAAAGCTCTCGGATTTCATCAAAAATATCTTCATTTGTGTTCTGAAGATGAACGAAGGTCTTACGGGTTAGGAAAGACATGAGGGTCAGGAATTAATGACAGAATTTTCATTTTTGGGTGAACTAACCCTTTAAGAAATGAGAAACTGCAATCAAGCAGCCTGACATTTAAGACCTGCAAGCGTTTCTAACAGTGCATGTGTTTCTGTTACCTATGGCGATGGTTATATCCCTGCGCAGAGCGAAGCCCACCAGTCTCTGCGACTCTTTGGAGACGATGACGGGGAAGCCGTTGTAGCTCGTTTCGGAGATGATGGCCTGCAGCTCGGCGAGAGTCATGTCGTCCTGCGTCAGCACGGCCAACGGTGGGTCGCTACGCCGCGGGCGCATCACCTCCCGTGCTAACGTGGTGTGCGTGAACTCTTCCTTAGCGTCCAGGAAGGGGTATCCGTTCAGACGGATGTGGGCTTCATAAATTCCCTCTCTGCCGAAGGCATCGCCCACCCATTTGCTGGTCATCACTGCCGCCATGAGAGGAACGATGTATTCCAGCCCGCCGGTCAGTTCGAACACGATGACCACCAGAGACACCGTCATACGGGTCACACCACCTACAGCGGACGCAGTGTTACAGGTCAGACAGACTGGGAAAGACACACAGAAAGGTCAAAGTATGCATGCATACGCACCCAGACAGGCTGCGGCGCCCACCATGGCGTAAAGTCCCGGAGTGATGCAGTCAGCGCCCACTTCACACCACTCTCTAAACAGGAACCAGTCGTGGTGATAATACGCCAACTGCTCTACAGCGATGCCTACGATCCGCCCAGCGATCGCACCGATGGCCATACTGGGGATGAACAGACCCGACGGCACCTGGGCAGAACAAATATATACAAGTCAATACAAGTGAACAAAATATAAACAGATTTCAGGTTTCAAATCGTCAGGCTGCTTGATTGCAATTTCTCTAATTTTTATTATTATATTGAAAATGATATTAAAATAAATGAAGCCTGTTTTAGGAACAATTTTGTGCATTGCAACATTAATTTAATAACAATTAAGCTTAATTCAAAGGCTCTTGAATATTAATTTAGTCATGCTAACATTGCTTTAAAGGCTTCTTAAAGCTGCCAATCACATAACCGAATTGATATTCAAAAGCAGTTACTATAGTAGGATTCAAAAACCTGCTTTGTAGAAAATCAGTTGGACCTAATATGCAAATGTCATGTACACAATTAATATTCATGAGTCGTGCCTTCACCATATAGAAGTACTGGTCAATATTAGTGATGTATCAAAAACAAAAAAAAAACAAATTCAACATTTTTGTGTAACCTAGGTAAAACAAATAAATAATAATTTAAAAAAAAAAACCTTTTCATTTCACATTTTATTATTTTTTACTGTAAAGTCTATTAGCAATACCATATTTTTAAGTTGTTTTTTTTTTAAAGTGGATACACAATGTTCAACTACAGTTGGTGTGACTTTAATGATAACATCTGTTAAAAACAAATAAAATAAGAGAAACATTCTAAATAATATGGCTATAAAATTTAAATAAATTAAATATATAAATCTGTGATGTTAAAAACACAAATAAAATATACATTTATACATTGTATGGGCAAAAAATTTAAATAAATTAATCTTTAATCTCTAAACACACAAATAAAATAAACAAAATATAGAGATGACAAATTTTATTTAAAAGTGTATGGCCATAAAATGAAGAATGTGTCAATTTTTTTTTACTTTATGGCCATTAAATGTAAATAAAACGGACACTGCATAAAAAAAAATAACTTACAAAAGCTAATGATTATGTAAATTCATGCAACATTGATGTTCAAAGTTTTTTCTCAAAGTTTCTTTTAGAACAACGATTAATTTTTTTTAAACAAATAGCACCCAGAGTCATGAAATGTCCATTTGTTTTGAAAATAAGTGCGTTGTTTGAAATGCTGTGGTATTGAAAATGCTATGAAGTGCATTGGTGTTAAACTACTTCAACAGTGTCATCGCAACAAAGAAACGCAAAGTACAAACGCTGGATTCTCACCTTCAGGCCGAAGGTGAAGATGGTCATGATGATTTTGAAGACGAGCGCCAGGCTGAGCTGCCACATGGCCGAGTAAACGCCCGGGGTGGCGGCGGCGTCCGATCCCTCTGGATACGCCTTGCTGCCGTTCATCTGACTGCGGTACTGGCAGAGCTGCGACGACTCCAGCGGGCCGCAGTCCGTGAACAGCTCCTTAATCAGCTCGCTGGTGTTCTGCCGCGTGTACGGGTTCGGGAACGCCACGATGGCCGTGATGGCCGCCACCGTGATCACCTCCAACACCGGGTACTTGCCTAAAAAAAAACATGTCCCCGTCATATTTCACCACAAAATCAGAAGAAACACTAATCAGGGTTATTATCGTCAACTGAAAAACTATGTTCATTACTTGAAATAAAAAAACTAAAAAATATAAAAAACACAAATAAAATAAAATTACAAATGAGTGTTAATTTTATCAGCTATTTTTAAATTTAGTCTTAGTTTAAGTCCTGTGTCAAATGTAGGGAAGGAGGTTGTTGGCCAAGATCTCACGATACACGGCCCCATCCATCCTCCCCTCAATACGGTGCAGTTGTCCTGTCCCCTTTGCAGAAAAGCATCCCCAAAGAATGATGTTTCCACCTCCATGCTTCACGGTTGGGATGGTGTTCTTGGGGTTGTACTCATCCTTCTTCCTCCTCCAAACACGGCGAGTGGAGTTTAGACCAAAAAGCTCTATTTTTGTCTCATCAGACCACATGACCTTCTCCCATTCCTCCTCTGGATCATCCAGATGGTCATTGGCAAACTTCAGACTGGACATGCGCTGGCTTGAGCAGGGGGATCTTGCGTGCGCTGCAAGATTTTAATCCATGACGGCGTAGTGTGTTACTAATGGTTTTATTTGAGACTGTGGTCCCAGCTCTCTTCAGGTCATTGACCAGGTCCTGCCGTGTAGTTCTGGGCTGATCCCTCACCTTTCTCATGATCATTGATGCCCCACGAGGTGAGATCTTGCATGGTGCCCCAGACCGAGGGAGACTGACCGTCATCTTGAACTTCTTCCATTTTCTAATAATTGCACCAACAGTTGTTGCCTTCTCACCAAACTGCTTGCCTATTGTCCTGTAGCCCATCCCAGCCTTGTGCAGGTCTACAATTTTATCCCTGATGTCCTTACACAGCTCTCTGGTCTTGGTCATTGTGGAGAGGTTGGAGTCTGTTTGATTGAGTGTGTGGACAGGTGTCTTATATAGGTAACGAGTTCAAACAGGTGCAGTTAATACAGGTAATGAGTGGAGAACAGGAGGGCTTCTTAAAGAAAAACTAACAGGTCTGTGAGAGCCGGAATTCTTACTGGTTGGTAGGTGATCAAATACTTATGTCATGCAATAAAATGCAAATTAATTATTTAAAAATCATACAATGTGATTTTCTGGATTTCTGTTTTAGATTCCGTCTCTCAGAGTTGAAGTGTACCTATGATAAAAATTACTACATGCTTTGTAAGTAGGAAAATCGGCAGTGTATCAAATACAAACTACAACAAAATTCCTAAAACTTTTAACTAAAATTAAAGAGAGAAGAAACTATAAAAGTAAAATCTAATTCAAAATATTCACTATAGTAGTATAACAATGATACCACAATACTAAAAAACTCAAATGACCCAAGTAGGGTGTAATGTAGTGTATTTACCGAAGCGTGTGGACTTGCGGCGGCGGCACCAGGCGATGTTGGCCCGGATGAAGAAGGCTCCCCACAGCCCACCGAACACCCCTAGCAGGATGAAGGGGAAGAGCTCGAACAGGTACCAGGGCGTGTGGTACTCCACGTAAAACAGCACCAGCCGGCTATTCCCGAACGGGTTTATGGAGCGCAGCACGAACGCCGCCACCAGAGCAGCGAAGAACGAGCGCCACAGCGTCTTCAGAGGGAAGTAATAACTGACCTGAGAGAGAGGAACATAACGACATATTACATACATCAACTACACTCCAGATAAATCTCTGCAACGGAAAAAAGGGAAAAATACAAATGTTATAAGAGATAAGAGTTTTTTGGTTATTTACTTACGAAGCTCTTTCATATATATATCGTGTATACACCGATCAGGCATAACATTATGACCACTGACAGGTGACGTGAATAACTGATTATCTCTTCATCACGGCACCTGTTAGTGGGTGAGATATATTAGGCAGCAAGTGAACATTTTGTCCTCAAAGTTGATGTGTTAGAAGCAGGAAAAATGGGCAAGAGTAAGGATTTGAGTGAGTTTGACAAGGGCCAAAATGTGATGGCTAGACGACTGGGTCAGAGCATCTCCAAAACTGCAGCTCTTGTGGGGTGTTCCCGGTCTGCAGTGGTCAGTATCTATCAAAAGTGGTCCAAGGAAGGAACAGTGGTGAACCGGCGACAGGGTCATGGGCGGCCAAGGCTCATTGATGCACGTGGGGAGCGAAGGCTGGCCCATGTGGTCCGATCAAACAGACGAGCTACTGTAGCTCAAATTGCTCAAGAAGTTAATGCTGGTTCTGATAGAAAGGTGTCAGAATACACAGTGCATCGCAGTTTGTTGCGTATGGGGCTGCATAGCCGCAGGCCAGTCAGGGTGCCCATGCTGACCCCTGTCCACCACCGAAAGTGCCAACAGTGGACACGTGAGCATCAGAACTGGACCACGGAGCAATGGAAGAAGGTGGCCTGGTCTGATGAATCACATTTTTTTTTTACATCACGTGGATGACCGGGTGCGTGTGTGTTGCTTCCCTGGGGAACACATGGCACCAGGATGCACTATGGGAAGAAGGCAAGCCGGCGGAGGCAGTGTGATGCTTTGGGCAATGTTCTGCTGGGAAACCTTGGGTCCTGCCATCCATGTGGATGTTACTTTGACACGTACCACCTACCTAAGCATTGTTGCAGACCATGTACACCCTTTCATGGAAACGGTATTCCCTGGTGGCTGTGGCCTCTTTCAGCAGTATAATGCGCCCTGCCACAAAGCAAAAATGACTCAGGAATGGTTTGGGGAGCACAACAACGAGTTTGAGGTGTTGACTTGGCCTCCAAATTCCCCAGATCTCAATCCAATCGAGCATCTGTGGGATGTGCTGAACAAACAAGTCCGATCCATGGAGGCCCCACCTCGCAACTTACAGGACTTAAAGGATCTGCTGCTAACATCTTGGTGCCAGATACCACAGCACACCTTCAGGGGTCTAGTGGAGTCCATTCCTCGACAGGTCAGGGCTGTTTTGGCAGCAAAAGGGGGACCAACACAATATTAGGAATCATGTTATGCAGGTCATAATGTTATGCCTGATCGGTGTGAAAAAAAAAAAAAATATATTATATACATATACAGTTTTTAAGCAAGAATGTAGTTATTTAGACCTCAAATACGCAACTTGTATATAAACATAGCACCTATTTGACAATTTGTTTAGACGCTTTCGCAGATGTGAGCCATTCAGCGCTCATGTACCCGTGAGAACAGCTTTATCTCGGCCAGTCCTTCGGGAATTTACCGCTGGCTCTAAACAGTATTATTCATTGATCAAAAGTGACAGTAAAGATTTACGATGTAACACAAGGTTCTATTTTAAATAAATGCTGTTCTTTTTAAAATACAGAACCATAAAACGTATCATGGTTCTTCAACATTGATAATAATAATAAATGTTTCTTGAGCAGCAAATCATCATATTAGAATGATTTCTGAAGGATTATGTGACACTGAAGACTGGAGTAATGATGCTGACAATCACATTTTAAATTATTCCTTTCATAGAAAACTGTTATTTTAAATTGTAATAATATCTCAGAATATTACTGTATTTTTGTTCAAATAAATGCAGCCTTCAGCAAAAGAGACTTCTTTCAAAAACATTTAAAACTGACCTCAAACTTTTGAACATTAGTGTAACTCTATACAGCTTTGTAGGGCTACGTTTGACATCCTAACTCAAGAGAAACAAACTCGGTCTTATCTGATTTGAAGAAAGGGAGACTCACCTCCTCCAGACTGAACAGAACGCCTCCAATCGGAGCCCCAAACGCCACAGACACACCAGCAGCCGACGCCGCCGACAAAACCTGAGAGCAGAGACACGGACAGAAGGATCACCGTCTACATATCTACGTCTTGAAACTGTAGGTAATGTCTGGATTTGAATGAAGCTATGCCCAGTAATGATGGCTAACCTCTCGTTTCTTGGCCTCGTTTTTGCTGTATTTGGGGAAGAGGTAGGAAAAGATGTTGCCACAGCAACAGGCCACGTGGACCAGCGGACCTTCCTTCCCAAGACTGAGGCCTGACGCCACGGCCAGAACCAGAGTGATGGTCTTTATCATCAGCGTCCATTTTCCCAGGTAACCTCGGATAATAAAGCCACTCAGGATGGTTTTAATCTGATGGAAGAGAGATAGGCAGGATTACAAAACACAAAAAATACATTTAAATGACCAATTAACTTATATAAAAGTGCTCTAAAAGTAAAGTGGAACAGTTTGAGGCATCAAATAATTAAACTTTTTTTGTGTGTATCATATGACATAATATGGCTGCCACCGACTAAAGCAGGGCTCTAGACTGCGACCAAAATGGTCGGAAATGCGATCATTTTTTGATAATGTGCAAGTTAAAATTTCACACGGTCGCGTGCGAGGCTTGCTGCGATAGTCGGTTACATCACTTGCCCACCGCGGCACCGCCCCACCCTTGTTTGGATTCTTTTTATAGTAATAAAATCATTTAGTTCAGTTAGAGAACAGACACTACAATTAAAAACTGAATGTGTCTGACTAATGCAGCATAAGCCAAACGAGAGTCTCAGCACAAACGCAGCAGGAGTCAGATTTCATTCATCAGAGAGTGAGGAGCTGAATGACAAGATGACGGTGGAAGATTTGGTTTCAAAGCGAAATGTAAAAGCGTCTATTTAAGGGAGTTTGTCATTGTACTGTTTTGTTGTTGTGTTTTTCATTAAGAATAATAGGCTAATGAACCCACCATTCAAGCAATCCGCCCCTGAACTGGCGCTAATTCTAAACCGAAAGTAAAATGTGCACGGCCGCACTGTCATTCATTCACGCCGTGCGCATTTTACTTTCGGTTAAGAATTAGCGATTTAAAATCCCCCACTGGTGATACCGGTGTTGTCATACGTCGATTAACCGGTGGGACAATGCTTTCGCACTTTGGCTGGCGCTGAGCCAGAGACATTTAAATACACAAGTACTAGCAAAACAATACATTTATAGTTTGTAAAATACACAGTGATGTCTATGGAAGCAGCAATAACAATACATTAACGACGTGATATATTCATATCAAATACACATTGTGTAAGTAACTATAAACCTTACTCTATTCTTCTCCCACTTTACCGGTCACTCATGTATTTCAGGAGAAGTGGATGAATTGACGTGCTGTAAATCTGAGAGATCTGATTCTCTGAACTGCGGCGCAAACTAACATGGCGACGCTATTATAGATCATTATAGATCAACGCATTATAGATCAACTAACATGATAATTATATTTTTTCAACAACAAAACACGTTCACTTACATGTATTTGAGAATCGGAATATCAGGTAGTTGATGACATAGCCAGCAAGTTTGTGAATATTTTGAATAAAAAAGGAAAAAGGAAATAAAAGCGGATCTGCCATACAGCGCTATTGTGGCTGCATGTGTCACGTGAAGGGCATGACGCGTCGTCATGGAAATATTACTTTAATAAAATAATAACACCCATGGCAATAATACTTTTGTTATACATGTTATGTGTGATAATATTTTAGTAATGTTTTCTTTTAAATTTATGCTTGTTGGAAGCAATGTACAGATTAAAATATTTTGCAAATATCAAGCTTTTAGTCACGTCAATCTTTACATCAATGCAAAACCAGCATATAGAAATCAAGAGAACGATTCATCATCATGCAAGGTCATTATGATTAATATAAAAAAAAAAACCAAATTGTAAGTTGGTGCGATCAACTGAGAAAGTTAGTCGCACCAGAGTGACCAGTGGGAAGAATGAGTCTAGAGCACTGTAAAGTGTTTTATAGGCGACTAGTAGTTGTTCATTTAGGCCATTAGGCGACTAGTCGCACGTTTATGATATTAATTTATTGCGTAAATATATACTGGGGGGTAGGGATGTCACGATACCAAAATTCCAGTATTCTGTACCAGTACCATTCAAATTGTACGGTTCTCAGTACCAATTTCGGTACCACAGCAAAACGTGTTGGAACTATTTTACTATTTTATTTAACTATTTAAAAAATATATATTCAAATTTCAATAAATTCAATTAGTTGATTATTTATGATGATAATCATAAGTAAATAATACATAAACATTTGAAGGCTACATGCTGTTTAAAAGTAAACATTGTTTAGAAAAAAGATCAAGTGAAAAATAAGCAACCCTCTAGGCACACCTACTAATAATATATTATTATTATTATTATTATTATCATTAGTAGTAGTATTATTAGTAATATTATTACACTGAGACTATTACACTATTTCTGTCAATTTTCTTCAAGTTAAACCAAACTTTTATTATGACATGAATATAATTTTATTATGATATTATGACAATAGTTTTTCAAATGAAATGGTAAATGCTCATGAAGTGACTGGAGATTAAGTTTATGCGTTCATGTCCTCATATATTGCGGTTTAATAATCACAGACTAATATATATATATATATATATATATATATATATATATATATATATATATATATATATATATATATATATACACACACTCACCTAAAGGATTATTAGGAACACCATACTAATACTGTGTTTGACCCCCTTTCGCCTTCAGAACTGCCTTAATTCTACGTGGCATTGATTCAACAAGGTGCTGAAAGCATTCTTTAGAAATGTTGGCCCATATTGATAGGATAGCATCTTGCAGTTGATGGAGATTTGTGGGATGCACATCCAGGGCACGAAGCTCCCGTTCCACCACATCCCAAAGATGCTCTATTGGGTTGAGATCTGGTGACTGTGGGGGCCATTTTAGTACAGTGAACTCATTGTCATGTTCAAGAAATCAATTTGAAATGATTCGAGCTTTGTGACATGGTGCATTATCCTGCTGGAAGTAGCCATCAGAGGATGGGTACATGGTGGTCATAAAGGGATGGACACGGTCAGAAACAATGCTCAGGTAGGCCGTGGCATTTAAACGATGCCCAATTGGCACTAAGGGGCCTAAAGTGTGCCAAGAAAACATCCCCCACACCATTACACCACCACCACCAGCCTGCACAGTGGTAACAAGGCATGATGGATCCATGTTCTCATTCTGTTTACGCCAAATTCTGACTCTACCATCTGAATGTCTCAACAGAAATCGAGACTCATCAGACCAGGCAACATTTTTCCAGTCTTCAACTGTCCAATTTTGGTGAGCTCGTGCAAATTGTATCCTCTTTT
Source organism: Coreius guichenoti (assembly GCA_039654105.1). NCBI lineage: Eukaryota > Metazoa > Chordata > Actinopteri > Cypriniformes > Gobionidae > Coreius > Coreius guichenoti. The sequence goes on from CM077168.1 coordinate 52,106,522, forward strand.
TCCTATTTGTAGTGGAGATGAGTGGTACCCGGTGGGGTCTTCTGCTGTTGTAGCCCATCCGCCTCAAGGTTGTGCGTGTTGTGGCTTCACAAATGCTTTGCTGCATACCTCGGTTGTAACGAGTGGTTATTTCAGTCAAAGTTGCTCTTCTATCAGCTTGAATCAGTCGGCCCATTCTCCTCTGACCTCTAGCATCAACAAGGCATTTTCGCCCACAGGACTGCCGCATACTGGATGTTTTTCCATTTTCACACCATTCTTTGTAAACTCTAGAAATGGTTGTGCGTGAAAATCCCAGTAACTGAGCAGATTGTGAAATACTCAGACCGGCCCGTCTGGCACCAACAACCATGCCACGCTCAAAATTGCTTAAATCACCTTTCTTTCCCATTCTGACATTCAGTTTGGAGTTCAGGAGATTGTCTTGACCAGGACCACACCCCTAAATGCATTGAAGCAACTGCCATGTGATTGGTTGATTAGATAATTGCATTAATGAGAAATTGAACAGGTGTTCCTAATAATCCTTTAGGTGAGTGTATATATATATATATATATATATATATATATATGGCTACAGTCTGGAGCCCTGCACTTAGATAAACACGGAAGCGACTGAAAGCAGCTGTCTATTAGTGGGTACTGAATATACTCGGTACTACCGGTACTAAATCGTCACATTTTCAAAATTTCAGTACCGACTTGGTACCGAAGTACCGGTACTTGTGACATCCCTACTGGGGGGTGGCATCGGAAAATGGTTTGAGTTTCAGGGCTGAAAAAGAATATGATATGTAACATTGCTTACATTGTTCTACATTAGAGAAATACTGGCCTGTAAAATTTAAATGAAGCGTTCAAGCGCACGAATAAAGCTTGCCACAGTAATGATTATAAGAATGTGTTGTAAAAATACAGAAAGGAGACTGTCTGAACATTTTAATAATTTGTTAAACGTGATTTCTGAGTCAGTGTCGGCTGCAAAGATGAAGTTTGCGACGTTGACTCTATAGAGAGAAATGCACAATAAGGATACCAATTTAGCTTTCACACACACTCCACATGAACACTTGAATATGCACCTAATAATAGCACACATTTATCTAGGTTAACATTAATGTTAGAGTGAGCAGCTGTAAAGTGGCTAACATTAGGCTACTACTTAAATGCTTTAATTAATAAGCCATGTGTTACTGAAAGCCAAGTGTTGCTGAAAGTTTGGATTTTCTGCCCGACATAATTACCACGTTAACAAACGGACGGCAATTTTTTCAGCAACTAACTGAATAGTTAAATTTTGGTCGACTAAGCCTCTTCTCCTTGACTAATGTTTAGTTGACTAAGGAGGCAGCCATATGACACAAGCATCTCAAATATCATCTGGCACTTTCTTGTGATTTTTAAAGCTTTAGAGGCCATGTTTTTGTTGTCGTCATTGTGATAACTATCACATGTTAGAATGACTAATCTAATCTAATAGAAATATAACAGAACATTAACTTAATAAACGTAATTTTTTTTGTAATAAATTAAAATAAATTGTGACCTAAAAACTGACATCATTTTGACCCTTTCTACAGCATTACGGCGAGATAACTGCCTTTAATTTTGACAAATATTGTAGCTGTTATAAAACCTTTACTGAAGATAATTTAAGAAAAATTATCAAACAAGTATTTTTCTTTAATTCACAGGAAATTCACATTTATCATCAAATTCAGATCAAGATTTGTCCCAAACTACAGATTGAAGTCGGTCTAAATTTGCAAACGTCTCATTCTGCCGCAGTGTTTTAAATTATATTGATTAGGGATACACCAATATGAACATTTTGGCCGATACTAATAACCCATAATTCTTTATATTTAAACGCCGATAACCGAAATATTGGCCAATAAATCTAAATCCAACTTTTGATATAATTTTTGAGAGTCTGATTACAAAAGCGAAAGTCTCACCATTAAAAAGCCATGTCCCAAGCACTTCAACATAAATCTCATATATATATATATATATATATATATATATATATATATATATATATATATATATATATATATATATATATATATATACACTCACCTAAAGGATTATTAGGAACACCTGTTCAATTTCTCATTAATGCAATTATCTAATCAACCAATCACATGGCAGTTGCTTCAATGCATTTAGGGGTGTGGTCCTGGTCAAGACAATCTCCTGAACTCCAAACTGAATGTCAGAATGGGAAAGAAAGGTGATTCAAGCAATTTTGAGCGTGGCATGGTTGTTGGTGCCAGACGGGCCGGTCTGAGTATTTCACAATCTGCTCAGTTACTGGGATTTTCACGCACAACCATTTCTAGAGTTTACAAAGAATGGTGTGAAAAGGGAAAAACATCCAGTATGCGGCAGTCCTGTGGGCGAAAATGCCTTGTTGATGCTAGAGGTCAGAGGAGAATGGGCCGACTGATTCAAGCTGATAGAAGAGCAACTTTGACTGAAATAACCACTCGTTACAACCGAGGTATGCAGCAAAGCATTTGTGAAGCCACAACACGCACAACCTTGAGGCGGATGGGCTACAACAGCAGAAGACCCCACCGGGTACCACTCATCTCCACTACAAATAGGAAAAAGAGGCTACAATTTGCACGAGCTCACCAAAATTGGACAGTTGAAGACTGGAAAAATGTTGCCTGGTCTGATGAGTCTCGATTTCTGTTGAGACATTCAGATGGTAGAGTCAGAATTTGGCGTAAACAGAATGAGAACATGGATCCATCATGCCTTGTTACCACTGTGCAGGCTGGTGGTGGTGGTGTAATGGTGTGGGGGATGTTTTCTTGGCACACTTTAGGCCCCTTAGTGCCAATTGGGCATCGTTTAAATGCCACGGCCTACCTGAGCATTGTTTCTGACCATGTCCATCCCTTTATGACCACCATGTACCCATCCTCTGATGGCTACTTCCAGCAGGATAATGCACCATGTCACAAAGCTCGAATCATTTCAAATTGGTTTCTTGAACATGACAATGAGTTCACTGTACTAAAATGGCCCCCACAGTCACCAGATCTCAACCCAATAGAGCACCTTTGGGATGTGTTGGAACGGGAGCTTCGTGCCCTGGATGTGCATCCCACAAATCTCCATCAACTGCAAGATGCTATCCTATCAATATGGGCCAACATTTCTAAAGAATGCTTTCAGCACCTTGTTGAATCAATGCCACGTAGAATTAAGGCAGTTCTGAAGGCGAAAGGGGGTCAAACACAGTATTAGTATGGTGTTCCTAATAATCCTTTAGGTGAGTGTATATATATATATATATATATATATGCTGATATAACTACATATATAATGTATAAAAACATAAATAAATAAATAAATAAATAAATATATATATATACACACACACACACACACACACACACACACAAAATGGGGAGAACAAGTATTTGATACACTGCCGATTTTGCAGGTTTTCCTACTTACAAAGCATGTAGAAGTCTAATTTTTATCATAGGTACACTTCAACTGTGAGAGACGGAATCTCAAACAAAAATCCAGAAAATCACATTGTATGATTTTTAAATAATTCATTTGCATTTTATTGCATGACATAAGTATTTGATCACCTACCAACCAGTAAGAATTCCGGCTCTCACAGACCTGATAGTTTTTCTTTAAGAAGCCCTCCTGTTCTCCACTCATTACCTGTATTAACTGCACCTGTTTGAACTCGTTACCTGTATAAAAGACACCTGTCCACACACTCAATCAAACAGACTCTAACCTCTCCACAATGGCCAAGACCAGAGAGCTGTGTAAGGACATCAGGGATAAAATTGTAGACCTGCACAAGGCTGGGATGGGCTACAGGACAATAGGCAAGCAGCTTGGTGAGAAGGCAACAACTGTTGGCGCAATTATTAGAAAAAGGAAGAAGTTCAAGATGACGGTCAATCTGCCTCGGTCTGGGGCACCATGCAAGATCTCACCTCGTGGGGCATCAATGATCATGAGGAAGGTGAGGGATCAGCCCACAACTACAAGGCAGGACCTGGTCAATGACCTCAAGAGAGCTGGGACCACAGTCTCAAAGAAAACCATTAGTAACACACTACGCCGTCATGGATTAAAATCCTGCAGCGCACGCAAGGTCCCCCTGCTCAAGCCAGCGCATGTCCAGGCCCGTCTGAAGTTTGCCAGTGACCATCTGGATGATCCAGAGGAGGAATGGGAGAAGGTCATGTGGTCTGATGAGACAAAAATAGAGCTTTTTGGTCTAAACTCCACTCGCCGTGCTTGGAGGAAGAAGAAGGATGAGTACAACCCCAAAAACACCATCCCAACCGTGAAGCATGGAGGTGGAAACATCATTCTTTGGGGATGCTTTTCTGCAAAGGGGACAGGACAACTGCACCGTATTGAGGGGAGGATGGATGGGGCCATGTTTCGCGAGATCTTGGCCAACAACCTCCTTCCCTCAGTAAGAGCATTGAAGATGGGTCGTGGCTTTTGGTTTAAGATTCCGTCTCTCACAGTTGAAGTGTACCTATGATAAAAATTACAGACCTCTACATGCTTTGTAAGTGGGCAAACCTGCAAAATCGGCAGTGTATCAAATACTTGTTCTCCCCACTGTGTATATATATATATATATATATATATATATATATATATATATATATATATATATATATATATATATATAAAAAAATTGTTGTTTCAATTTACACTTATTGAAGGTTACACACTGTTTTCATGACCCTTGCTCTCTATTGATGGAAAGTGTCTTCTTTTGTTTAACAGAACAAAACCTCTCTGGAATAAGTGCTAATGTAAAACTTGCATAACACCTTTGGTAACCATAGAAACAGTGAGAAAATCAGAGCTTTCATGTTTCATTCTCAGTGGTCACCTGACCGGTTAGGAACATGCAGTAATCCGCAGCACACCATTTCACTGCTCCATATAACAAACATTTAATTAAGCCATGAATAAAGCGTGACAGTTTGACACTTTTATTATTGCAGTTCCAGTAAATACCTGCTGGTCTTAACATTTGCCAATTTGATTTGCAAGCAGGTCCATTTTATATAAGCATTTAAATAACCTTTTACTAAACTAAAAGATACATTTAAAGATACATTAATTTGATTCTAGATTTGTCAGCCTTTTATAATAAGCTTTTTTTTTTTTTAAATGCTAGGTTTTATCCGTAACACGTCAATAACGACTCACTAGAAAAACTGGTTACCCAATGAAAACTCATATTCATTGTAAAAATATTCAGGTAAAACCTGTTTCAAGACAAGCGCCTATTCTCAATAATTGATCTGCAGGATTACCTCAGGTATTCCAGACCCGCAGGCGTACGGCGCAAACACCTTCACCAGAGACACGGCCAGGAAGGCAAAGGACAGCGCCCAAAACGTGAACATGAAGTAGTTCATGATATAGGAGCCGGGACCCTAGAAGATAAAGACAAGAGCCATTAATGAAGCCAAACGAACATCATGATGAATTCATCTGGTGTATATTAGTGTTCAAAGGTTTGGGTCTCTTATGCTCACCAAGCCTGCATTTATTTGATCAAAAATACAGCAAAAACAGAAATATTACTACCATTTAAAATAAATGTTTCCTATGTGAATATATTGTAAAATGTAATTTATTCCTGTGATCTTCAGCATCATTACTCCAGTCTTCAGTGTCACATGATCCTTCAGAAATCATTCTAATATGATGATTACTACTAGCTTAACTACATTTTTCAGTAGCTTGTCAGTAGCTCAGTTACTTTTAAAACAGCGTAGCTTTTCCAGTAGCTAACTACTTTATCCAGCAAGTAGCGGTTTAGCGCGACCAAAAGCTACATTCCGTTTTGCGTTCTGACGAGAACGAGCCTGTAATGAGCGAGGCGGAGCGGTGTGACGGATGCCCAGCTCAATAATCCGCTCTATGCCAGCGCGCTCCACTCATGATCCGCTCACCGGTAAAACAATGTTCACTCAAATCCCGCTCAGACATGAAATTCCTCTGTACTGTACCCTACTAGTTGTAGCCATTAAACAATGTATTTTGTTTCATATTTATGTTTAAATATTATAATGTTATTTTTAAATTTCATCTGGGCTATATTGATTATGAAAAGTGCAAAGATGCGTAATATATGTCAAAGACATAGGGTCAGAAATGATTTTGACCACTTCATTAAGTTTTGTTTTGTAGTAAGCCTTTCTTTAAAGTGAATTTCGTTTTGTATAAATTGTATCTTAATTTTAATAAACGTTTCATCAGCCAATGGCCTGGATTTAATAAGAAGCAAATAGACTATAGCAGACAATAATTGTGACAGGGAGGTGCCGGAGCGATCACTTGCATTGCATGAACTGGAGCGCGTCTCATAAATAAACCAAAACTCAGCAGGCTACTTGCCTCACAGACATGAGAAATATGTGTATAGAAAGCTTGTTAAGCAATGCGCACTGTTCACGCGAGCAGCTCATGACTACTTTTCAAAATGCTGCGCGCTCCATCACTGCCTGTGCTGTGAGTTTAACCTGCAGTTTTAAACTAATCCTGACTTCTGAGTATTTAATTTAAGTTGCATACATTGTTCTGGCACTGATGTTAAATGTGTAGCCATTTTGCACTTTGCGCACTACATTTTGCCCATCATGAGTGGACACGCCCCCTACTGCTGATTGGCTCTCCCTCATCATGAGTGAATACGCCCCCTATTGCTGATTGGCTCACTCTCTCTCTCGCATCATGAGTGGACACGCCCCCTACTGCTGATTGGTTGGGTGGTGATTTAAATTTTTAACAGCATTTCTCAGACATCACTTACTGCACCTTTAAAAATAATTATCAATTTCTTACAAAAATTAAATCCTACTGACCCCAAACTTTTGAGCGGTAGTATATATAGAGTTGCACACTGACCTCGGCCTGTCCCAGAATGAGTTCTGCCCATGTCTTCCACTGAGGACACTTGTCTCTCTCAGCGAAGGTGGTCTCGTTGGAGCCCCAGCAGCACTGCTCGTGATTAAACCACATGGCACTGAGACACACGCCCTCCTTCAGATCATTCATCCAGTCGGCGGCGATGTCGATCAGGCCAGCTAACGCTCCTGAGGGAACAAGGATGAAGACAGGTGTTTATGTAAATCTTCATGCACTAATGAAGCAGCTGATCTGCGGTTATTGAGATCCCTGTTACCATTGTGAAGAACACTGTAAAAATAAACCTATTCAAATTAAGGTTAAAAAAAACCTAAAAAACAAACAAAAAAACGGCAGTTGGAGGTTGCCATAAATACATTGTAGAAAAAATGGTGATAATGTTTGAGGTATTAAGGGATGGTATGTTGGTGCCTGTATATTTTACATATTTTATTTACAGTATTTTTCAGTGTTTTATTCAATATAATGGTAAAGGCCCAGATATACTTAAAGCGAAATTGAAGAATGACCTGGTGTGACATCATTTCAAACAAAATCAGGCCAAAATAAAGTTTGCTTTTGTGAGTTCGGAACAGCTCAAAGCGAACTTTCCGGAAAACTTCACTCCAGCTGGTGAACACCTTCAAACTCCCATTAGTCCGTGGCGATGACATAATAGGTGGGTGTGGCTCTGGGGCTCCACCCTCTTTGACATGTAAATCTCCAGTTCATTTCTTCTGTTCAGTCCACCGAGGTCAGACGCGAGTGAAAACATGAACACACTAGAGAACCGCTTTAAAGTAGAAAATAAAGTTGTAATTCTAACTGAAAGCAAGACAGACACTGTTTATTCATGTTTAATACTGTAAAGCTACAGTTTTAATGCAATCGATTGTATAAAGTGCTGTATAAATAAATGTGACGTGACCTTACTGGAGTGCCAAACTGCAAGGCTTGTGCAAACATCCGCTATGATCAGATGCTTTCTTAACTGTTGTTTTCTCACTGCTGTAATTTTTTCTGTGCGTTT
>CM077168.1:52119487-52129487 GCA_039654105.1 Coreius guichenoti
TCTCATCAGACCACATGACCTTTTCCCATTCCTCCTCTGGATCATCCAGATGGTCATTGGTAAACTTCAGACAGGCCTGGATATGCGCTGGCTTGAGCAGGGGGACCTTGCGTGCGCTGCAGGATTTTAATCCATGACGGCGTAGTGTGTTACTAATGGTTTTCTTTGAGACTGTGGTCCCAGCTCTCTTCAGGTCATTGACCAGGTCCTGCTGTGTAGTTCTGGGCTGATCCCTCACCTTCCTCATGATCATTGATGCCCCACGAGGTGAGCTCTTGCATGGTGCCCCAGACCGAGGGAGATTGACCGTCATCTTGAACTTCTTCCATTTTTTAATAATTGCGCCAAAAGTTGTTGCCTTCTCACCAAGCTGCTTGCCTATTGTCCTGTAGCCCACCCCAGCCTTGTGCAGGTCTACAATTTTATCCCTGATGTCCTTACACAGCTCTCTGGTCTTGGCCATTGTGGAGAGGTTGGAGTCTGTTTGATTGAGTGTGTGGACAGGTGTCTTTTATACAGGTAACGAGTTCAAACAGGTGCAGTTAATACAGGTAATGAGTGGAGAACAGGAGGGCTTCTTAAAGAAAAACGAACAGGTCTGTGAGAGCCGGAATTCTTACTGGTTGGTAGGTGATCAAATACTTATGTCATGCAATAAAATGCAAATTAATTATTTAAAAATCATACAATGTGACCCTTGTTCTCCCCACTGTATGTATGTGTATATATATATATATATATATATATATATATATATATATAAATATATATATATATATATATATATATATATATATATAGAGAGAGAGAGAGAGAGAGATCGAAATGTTCATATCGTACCCACATACATATAGAGAACAGACGATGTGTTGGTTACCTTGCGGTGCCGCTCTCTGTCTTTGCACTTCTCCCTGACCCAGTCGATAGTGTGGAAGTCGTCGTAGGTGCCCACGCCTGGGATGGGCTCCTCCAGCAGGTCCAGCAGGTGGGTGGAGCTACTGGCCCCTCCTCCACCCCCTCCATTAGACATGGCGTAGTTCGACCCTACAGACAGACACAAAGAGGAGTGAGCAAAAGAGACGAGCAGTTTGTGTTAGTGTAGCAAAAATACTGTACATGGATGAAAAAAAAAACTGGATAAAAATGTCTGCTAAATGACTGCTTTAGTAGGCGTGTGAATCTTTGAATAGACAGTGAATTGATTCTATTCAGCATTCATAGGTTCCGATTCAATTCAGGAACAATTTTTACAAATTCAGAATGATTTGATTTTATCCGATTCACAATGAGATTCGATTTGATTTTGATTCTGTATTTTTAACTGCATTCATAGGATTATTTAAGATCATTTACATTTATTGCACCAAGAAACTTGAAAGTTAACATTAAATACATGTACATACAGTAGAGCTGCACGATTCTGGACAAAGTGAGAATCAAATAAAGGTCACAATTCTGAACAGACAACTAAACAAAACAACATGTAATTTACTACAGGTTCTGACAAAATGTTAATTGCCGCAGTCTGTTTAAAATGTTTAATTAATCTGAATGAATTATTTTTTAAAAAAACTCGGTTTAAGTTAATGATTCAATGAATCACTCATAAAGACTTGTTTCATTACTGAATGAATCAGCGTTTTTGAATGAAAATCTTGAATGAATGATCCAATGACAAATACATTTTTAACAGTCACTTGTCGCCACCTACTGGTGTAATGATGTAATAATTAGGGGTGGGAATCACAGGGTACCTCACGATACGATACACGATACCAATAATATCACGATACAGCAATTGTGCGATAATCAACATATTGCTAGACAATCCTATAATGATACATCACAATATCTGTCTAACTATGAAAACAAAATGCCTGTGAAAAGGTTAAGTGCAGGTTTTCCAGACTTTGGACTTAAACGTGGCTGGGACATCTATTATTTTACTTGTACTGCTGTCTACCATCCTGTTAAAAATCTCTTTTTCTTAGGCTAGTTAACTTATGTTCACGTTTCCCTCATTCATGTGTTTAGCGCCACCGCGAGGAGCCATGAAGTAGCAATGCTGGGAGCAGGGAAATCTATTTAGATTGCGCCTTCATTTATTAATTAAAATATCGATATTCGGTGGCAGCGTATCGATTCTCGTATCGCACAGAGAAGGACGATATATTGTCGTATGGATATTTTGTCCCACCCCTAGTAACGATACAATCTTTATTTGAAGCGTCAAGTTACTTTCAAATGGTGATTTGCTCTAGTTTGATCGCTTCTGTAGACATCAGTGTTTATATCTGAACTATAAACTTTTATCCCAGTTCTTCTGTAATACTTTGAATATTTGTAACATAGAAATAACGATACTGTGTGGTTGAAAAGAGTTTGTGAAGCCGTTTCATACATATACATGACAACTGCTCTCTCTGGCTCAACGGTAGCACAAACACATATTTTAATGTTCCGGTATGATTTTGTCAAAGGTTTAATAGACACAGGAGAACCACTGTCATTTCAGAATATGATCGCGTGGGGGAATCAAGATCGCCATTTTTTTAATGATTAATCGCGCAGCTCTAACAAAGAGGCTACTTGGAATATAACAGAGCGCAATGTGCCGATAAACTTGTAGCACTGAGCACAACTAGGAAATTTCTTTATATTCCTCTTTTTTAATTCTATTTCCATGAGCTTTCTTGGTCTGAAAATAATTTTAAAATTCCCTATTATTTCCAGGTTTTCCGTGACCATGAGTAAAAGTGTACAAATTTTACAGTAAACTGATCCAAGGTTGCAAAGGGGCTGAAAATTTCTGGTAAATTTACAGAAACTTTCCAAAAGTTTCCGAATATTTGCAAAAAATCCTGGAAAGTTTCTGGAATCTTTGCAACCCTAATCCAAATATTTCAATAATATCTGATATATTCAGTAAGCAATATTTTTTTTAAAATATTGAATGATTCCTTACAGAAATCGATTTTTAGCTTTTTAGCATTTTAAATCTATTCTTGACCGAAAAACAATTCACGATTCAAAATTCCATGTTTCCAAGATAGATGCATAACTAGGGCTGGGTATCGAGTTCGATACTTTTTAGGTACCGACCGAATTACCTCGATACTATCGGAGTATCGTAAAAGGTCTTGTCGTTCGATACCAAATTTCGATACCTAAGGGGTTAATCTTGTCAACAGCATGCAGCATGATTGGCTGTGGTGGAAAAAAAGTTTACGGTGGTTACGCCCAGGGACGCGGCTCGCACATGAGGCTGTAGTGTGTAACCCTGTCTGCGGCTTATTACGGCTCCGACACGGCCACCGGAGCTGATCACGTCCACTCTAGGGTGTGTCCACTCCGCGGCACAAGGACGGAAAAAAAGCTCGGAGCCGTGATGCATCGCAGACGTGTGCAGTGTAAATAGGGGGTAAGCTTCCCAACCCACATAGATGTAAAAGATGTGGAAAAGATAAAATATTGTGGCTACATTTCACCAGGCTCGATGCCAACAGCGTGCAATGCAATATTCACGACAAGATAATTGCTACTAAGACCGACAAAACGACAAATCTGAAGCATTTGACAGTGCACGGAATAAACTAAAGAGCAGAAAGTTTCTCCGTATTCGACTGCAAGAAGAACTGCAGCACGTCACATAAATGATCCGAAACTCAGCATATACTTTCTAGCCTGGATGCCAGCCGAACTTAGCCCCGCCCACAACATTTGAGGTCGGGAAGTTCGGTCTGGACTTGATCCGTTGTGGAGCAACTATGCTCGAACCAGAGCTGTTCGGACCAATCAAATTGTCAGGGCGGGCTTTATACGATGATGGACAGATGATCAACAGTAACGCAATCATCCACGTCACCAAAGAGCGCTTGGGTTGAATTCGTTCTAATCCTAAACGGAGAACTTGTTCGTATATATGCATTCACCTTTACTATTTCTCTCAAAAATGATGATCGTGTTGGTAAGCACTCCGTGTATCCTGAAATTCTTTTTACAACACCGGCAAAGATCGTTTACACTCATCTTCTTCTTCTACTTCTTCCAGCGTGCGTGCAGTTGAGTTCTGTTGACAACTATGCGTAGCTCAAGTCAACGTATGTCACTTACTCCGTTGCTCTGATTGGTTGTAGGTCTATCCAATTGAGTGCAGAGGCATTTTTTTCCCTGGTTCGGTTGAAACGCCCCATAATCACAGCCCAATGCAGCAGTATCAGACTCATATTCTGACTAGAATCTGAGTATGACGATGTCAGGCTATATACTTTCCTCACAGACATGAGAAATAGGCCTATAGAAAGCTTGAAATATCTACGTTTAAACAAACCAATTCAAATCGAAAACAAGTACTTTGATTATGTAATCCAAATGAAAGGTGCATTTCCCTCTATAGGCGCGCACGCGCGTTCACTACTGCGGAGATGACGAGTCAGCATCGTCAACTTCATCTTTGCAGCCCAACATGGACTCAGAAAACACTAGTTTATTAATAAACAATTAAAATTAATGTCTCCTTGCTATGTTTACATTTAAAAACATTAGGCTACTTTTGGCAGTGCTTTGCGGCAAGCTTTGTGTGAGCTTGAGCGAGAAGCAAACCTCTAACCTCGACTGAACACTCAAGTCATTCAACTCGCTGAGGCACCAAACCTGCACGTTCAACAATCATTACAACACCTTTTTTGTCGCCCACGGTGCCCGACTCAATGAACGCAGAGATCTGGGTCATCACAACAGCTGATAATCAGCTAATCAGCTTTTCCACACAGATCCAAGCGGCACGTGGCACAGCTACTGCACAACGTCACACGCTAGAGAAACAAATCTACCCGGTGACTCGCTGAGAGTGAAACATCTCACAGTTAACCAGGTTACACTAGTAAAAAAACATAAGCTACTGTAAACCCAGAAATAGCACATGAAATGTCACTCTTACAAATATAAATACATGCACTCAGAGTCACACAGCATCATGTGACGAGGACACAGGCCGCATTCAGCAGAGATCAACATCTAGACCAGCATGAGATGGAAAATGTGTGTGTGGCTGCAGGTCAGTTAAGAGCACAAAACCGCAAGAAACAAAGCATGACTCATTTGTGAAAAAAGTAAGCAGCTAAGCTGAAATTACACTGAAAGAATTCTACCAATATTATTATTTATTAGTAATATTTTTAATAATCAACAGCCAATAGCTATTTTTATTTTAATACTTGATTTATTGTTGTTAATATTAATACTTTTTTATTATGTATTTTGTTTATTATTTAAATAATAGTCAATAATCAACAGCTAATAGTTTTTGCTTTAATACTTTGTTAATATTAATCATTCCTATAATATATTATTTTTAAGCAATTTTATTATTTATTGTGTATTTTTTATAAACAGTTTTTTATTCATATTATTCATTAATAATATCATTGTTTAGTGTTAACATTATCTGCTTATTTTATTATTATTCTTTATTATTAATTAGTATATTTTGTTTATTCATTAATATGAATATTTTTTTAAATAGCGAATACATCATTTTAATATTAATTCAGTATGAATTACTTTTTATTGCTGTGTTCATATTAATAACTTATTTTATTATTTAATTACTATAATTTATTCATGATTATACTTTAAATAAATACATTTATTAATAATAATAATAAGTATTAATATTTTTAATAATCAACAGCCAATAGCTATTAAATTAATATATTTTGTTAATTAATATTTTTACTTATTAATATTACTATTTTACTTTTTTATTCTTTCGTGTATATATTAATAGCTTATTTTATTATTTAATTACTATTATTTATCCATTATTATACTTTTGTTAAATGAATTTATGATGAATTAGCATTAATATTTTTAATAATCAACAGCTAATAGCAGTTATTTCATTTTAATACCCATTCTTGTTTTGTGTTAATACTGGTAGCTCATTTTAAGCTTATTTTATCATTATTCAATAAAATATTTTAATCAAATGTGTTGTGAACTCCATGGCAGAGGATCAGTAAAGTACAACACTGAAGATCATTAGCTATTAAAACAGCCAGAAATCACAGGAACGAGATTAATGCGTTCAAACAACCTGCAGAGATTAAACCAGACTGCAGCTCATTTCATCTGACGCACACGAGCGAAACCGACACGACTCCCGTGAATTAAAGCGTCCCTGCTGACTCACGCGCGCTGAAAGAGCAGAGAGACCCTCGGGCTGATTCAAGACCAGAACAGAATACATGTTTGACTGAAAGAGTGTGTGCTTGTGTGAGAGGAAGAGGCTGTGCGGGTCATCTGACTCAGTCCCAAGCCAAACCTGCAATTCAAGCTTTCACAAAACAGCATGTCGAAGTCCATTTGCTTCCTGTGCACATCATCAAGGGAATTGGAAGTAAAGGAATGTCTTTTGTACTGTTTTTGCACAAAAAACACTGGAATTGCATGTTTTAGCACGTCCCTGATTCCTACAACAGTGTAAACATACATGAGACGGGCGGCAGCCTATTCCAGTGGCCTCTATCGCAACACTTTTTTATTGCCAGCTTAAAGCATAATCAAATGAGCTAAAACATTATAGATGCAGAAATGCACCAAAATACTGTTATCTTGAACAAAAAGCCATGCAAAAGTAACCAAAGTGTTACTATTGTTCCCTTGTTTTCCTGGTAAAACATCTAAAAATTCTCAAAAATAGATACATTTGCTCGAGAAGCAGCGCTGCATAAGATATTTTGTCTCACTGCACTGGCAGATCTTTTTCTGTTTTAAGGACAAACAAGTAAAAATAAGTGAAAAGAATCTGCCAGTGCAGTGAGACAAAATACACTTATATTTAAGACACTATTTTTAATGACCAACAGATAATAGCTATTTTTATTTATTTTAATACTTCATTAATATCAATAATATGAATCAAGATCATTGATTTTAATAATATTGTTAGTAGTAATAACTTATAATCGATTAATAATAATAATAATCGACAGCTAATAGCATCACACGTCTTAAAATCTGATCCAGTGCTGCTTTTCAAGTAAATTTAACTCATTTGAAAGATTTTTTTAATATTTGAACTGAAAATCATGCCAAAAAAGTCTTACAGACCTTTATATCTTTAAAGCTACTTCACAATTTATTTAACCATTTATCAATTTATCAATATGATTTAACATTACACTGAGAATGTCAGCCAAAGCAAACTGATCCCAACATTTTAAAGGGACGTGCTGTTTAACCACGCGAGGTGAGAAGTGTGTGTGTTGTGTTCTGTTGATGTTCGTCTGCACTCGCTAAATATTACAGAGACGTGTTTGTTTGTGTTGTGGCTTGTCTGACACTGAACTGCGGCGTTTGCTCACGGATTATCATCCCTGATGTCAGCGACCTGACGGCATATTTAAAGACGTTTTATTAAGTGAGTCACACTGCTCCTCATCCAGATCCAATAACAGGCAACGCAGAAACAGAAATATTATCAAGTGTGCAATGACTGCAGCATTTTTGGCCTGGAACTGACTTGATCTGCTCAGTGAGTAGAGGTGGAATAAAATAAATCAATTCTCTGATGCTTCACGATTAATCGATTCTTGTTTTTGACCTCAGATGCACGATGGCACTGTGTGAAATTGGTATTCCAGCGTTTTCCCCTCAAAATGCTCTATAAAGGCACCATTTATGCTCTTTGGAATGAAGTAGGTCTTCAAGAGCTACACGAAACTCACTCACTGACAGACGGCTGCTTTCAAATGCTGAAGTAAAGAGCGCTGCCTCGCAGCATGTTGCATCTCAAAACGCTTTTATGACGCAAAATTAATGTAAACACAGTCAGTTATGTCTCAAGGAATTAGACAGACAGGACAAACATCTGATACATTAGTGTGAATGCAGCCTTTTAGATCTCCTGCTGCCTATGATGCCATCAGTAATAATTAAACAGCATTAAAGGTGCAGTAAGCAATTTCTGAGAAATGCTACTGAAAGTGGTTAGGCCGAGCACAACACTCTTGGAGCCAATCAGCAGTAGGGGGCATGTCCACTCATAATGGGGAGGAGAGAGAGTGAGCCAATCAGCAGTAGAGGGCATGTCCACTCATAATGGGGAGGAGAGAGAGTGAGCCAATCAGCAGTAGAGGGCATGTCCACTCATAATGGGGAGGAGAGAGAGTGAGCCAATCAGCAGTAATGGGCATGTCCACTCATAATGGGGAGGAGAGAGAGTGAGCCAATCAGCAGTAGGGAGAGTGTCCACTCATAATGGGGAGGAGAGAGAGTGAGCCAATCAGCAGTAGGGAGAGTGTCCACTCATAATGGGGAGGAGAGAGAGTGAGCCAATCAGCAGTAGGGAGAGTGTCCACTCATAATGGGGAGGAGAGAGAGTGAGCCAATCAGCAGTAGGGAGAGTGTCCACTCATAATGGGGAGGAGAGAGAGTGAGCCAATTAGCAGTAGAGGCATGTCCAATCATGAAGGGGGAGGGGAGAGAGTGAGCCAATCAGCAGTAGGGGACATCCACTCATGATAGGGGAGGAGAGAGTGAGCCAATCAGCAGTAGGGGGTGTGTCCAATCATGAAGGAGGAGGAGAGAGTGAGCCAATCAGCAGTAGGGAGCGTGTAAAATCATGAAGAGGGAGGAGAGAGTGAGCCAATCAGCAGTAGGGGGTGTGTCCATTCATAATAGGGGAGGAGAGTGAGCCAATCAGCAGTAGGGGGCGTGTTCACTCATGATGAAAAGCTCAGAGGAATATGATTGGAAGAAGAAGGGTTATGATCAGGCAAGAGCTTTAGGACCTGTATTAATATTAGAAAAGCTTTCTTGTACTGCATGCTAATTTTGTGTTCTTCCTTGTCATTCATTCTTCATCTTCACTTTTTTTTCCTAGAAGCATTATTTTGCTTCGCTATGACAGGGTTTCCCAATTGCAGGGGGTTCGTAAATTGACGACAAGCAATTATTAAATTAAAATTAAATCATTCAAAATTCAACAAATCTCTAAAGTAATACTAAAGTAACACTGGCCGAGTTGTTGAATTTGGGGACGGCGTTTTAGTTTGGGTTGATTTTGTATATCAACAATGATTCTCAGAAATCGCTTACTGCACCTTTAAAGCTGAGAAAGGGAAAAAAAATAAAAAATCACTCACTGCTCCTGACTGCAAAACGCAGAAAACCCTGAACTCTGGGTGTTAACGTGGCACACGTCGCACAAGATGCGCTGCATAAGCTGAATATTCAGATTTCACAGCCATTTGAAGAACATTATAATAAGGGTCATACAGAAGAATCATGACGGATTATTCTTCAACGCATTACTGCACTCACAGAGAGCAACAAGTCTCTCCTGTTTGAATTATGAATTAATGAATGCCAGGCAAATTCAACAACTCAGCCACTGTTACTTTAGTATTACTGAGATAGTATTATAGTTTTTATCTTTGAATTAGTTTTTTATATTGCCTTAGCAACTAGCTGAAATAAAAAAAATACGTAAAATATGCAATGAAATTATGGTTTTAGATCACTATAATAACCCTAAAATCAGCATAATCCAGGACCCAGCATTATCCTCAACAACAAATATACACAGCACAGTACACACCTTGAGATCTCCTGAGATAAGGGTGCAAAACACATGCTATGGTGTCCATATACTAGGTTTATGATATTTGCGTTACACAAACACAATGACATCAGTAGATCTAAACTAAAAAATTATGTGGCTGAACAACCCACACATAACCATGCACAAAATACATGCATGTCATACAGAAATCACACATTTTAATTCTGATAACACACAAAAATAACACCGCGTGAGAGTGCGAGTGTAAGAGTGTACTGTCGCATTATGTGTGTAATTGCATCTGCAAACGCAACACGTTTATTATGAGTGCAATGCAACACACTCCCACTGATGCAACAACACACCCATTAGTGTGTGAAAACCTGTCTCCGGTCAGCAAACGCAACCTAAGCTTACCGACACACGGTGCGT
>CM077168.1:52134487-52244487 GCA_039654105.1 Coreius guichenoti
TTAGTATTTATTTATTTTTATTTTTTTATTGCCATATCAGCATCTTAAATTATTATTATTATTTTATAGCCATATTGTTATATAATCCTAAATTTTGGCCAAATTGTGCAGCCCTACAAACCTGGATGTTTTTTTAATCGCTGATTAAAAAAAGATCTCCTGAGCCGTACCTGGTTTTGGCCCAAACCGTCCCTCAGCGCCGGCCCTGTCGGACAGGTAACTTTACAGGACCCGGACGGCCAGAGACAGTCTGATAGGGCAGAGATTGCTGAATGAAAGGCGACACCTCCCTGTTTCACAGCCACAGAGACTCTAGTTGTGTTTGCTGATCCAGTCAACAAAAGGTCTGGCAGGCTCATGAATAATGAACTTACTAATGAGGGACGCAACAGAACACACATCTCATACACTCTTCTGACCTCGGTATGTAACAGCACATTGTAAAGCACTTTCAGGCATGACTCTAATGAAGACACACTCACAGAAGAAGCTTTGTGTCCTACATCCAATACACTGCCACTCAAAAGAAAGAAATCAATACTTTTATTCAGCAAGGATGCATTAAATTGATCAAAAGTGACAGTAAATGCATATTTAATGTTACAAAAGATTTCTATTTCAAATAAATGCTGTTCTTATGATTTCTGAAGGATCATGTGACACTGAAGACTGGAGTAATGATGCTGAAAATCCAGCTTTGATCACAGGAATAAATTACACGTTACAATATATTCACATAGAAAACGGTTATTTTGAATTGTAATAATATTTCACATTATTGCTGTTTTTACTGTATTTTTAATCAAATAAATGCAGCCTTGGTGAGCAGAAGAGACTTCTTTTAAAACATTTAAAAATCTTCCTGACCCCAGGCTTTTGAAACATTAGCACTGGAAATATGAACACGAGTGAATATTGAATATCATATCTGTTAAAAATATATTTTTATATTTATATATATTTTTTTTTATAATAATAACCACCTGAGCTGTGATTCGTTCATGCAGCGTTTCTTATACTGACATAGCATAATAATTGTGTATTTCTGATTGAAACTGAATATTCAGCACGAACAAATAGAGTGAGATCAGTTCTACAGACGGTGGCGCTGGAGGAAAATTGATCAAAGTTAATTTAATAATAAAATTACTATTGTTTTGCTAATAAGTGCAGTTACTAATAATACATTTGTGTGTATTGGAAATTTAACAGTGAAGCACTGAGCTTGAATTGATATGCAGATCAAATTAACTTTTATTAACAACAGTAATGTGCAAAAACCTAATTTTTATAGGGAAAATGTAAATATTCTACTCTCATTAAATGTACTATTGCTCTTCTATAGTCTCACACTGAACTGACCGACAGCTTCAGTGATTATAAAAGGAGCGCTCTTTACTTGTTTTCTGTGTAATTCAGTCACAATTCAAAGAAAAGTTTTTGTTTTTCATGAGACTTTGTGACTTCCTACATTTTTCCATGTATTAGGAAAGTGGAGTGGAAATGGCTAATAACAAGTGCTCCTCTGCCGCCTCCTACTGGTTATAGTGGTCATTTCATGTCTTTTTTTTTTAATAAAAGTGCTTGTTTGCCACAAAGTGTTAGTTTTCCTACACCTTTAAACTTTTAGATTTACAAATAATCACATTAAAAAGAAATAACATTAAAATCGGATAATATTTAGAGCTTTGAAGTGCTGGAAAAAGTGTGAAGCACGTGAAAAGTGCTTGAATTTCACACTCAAAAGGTTGTACGAACCCTGAGATGAATAATGTAAAAACAACAACAACAACAACAAAAAAACATTTGACTATCCACAATACCATGTGGTGTTCCTACACTAAATCCATGGTGAACGTTGGTGATTTGTGGACTGAAGCCCCTGAACGTCGCTCATGGCTCAGTGTTTCTCCTGGTCTCCACGTCAGCGCTGTTTGATCTGATATCTGTGGTTTATAACAGAGAATTCTGCGCCGAACGCTTTCTCACTTGATCTCGCAGTATCGATGTTATTAACTCTGCGGCGAATTCAAACGTCACAAAATGCCACCATTTGTTCGCAGTCTGGAGCCCTGGATCTTTATAATGAATGTTCTCTGTATAGATCAGTGGTTGTACACTCATTATTACGATAAATTATGGGATTGAATGAGTGCACTCGATAATGTCCACTATGGTTTCAGACACCACTACAAACGGCTGTCCCCTCAAATAGTGCCCTATTTAATGGTATAGGAGACGATTTCGGAGACAGCCCAGGTGTTATATGGAGTTAGCCCAGGAAGATTTGTCTGCAAGGGTACTGTTTAAACTGTTTAAAATATTTTTAAACCGAAATCCCTCCGGCGCGAGGACGATCCGTGTAGATCTGCTCTGACGTACAGATCCGTATGCAGCGTTGAACAGTGATGTAAACATTTTTATTAATAAGAAATATTACTGTTGTAATATTTCACTGTAAGATATAAATATAATAATTATTATTATTTAAAATGATTTATAACTGTTTTGCTTTGAAAAACGCGAGATGTGGGGAGTGGAATGGGGAAAAACTCAAGGTCTAGAGACGCATTTTCTAAAAGTTGTACTTCTCTTAACTTGAGCGCTGAGTTTTTAGAACGCTTTTAGACGCTGCAAAAGATGCTAGACGCGAGCACAACAGTCAAACACGTCCATCTAGTGTGTGTTTACATAGAAAACAATGGAAAAGTAGCACAGTGGAATGGAGAAATGCCTTTTCAGCGGTCTCAATCTGCTTGTTTGGTGCGCACCAGGGTTCGTACGGCAGCGTTCACACTTATTCAAATGAACCGCACTAACAGAGATAGGGGTGTCCCACCATATACAGTGGGAAGAACAAGTATTTGATACACTGCCGATTTTGCAGGTTTGCCCACTTACAAAGCATGTAGAAGTCTGTAATTTTTATCATAGGTACTCTTCAACTGTGAGTGACGGAATCTAAAACAAAAATCCAGAAAATCACATTGTATGATTTTTAAGTAATTAATTTGCATTTTATTGCATGACATAAGTATTTGATACATCAGAAAAGCAGAACTTAATATTTGGTACAGAAACCTTTGTTTGCAATTACAGAGATCATACGTTTCCTGTAGTTCTTGACCAGGTTTGCACACACTGCAGCAGGGATTTTGGCCCACTCCTCCATACAGACCTTCTCCAGATCCTTCAGGTTTCGGGGCTGTCGCTGGGCAATACGGACTTTCAGCTCCCTCCAAAGATTTTCTATTGGGTTCAGGTCTGGAGACTGGCTAGGCCACTCCAGGACCTTGAGATGCTTCTTACGGAGCCACTCCTTAGTTGCCCTGGCTGTGTGTTTCGGGTCGTTGTCATGCTGGAAGACCCAGCCACGACCCATCTTCAGTGCTCTTACCGAGGGAAGGAGGTTGTTGGCCAAGATCTCGCGATACATGGCCCCATCCATCCTCCCCTCAATACGGTGCAGTCGTCCTGTCCCCTTTGCAGAAAAGCATCCCCAAAGAATGATGTTTCCACCTCCATGCTTCACGGTTGGGATGGTGTTCTTGGGGTTGTACTCATCCTTCTTCCTCCAAACACGGCGAGTGGAGTTTAGACCAAAAAGCTCTATTTTTGTCTCCTCAGACCACATGACCTTCTCCCATTCCTCCTCTGGATCATCCAGATGGTCATTGGAAAACTTCAAACGGGCCTGGACATGCGCTGGCTTGAGCAGGGGGACCTTGCGTGCGCTGCAGGATTTTAATCCATGACGACGTAGTGTGTTACTAATGGTTTTCTTTGAGACTGTGGTCCCAGCTCTCTTCAGGTCATTGACCAGGTCCTGCCTTGTAGTTCTGGGCTGATCCCTCACCTTCCTCATGATCATTGATGCCCCATGAGGTGAGATCTTGCATGGTGCCCCAGACCGAGGGAGATTGACCGTCATCTTGAACTTCTTCCATTTTCTAATAATTGTGCCAACAGTTGTTGC
Organism: Coreius guichenoti; assembly: GCA_039654105.1. Classification (NCBI taxonomy): domain Eukaryota; kingdom Metazoa; phylum Chordata; class Actinopteri; order Cypriniformes; family Gobionidae; genus Coreius; species Coreius guichenoti. The sequence continues at coordinate 52,138,464 of CM077168.1, forward strand.
CTTCTCACCAAGCTGCTTGCCTATTGTCCTGTAGCCCATCCCAGCCTTGTGCAGGTCTACAATTTTATCCCTGATGTCCTTACACAGCTCTCTGGTCTTGGCCACTGTGGAGAGGTTGGAGTCTGTTTGACTGAGTGTGTGGACAGGTGTCTTTTATACAGGTAACGAGTTCAAACAGGTGCAGTTAATACAGGTAATGAGTGGAGAACAGGAGGGCTTCTTAAAGAAAAACTAACAGGTCTGTGAGAGCCGGAATTCTTACTGGTTGGTAGGTGATCAAATACTTATGTCATGCAATAAAATGCAAATTAATTATTTAAAAATCATACAATGTGATTTTCTGGATTTTTGTTTTAGATTCCGTCTCTAAAAATTACAGACACCGGTATACATTTTTACATGATAAAAAAAAGTGTCATCTCGCGATATCAATGATATAGCGACGCGATGACGTAAGGCGCATTTACGTTCCCTAGCGTGCACAACAACACCACCTGTCTGAGAGTAAGAGCGTAAGCATGTCAGCCTCCGATGACGATTTAGTACCTAAAACGGGAGCAGTCAGACCTCTTGACAACTGACAAAACATTGACAACTTAAAGCTGTTATTGATGTTTCAGCGCAATATTTGACCGGAAGGGTAAAATTGACGGTTATTTTCGTCAGTTACGGCTCGTGAGATCCAGCATTCTGCCCGCTTTGAGTCAGACACAGAGATAAAGTAGTGCGTAAGATTACATTTATTTGAATGAATTATAGAGAGAGAGAGAGAGAGAGAGAGAGATTCGTACTTGTGTCTGTTCAGCGTCTTTCTTAACAACAAAGATGTGCTTTTATTCCTCCAAAATAGCGATGTAACCCCCTCGTTGCTGAGAAATATAATGTAGTGATCCAGTAGCAAAGCTATTTTATTGCTAAAAGTCGCGGGGCAGCGTTGATAAGTTTCTGTGCTCCTGAATGCGCAGCGCGATCTCCGCTCTCTGTATGCGAGTGACGTAGGCCTGTGTGTGTGTGCTTCAGAAAACAGCGCATTAATATAGAACGGTGATTCAACTGACGTGGCACTACCTGCGCATTAAACGGTTTTACTGCACACCTTCCAGCCAATCAGAATCGAGAATTCAGACAGACCATGGTATAAATGACTTTAGTTATTGTTAAACTAAAATGTTTAATGTTATACTTAAGATTTCCAGTGAAAACACTACCAACTTAAATTTACATTTAATCATTTAGCAGACGCTTTTATCCAAAGCGACTTACAAATGAGGAGAGCAATAGAAGCAATCAGACAAACAAGGGGCCACAACATGCAAGTGCTGTAACAAGTCTCAGTTAGTCTAGCACAGAACACACAGGTGTTTTTTTATATATATAAATAAAAAGAAAACGAATAGAATAGTTCAGTGCTGGTCTTAATTGGTCCGGTGCTGCTGGAAATGATGTGTCTTTAGATGTTTTTTGAAAATGGCTACAGACTCGGCTGCTCGAATTGAGATCGGCAGGTGGGAACGGTCCAGGAAAAGGTCCGCGAGAGTGATTTGGTGCCTCTTTGGGATGGCACTACGAGGCGTCGTTCACTTGCAGAACGCAAGCTTCTGGAGGGTGCGTAAGTCTGAACAAGCGAGTTTAGGTATATTGGTGCAGAGCCTGTGGTTGATTTGTAGGCAGACACTTGAATTTGATGCGAGCGCCTATTGGCAGCCAGTGCAGACTGAAGAAGAGAGACGTGACGTGGGCTTTCTTCGGCTCATTGAAGACAACCCTCGCTGCTGCATTCTGGATCAGTTGCAGGGGTTTGATAGTGCATGCCGCAAGGCCCGCTAGAAACTTGTACCAAGTCTACTTTTTTACTTTGCTTACATTTGACTCGTGCTGTGTGACTGTGTCACTACTATTGCACTATAATGCTGCTTCTGCCACCTTATGACAATAGATTTACACTTCGAATTTAAGTATTGTCATCAATGACAGTAGCTCATTGGAAAAGGATGGAAAATGCCCTTCATTTTGTTTGCACTAATAAATGATGCTGCCTACCAGCTGCAATCACCAATAAAACTTTGTTCCATATATTTTTTTCTATATCGTCATAAATATCATTAAATCGAAAATATTCTTGAAACATCGTGATATAATTTTGAGGCTATATCGCCCACCCCTACAGAGGGTTCATCACACCAGGGTTCGTTTTAATCCGACCAAACATGCCAAGTGTGAACACACCCTGAGTAAGGCGTTTTGGAGGAGTGTACGACTGAATGGAGGTCCAGACGTGGGCCTACCTGGGGACGCGTCGCCGTCGAGCAGGTTGTCGTCCTCGGTGGTGTGGAAGTCCATGATGACGCCGGCACCATCGAGCAGCTCCTCGTCGCTGCTGGCGCTGGTGATGCTGTTGTAGCTGTTCCTGCCGTAGCCTCTGTTGAACAACTGCTCAGACTCCATTTAGCAACACAACACCCTGAGAAGACACAAACACAGATAGAGGCAGACAGTCAGGTGACGTGATTCAGCAGACTGAGCTGCTCGGAGGCAACCACACACTGTAGACGCTTTCCTCACCAGAAACACACTTTAACCACTTTTTTTAATCATGCAACCACAATTTAATCATGCAAACATACAAATGGACAAATAATAGACATACATACAACTATTTAATGTATGCTTTAAAATGTAGTTAAATAATAAAATATTAAAACAATAAATTGAGTCAACTCAAAAAATTGAGTCAACTCAAAAAATTGAGTCAAATCTACATTTAAATGATTTATTATTTATTTTATTTAACAACATTTTAAAACGAACTTTTTTTAGTCTTATTTTGTCCATTTAAACACATATTAGACAATTCAAAATATAATATATATATATATATATATATATATATATATATATATATATATATATATATATATACACACACACGTGTGTGCATTGAAATATTAATGTATTTTTTATTTTATTTAACTTATCTAAATATTTTAAAACATGATTTCTTTTAATTTGTCCATTTTAAACATATATAAAACATCATGTTTTAAACATTCAACATATTTAAACATAAAACTATTTTACAAATATATTATATAGGCTACTATATAAACATGAATTAAACCGTTTTAAAGTGATTTATTAATGTTCATTTTTATGTTTGAATAATTATTAAATTGATAACTTATTCCTTCATTTTATTTTCATTTTAATTAAGGATCATTTCTAGTCCTCCATTAACAATTAATAATATTATCATTAAATGATAAATAAATATTACTATTTGTGTCATGAAGGTTTGAGGAACAATAATAATAATAATAATAATAATTAGATTGAATGCCATGCAGGTTTCATTATTATTATTATAAATAAATAAATAAATGACAATTTAATATTATTAATAATGATATTATAAATAAATACCAAACAGGTTTCACTATTATTAATAATAAACAAAAAATTAAACAAACAAACATCCTATAATGGCATGACTGTGTTTGAATCAGTGCTGCCTCCTACTGGACAGAGTGCGGTATATTCACACAGAGAGACTGAGCGGTACAACCATCAGTGCAGAGAAAACAACACGGTAAATGACAGCAGCAAGTGTCCAGTGCGCTCTCTGTGTGTGTGTGTGTGTGTGTGTGTGTGTGTGTGTGTGTGTGTGTGTGTGAGACAGAGTACAAGAACACTAGGCTTTTACTGCATTAACCCTTAGAGTCGGGAGCAATGTTTACCGTTTAACACTGCAGTCATTCAGCCCTGACAAAGTACAAAAGTACAAAAGTCACCATAGTACTTTCGTATGAGGGGAAATCGCTCTGAAAATGACACACAAAATTATATAAGATGTAGTGGTACAACACTAATAAGTTGTCAAATACGGGACAAAAATAGACAAACTAATCTGACAGAGGAAGCTCGTGACTTACAGCTGGAGTCTGTGTATTTGTTCCAGAGAGACTCTCCATAAAGTCTCATAACACCCCAGTCCGCTTCATTATGAAACAAAGGCGGGTTTTGCTTTGGAAAAACTCGAGATGCGGGCAGTGGAAAGGGAAAAAACCGCAAGGTCTCGAGACGCGTCTTTTAACCGTTGAACTTCTTTTAACGTTTGCGCGAGACGCGAGCGCAACGGTCAAACGCGTCCGACTAGCGCGTTTACATAGAAAAACAATGGAGAAAAAAAGCGTTCTGTGTGAACGGCTCCTTGACTATCAAACGCACTCAATGTTCCTCTTTGTATTTCCTACTTCACGCTTGTTTGTTGTTGTTGTTGATGATGATCTCTCTCTCTCTCTCTCTCTCTCTCTTCAATTCAAATGAGCTTTATTGGCATGACGTGTACAGTATTGCCAAAGCATTGGCCATTACATGAGCAATCAACAAAAAAATTATATAATATGATATGATTATATAATGATTATATAATACAAAAGCACAATTTTAAGAACCAATAAATAAGTAAATTAATACATTTTTATGAATAACAAGAAAATGACAATGTGAACAAAAAGAAAACTGACATCACTAGCTGTGTTTCCATTACCCTTCAAATTACGCAAATTCAAAATACGCTCAATGGAAACGCGTCAATTTCGCAAAAACTCCCATATATGCAAAAAAGTTTATAGAGGGTATGCCCGTGACGTCACCGTCGACCGGAGTGACTGCGGTTACGCCCACTGAGTGGCAAAAAGACTGAGAGGCAGCATTGGTTTACAGCGTGAATGCTGCAAAAAATACACAAAACCAGGCATTTCGCTAATAGCATAGCGAAAAAGAGTTGGCAAAAGATCCAGTCCGTATCTGTATTTGCGCTCGTCAAATGATTTAATTTCCAACGTGTTTTCGCTTCGGTGAGTAATGTAGCCAATCACAGACATGTTTGTTGATTTCTAGAACGCAATGGCCAATCACAGGTGTTGAAGTTAGAATCCACTCACGCTCGAGTGTTTGTCCAGTGCTGAGTTCTGCACGCGCGCTCATCCTCTCTAAGTGTAGACATGATGTAAATAAGAGATTCATTGTGTCGTCAGCTTCACTGATTAATATAATGAAACTGTGTGAGATCGCGTTCATTGAACGAGTGACAGCTTTTAGTGATTATAAAGGGAGCGTCTTTGCGCGCTAAGCGATAAAAAAAAATTTATAGGTATATAATATATTCAGAATTTGAATAAAACTTTTGTTTTCCATTCTTCACAAGCGGCCACATACACGCTTCAACACACAGGCCCATCAGCATATACATGCGGGATTCACTCTCGAAATTGTGATGACTGACAGTGATAGATATTTATGTATTTATGTATTGAAATCAGGCTCATATAAATGTCAGGAAAACACGATTCCTGGCTGCATATCAATATCCATGGATCACTGGATCTTTGGTAAGTTGTAAGGAACACTATTGAGTCCAACCTTTAGTTTGAACTGATAATCGTTTGTTTTACTCGCGTTTTTCCCTATTAAATCCAGTCACGCAGTCCGGCCGAGGGGGTGTGTTCCGGCGGGAAAGCGTAGTTGATGCATACCGTTTTTCAGGCAATTCGCATAAACAATATTTCGCAAAACTGCAATGGAAACAGTTTTTTTCACATTTAGAGGTCACCTGGCATACGTAAAAGTCACATGATCATTCTATAAAGATGACGTGGCATTTAGAAAATATCGCAAACGTTTTGCACAAATCTGTAGTGGAAACGTGGCTATAGAGACATTCAGTAGCCACGTTCCCATTACAGATTTGCGCAAACCTTTTGCGGTATTTTCTAAATGTTGATAAAAAACTGTTACAAAATGACGGCGTTTCCATTAACCGATGTTATGCGACTAAAACGTTGATTTTTACCTCTCGCGATGTCATTCCAAAAATCATGGTGACGGATGTTGGTAGGTTTACGTATATCACATCCACCGCACTAGACATTATGTTTAACTGAAGGAGACGCAGACATGTTATCCAAGCATTAATGGCAAGAAAAGCCCCTTATTCTTGGGAGCGGCCATGTATGAGGTGTTTCTGGGCGTTTCTCTGCTTCAAGGTCTTGATAAATTGTGGCATTTCTTGTTGTTTAGAATCCAGTATTCCCGTAATTTTGTCTTTTATGAGTTTAATAAAGAACTCTCGTCTTCTGTTCAAACATACCGCTCCATCTTTAAAGAATGATCATGTGACTTTTACATACGCCAGGTGACCTGTAAATGCGACCTGTTTCCATTGCAGTTTTGTGAAATACTCCTTTTTCGAATTGCCTGAAATAACACCTCATGTGAGCGTAAAAACGTAATTGACGTAATTTTTGGCGTAATTGTCGTGTTTCCATTGGGGGTATTTTCAATTTGCGCAATTTGAAGGGTAATGGAAACGCGGCTAGTGATGTCAAGGAGCTGCTCTTTTGTTTTTGACAGAATGACTAAATTACACTTCATTTGTGATTCGGTCAGGGTTGGGCCGGGCCAGTCATGTTATTTAATGCTTTGGCTAATTTGTTTATGTAAATGTTAAATAGACTGGGGCTCAATGGACAACCTTGTTTTTTTGAGAGAACAATTCTGCTTGTTTATATACATGGTTCTTATTAAATCAAACGTTTCCCCTTCAATCCCATTTTCCAGTAGTTTTACAGGAAGAGTCCTTCATGCCAGATTGAATAATAAGCCTTCTCAAAGTCAACAAAGCAAGCAAAGACTTTGGTGTACGTGTGTATCAATGATGGTGTAAATGTGGTCAGATGTTCTGAGTTTGGGCAGAAATACAACATGGCTTTTCTCCAGGATTCTGAGAAAGTTCTGCAGTCGTATATTAATAATGGAGCAGAATATTTTCCCCAGGTTGCTATATCTGCCTCTGTATTTGTTTGGCTCAAGTTTGTCTCCTTGTTTAAAGATTGGTGTCATCAGGCCCTGATTCCAGGGGTCGGGAAAATATCCTACACTCAAAACAATGCTGAATAACCTGATTATTGCAGAATTTGTCATTGGTGTGTTTGATCATTTCGTTCAATATTGCACAAGCCTTGTTGGGTTTTAATGCATGTAGAAATCCAGCGGATTCTGATTGTCTAGGTTTCTAATTTGGTTTTTATTTCATTTCAAGCAGGATTTGTTTTGTACAGATTTTCAGAGTGTGTTCTTTCCTCAAGTTTTTTGAGGAAAACATTTCAGGATTTTTCTCCACATAATGTACTTCAGTGGCAACCAACAGTTGAAGGTCCAAATCAATGCAGTTTCAAAGGAAGGGCTTCAAAAGGCTCTGCACGGAGGAATAGGGTCTTATCTAGCGAAACCATCGGTCATTTTCCAAAAGAATTAAAAAATTATATACTTTTTAACCTACATTGTTCATCTTGCGCTGCTCCGCGACACGCAAGGGATTGCGCAATCACATCAGAAAGGTCACGCTAGACGTAGGCGGAAGTACCAGGAAATGTTCATTTTGAAGTGAACTAATCCTTTAAGAGTTTCATGATATTGATGGCAGAGTTTTTGATTGTCAGACAGCTCTGTGTTCTTGATTTGAACGCTTTCGTACTGTTGTTCTAATACTTTTACTCTCTCTCTCTCTCTCTTTTCTTCTCTCTCCCCTAGGTTTGCTTGTCTTATCTCAGTATGTGGGTCTAAGACGAATCACGAGTCACTGTGGGCAGAGTTACGGTCACAAGCCTCTGCTGGACTGAAATCATTAATAATAATGGTGGAAATAATTAACCAGCTTTACAATGGCAGTGTCCGGGAGCATCGGAGCATGTTTTGAAATTCTAGTGACACAAAGACAGTATGATGTGAAATTTTTTTTTTTTACTTTTTCAATTTATTTATATAAATAAAATTATTATTATTATTATTATTATTAAATATTGTTTGTGTATTTTCTCTCTCTCTCTCTCTCTCTCTCTCTCTATATATATATATATATATAAAAAATAATTTGTTAATATTACTACAAAATTATTAATAATAATAAAAATAATATTAATGTTGCTAAATAATATAAATATTTGTTTTGGTACATAATATTTTTAAATAAAATTAATAAATTAAAAAATAATTGTCATATTATATATGAATAAATTATGAATAAAGTATGTTAATATGTTAAATAAATTGTGTAATAATAAAAATAATTAAATATTGTGTGTATGTATATGTATGTATGTATATATATATATATATATGTTGTTAAATAATTTGTTAATAAAAAATAAATATTTGATTCATACAGGTTTGAATAATAATGGTAAAATTATAAATAGTAATAATAATAATAATAATAAAAATATTATTAATGTTGCTAAATAATAAATAAATATTTGTTCTGTTAAATAATAATACATTTTAAATAGTATAAATAAATGAATAAATTAAAACAATTATGTCATTGTTGTTACAATAAATGTTGTTAAATAAATTGTGTAATAATAATAATAATAATAATTATTAAATATTGTTTGTGTATTTTCTTATATATATATATATATATTTTTTTTTTTTGTTAAATAATAATTAGTTAATACAAAATAAATATTTGATTCATACAAGTTTAAATAATAATAGTAAAATCATAAATAATAATAATAATAAATATTATTAATGTTGCTAAATAAATATAAATATGTCTTTTGTTAAATAATTTATTAATGATAAATTCTATTTGTGTCATACAGGTTTGAATAATAATAGCAATAATAATAAACATTCTAAAATTGTAATAAATAAATCAATGTTGTTGTTATATAAATAAATGCATAGACACATCTTTTGCTTTCTACATGCCTTTCATTTCCTTTAATGCGTGCTTTGTTACTGAATGAAGGGGATGTTTTAGGTAATAAATTAATTTCGCAGACAAATCATGAGATTCAGGAATGTAGTTGCTCTTTGGCCGCAGGGCGGGAGAACAAGAGCGGCTCTGTGAAGGATCACGACACGGATAAATCTGGATGAAGCAAGAAATTCAATTCATTTACTTCAATTTGAGTGCTTTTGTATGAGATCCAGAGATCCAAGAGCCTTTCCTCAGGGTTTGGGAGGGAATCACAGAGACAATCACAACTCATTCAGCCTGAGGAGGGATTCCTGCACACCATCACATTCATTTAAATGACCTGGGGCATTATTATGACAAAATCATGCTCTGATTGCTGAAGATCATAAATGATTGTAATTACTCGAATGGCACTCCAAGTATTATGTAATGAAAACTGCATTTGTTTTTTTAATAATATGAATAAAAACAGAATATAAGACTAACTTAACTATACCAGAATAATCATGGCCAAATTTCAGACTTCATAATGCATCACACAATTTAGTAAATAATCAATTTTAAAATATTTATATTACAAATGTCTAAATACTATTTGAAAATATTTGTTATATTATATATTAAGTTAATTATTAAAAAATTCTACTCATAGCACTGTACTGTTGATGTATTATTTATTTAATTTTATTAATTTATTGTATTATAACCTAATTTGTATTTTTTACAGGTTTGAATAATAATAGCAATAATAATAATTATAAACATTATCTAAACAAATTCTATTTAATTTTGTAGTGTGTTAAAATATTTATATTATAAAAATGTCTGAATATTATTTGGAAATATTTGTTATATTATATATTAAGTTAATTATTAAATTTTCTACTCATTATAGCACTGTACTGTTGATGTATTTATTTATTTAAACATTTATTATTTTAATTTTATTAATTTATTGTATTATAACCTAATTTGTACAGGTTTGAATAATAATAATAATAATAATAATAATAATAATAATAAACATGATCTAAACAAATTCTATTTAATTTCGCAGTGTGTTAAAATATTTATATTATGAATATGTCTAAATATTATTTGGAAATTTTTGTTATATTAAGTTTATTAAATTTTCTACTCATTATAGCACTGTACTGTTGATGTATTATTTATTTTAATAATTTATTGTATTGTAACCTAATTTGTATTTTTTTTTACGTTTGAATAATAGCAATAATAATAAAAATAAACATTACATATATGCAAACATTATATTATATTTATTTATTTATTTTCCCATATTATTTTTTAGGAAATAAATTTCCCCAGGCTGATTTTGTTTCAGATAGGCAGTGTGTTGGCCAGCCCTGATGATGGGTCCTGATTTAGATCCTGGCACACATGAGTGACTGACATGCTGCGCTGGTGACATCAGCAAAAATCAACCATCTCACTGCAAGCGTGTCATTAGGTCGCCATAGCAACGACAAAGTGATGTCAGCTAGAGAAGAGGTGTGTAACCTGAGGTGTGTTAAATCTGAGAGGAGATGAAGAGCATGTTCTGGAATACATCACAAATGATACAGAACAAGCAGTTATCAAGCTGTGTGTAGTTACACATGTTGCTGTGCTGATGTCCCTGCGTTTATCACTGATCTGTTCACACACACCTTGAGGATTAAATGATTTCATCCTGAATGTAATGTAACTGCTCTAAATCACTCTTACACAACTTTAACCATCTCTCTCTCTCTCTCTCTCTCTCTCTGTTGTCATGGAAGCATCGCCTAGGTGACTGTTGCTTGGAGATGAATCAGCATTTTCAGATCCGAATGAAATTATGGGATCATCAGCACTTACTCAACGGCCAGTAAAGATGACACAGATAAATCTAAATGTGTGTCTGTGTATAAAGTTACACATTATATCATCTACAATGATCAGAAATGCAATATAAGCACTTGTGATGAGTTTGTAGTGTATTATCTGACTGCGAACAGCCGCCGCTGCCTGCTGAGATCACATTCAACACTTAGAAATGATTTTATCATCGACGCATGCAAAACGACTCGCATACACTCAAAAATAAAGGCTCTTTATTATGTTGGCTTGACAAAGCCAATGATTTTCGTTAAACAGACAATCAAAACTATGGAAAGTCCCATACGCTTTCATTGAGGGGGTCAAAACTTTAATACACTAACTCTAATAGAGTATTTAAGCTTCATCCACTATGTATCTATCGCTAGCAAAGCCTAGCTACTAGCTTAGGAAATGCTAGCAAACAAATGCTAAATAATGCTAACAACATGCTAAAAACATGCTAATTCATGTTAAAACATGCTAACAGTGTGCTAAAACATGCTAGCAATGTGCTAAAGCATATTAGCAAAATGGTAAATCATGCTAACAATGTGCCAAACCACGCTAACAACGTGCTAATTCATGCTAGCAACATGCTGAAATAGCAAACATGTTAATTCATGTTAACAACATGCTAAAGAATGCTAGCAAACATGTTAATTCATGTTAACAACATGCTAAAGAATGCTAGCAAACATGTTAAAATAGCAAAATGCTAAATCATGCTAATTCATGCCAACAAAATGCTAAAACATGCTAGCGACATGCTAATTAATGTTAAAACATGCTAACAGTGTTCTAAAACATGCTAGCAAAATGTTAATTCATGGTAGCAACCTGTTAAAACATGTTAGCAAAACATGCTAATTCACGCTACCACCATGCTAATTCATGTCAACATGTTAAAACATGCTAGCAACATGTTAATTCATGCTAGCAGCGTGTTAGAACATGCTAGTGAAATGCTAATTCGCGCTAACAACATGTTAAAACATACTAACAGTACATTAAAAAATGCTAGCAACCTGTTAAAACATGTTAGCAAAACATGCTAATTCATGCTAGCAATGTCTTTCTCTTTCCACTTCACTAAATGTAAAGCTCATAAAACTTTCATATGGCTTTGTCAGGCCAACATTAAAGTTAGTCCCAACGATATTTACTCATCTAGTTTTCATCTATGGTTCCATGCAGAATCTTTCCATTCCACAAAAGGTTCTTTAGATTTTTAGAATGTTCTTCACACTGAGAAAAATGGTTCTAATTAGAGCTGTTCACTGAAAGGTTGTTTAAGGAAAATATTTTAAAGAGTGAAACTGATAACCTTCTCAGAAGTTCCTCTCCGCGCAGGAAGACGTCTGAACACGAAAGAGGAACACGCTCGTATTTACTGCTGACATCAGAAATCTTATTTTATCACACTGGAAAAGCATGGCATAATACGTACATTCAAGTCACTTCATCGCTGGCAAAATGAGATTTCAATAAAACTTGGCTGCCTATACAGCAGAAAGGTGTTGTCTTCCTTTTTGCCAAACTTCACCACCCATAATGCACTGGGCATGTTGCCATTCAAGGCCACTCCCACCATCTGCTGTGCACATGCTTACCAGAGTAAAATACCATTTTGCTTTAGTAGGAAATACTTCTTAGTAAACTTTTAGTCATAATGGTGTCGACTTGTGTTGTTCCCGTTGCAAGAATTCACAGAGTAAATGTTTAGCGAAAGTGAGTTACGTTAAAAAACTGTAAAAATGTGACAGTAAAAACCTGTTAATTAACAGTAAGTTTCCTTACTACATACAATGAATAACTGTAATAGATCTGACCGTACAATGTTGTGAGAACATGAACGATGCTCGGGACAGTTGACGGGCCAGCGCCATGACATTATATATTCAAGCGCAAGAATACGCCAAAGGAAGGAACTCAATTCATTACTCGTGTGGAAAGTTTTCTGTGGTCAAACATCCGAAGCGTGCGCCCAAACAGCTGTGTCTCAGAAAGCGCGCAAATACTGAATTGAGCTCTCTTTCACGTCTTCTTGCACTTGAAAATGCCCATATTGGCGAGTATCCTCATAAACATAATCAGTTATGTTTTAAGTGAACATAAACAGTTGAGAAATAAAATGCATGTGTAACAGTATATTGGATCCGTGCATTCGCTCTTAAAGAGACAGCAGCCTAATAAACCTGATGCCGTCTGTGTCATTAATCAACAAAAGACAAAGAACAATCACTCACTGCTTTTGACTGAATAACTTTTGTAACTTTAATAAGGATGTTTAAAGACTATGCATGTATTTTACATTTGATTACTTTATTACCTGAAAATTGTCAATTTTCACTGGTATCTAAAATTTTGATGATAGCTGCCTATTTGTTGCCTAAATGCTGGTAAAACATATTTATGGCTGGTAAGTCATATCATTGGCAGATTGGCAAAAAGTCAGTTTTAGGCCCTGTGTCTAAATATTATTTGCAAAATGTTCAGTTTCTATTAAGTTAATTATTACATTTTTCTACTCATTATAGCACTGTCCTGTTAGATGCATCATTTATTTATTTACACATTTATTGTATCTTCTAACTGTCATTTATCTTATTTTAATCTAATTTTTATTTATAAATAAAGTATTTTTTAATTTACAGTTTTTCTCTAAATAAATTACACTACAGTTTCAATGCTCATTTATTATAATTGAATGGAAAAAACATTAATTAAAAAAAAAAAAAAGATCATACAAAAAAAATCATTTTATTGTTATTTATTGTAATTGTATGGAAAACTAATTTTTGTTTTCCACAAAAGAAAGTATGGAAGCTTGTTTTCGCCACTGAATAAACAATTTAAAAGATAATTGCATCTTTTTATCTTACAATTATGACTTTTTTCCCCTCACAATTGCTAGTTCACATCTTTTTTTTCCTTGCAATGTCGAGTTGTAAAGTCAGAACTGCGAGTTTATACCTTGCAAATTTAGACTTTATAACTTGCAATTCTGACATTATATCGCGCAATTCCGACTTCATATCGCGCAATTACGGCTTCATATCGCGCAATTCCGGCTTCATATCGCGCAATTCCGGCTTCATATCGCGCAATTCCGACTTCATATCGCGCAATCACGGCTTCTTATCGCGCAATTCCGATTTTATATCACACAATTCCGTTTTTTTTTTTTATCACGCAATTCCGGCTTTATAACTTGCAATTCTGAGAAAACATTTTTTTTTTTTTAATTAAAAAAAAAAAATTTGCTTTATAACTTGCAATTCTGAGAAAAAAAAAACAAAAAAAATTTTTTTTTTTCTTATCGCGCAATTCCGACTTCATATCGCGCAATCATGGCGTCATATCGCGCAATCACGGCTTCATATCACACAATTCCGTTTTTTTTTTTAATCACGCAATTCAGGCTTTATAACTTGCAATTCTGAGAGAAAAAAAAAATTATTCTGTGGCAGAAACAAGCTTCCATAGAAAGTCATGCAACAACATGCAAAATTTCTTCAATTTTTTGGTGAACTTTTCCTCTACCTCATGATCTTGAATGCATGAGATGTTGGCAGTGTAAACCAAAACAAAGTGTTTCTGTGCACAGTGCCAAAAGCGCGATCATCTGTTGACTGCCTGACATGTTGAGAAACATTCTCATCTCCGTGACTCTGTGCTGAAGGCAGCAGGGCCTCAACATCAGTGACAAGCATGTTAATAATCAGAGTCGCAAACAGTGTCACGAGAACAGACAAACACAAGCAGTTTGATCAGAAACAAACACATGTTTCTAAGCGCGTCTTCCTGAATGTGTGTGAGCGGCTCAATCTTATGAGCACAGAGATGTGTGTGTCATTAAACAGCGTTTAAATAGATGCACCGATCTACAAAAGCTCAACTAAAACCCACAGCATATAATAATAAAGTAGCGGGCTGACAGAAAACCTCACGCGCATCTCACACTTCTATTCAAGGACTGGATGAAAATAACACTGTGAATCCAGTTCACACAATCGTTAAAACAGACATGCATGGGTATATTTGTAAACCAGCATTTATAAACCCGTTTGCATGATAATACAGATGAAAATAACTGACAGCTGCTTGTGAATGGAGCGTTTGAAGTGAAATGTGATCCTGTGGAGCTGCGCGCGGTTAAAGTCTCGCGCAGATGTGACGCTCTTACCTCTGCAATGCCTCGAAACGACCTCTGAAGACACGAATCATCCCTCCAGCACAAATAAAACACACAACGACATTTTCCTCTCAAGAACTGGCTGTCATCCTGCTCTGGTGCTGCTCATTTTGGCCCATTCCTGTGTCAATGACGTTCACTTCCGGTGTCCCCTCCGCCTCCTCCATCATAAAAGAGAAGCTTCATTTCAGACACATTAATATGATTTTACACGCAACTTACCAGATTCATAATATAAACAAATACATAATAATCTAATTTAAAATGCAATAAAATAATGCTAAATTAAATATTAACGCAATTAATAAAATATATACTAAATATTAAAATAACGAATGGCGATGAAAAGCAAATGGTTAATGATTAACTAAAATAATAAAGTATAACGCAGCATAGTATAATATTACTTTTGATAATAATACCATATTGTGGTATTACAATATAGAAATTACTAATTTAATATAAAATAACAATTACATAATAAAATGAATGAAAACAATAAGTTGACAAGGAAAATAAATTGTAACAAAGGTAAAAAGTAATAAAAATATAGAATATATACAATAAAAATTATTAATTAATATAATGATTTTGCATGCAACCTGCTAGATTAACATAAAAATCAATATAAAAAATGAAGTATGAAAAGTATATTACAATAATGCTAAATTTAAGCAAATAAATACATTATAATAAAATCAAATTAGTGGCAGTGAAAAGCAAATGAGCGAGTAATAAAATAATGTAAAGTATAAAAAATAAAGTATAATGCAAAGTTTAATTAATTTGATAATGCTATATTGTAATGTATTACAAAAATGAATATTTTAATATAAAATAATATAGAAATCATTTTATATATACTTTATATAATATTATATAAAATATAATTAAATAAAAATGCATTAAATAATTTGTTAAAGTTAAAATAAGAAAAAGAAGAATAATATATACCATGTATGTGTGTATGTATGTATGTATGTATATATATATATATAGAGAGAGAGAGAGAGAAACAATTTAATATAAAATACAAAATATTATAGTATAATAATAAAATTGAGCATTATAAAGCAAAGAGCAGTTGAAGTTTCAACATCAGGACTTCAATTTCACATAGGTGCTCAATTAATATGATCTTATAAAACTACATGTAGAGAAGCAGAAGAAAAGCACTGCTGTCATTCGCCAAAGACAAAACAAAGGCATGGGACACTTCATTAAATGTTTGCTCTCATATCTCTCTCAAAGGGAAAGACATTCATTCTAGCCCATATGTCATGATCTTTTGTAATGACTGCAGCACGACAGAAATGCTTGACAGATTAGATTTACTGGAGCGACTCGAGCTGTGGCACCAGAAACACAACGACAGTGAGCTGTGGTTTACAGGACTAATGAACACCAGACCAGTCAAGTCATTTCTAATCCAACTTGGGTCAAATTTATTAAGAAGTCATGAATTAAATTACATCAGTGTATATTCTTTATAACATAAAAGCTATGTTCAATAGGTGTTTCAGTCCAGGCTGCAGTAAAAGTCCTTCTCCCTGCGGTGCTGCTGCACTGGCATGTCCCTCCTGACGTCCCGTAGCGCCTGCAGGTCGATCTGAACCAGCGTTACGCCCACATCCGCACCCCCACAGTCCCCGATGACCACGCCCCACGGGTCCACCGCCAGAGCGTGTCCGTACGACGCCCGTTTGGCGTGATGAGCTCCGACCTGCGCCGCCGCCACCACGAAACACTGCGTCTCGATCGCTCTCGCCCGCAGGAGCACCTGTGAGAACACTGGATTCAGTTCATCCGCCCAGCCACAGCAAAACTAGGGTTTCAGTATGTGGTTCAACTTTGATTCACATGCAATTCGATTCAATTCTGATCTTAATTGGATATGTATCAGGTAGACAGATCATACACTGCATAATATAATTAAAGGTGCTGGATGTAAGTTTTTGACTGTACTAAAGCTTAAAAATACCATAATATGTTCGCAGAGATTCAGTAAACATGCTAAGTTCACATACTAAAGTGGGTAATAAGAATAATACATTGTAAAAAAAGAAAGAAAAAAAAGGTAAAATTATAGAATAATAATAATAATAATAATAATAAAGAAAAGGGCAATTGGATTACAGTCCTAAATTCATAAATTAAAGTTTTTGAGTTGTTTTTGTGTCTCTAAAAACAAACTAATCAATTAGCAAATCTCAGGTAATTTTGAGTGTCCATTTTCTCCTGGAAAAAATAAAATCTCTCAAATAATGCTGTAAAACTATACAGAGACTGTTATATGGTACATTAATAATATATTAAAGTTTAAAATGAATTACATATTTATGTTTCTACTCCCATTCATTTTTTAAATTTAAAGATTTTAACAGTTTCTGTTTTCATTACAGATGTATCCAAACACACTGTACATTAAATATTTATGAACAATTTATGAAGAATATAATTCATTTTTTTGGCTAACTGATGATTTTATGGACACTGATAATGTTACGGGGTATATTGTTTACACGCTGTTTTACTGAAGTCTTTCCGAGGTTGAAACACTGAGAGATTACATGAGACGTGATTAATTTTAGTAAGCTGTACTGTACCTGTCAACATACTTTCTGATGTTCATTCATGTTTATTTGGTGCTGTAACTGCAGTAAAGAGGAAGAGATGATCGGTTTACGCACCGCTTGAACACAGCGATCCGTCACGCCACATTAAAGAGCGCCAAAACCACATTTATTGTTTGAATTGAACAAAGCACAAAGCTTACTGTGATTACTGTATGGCAGGTGCTATATAATGTTTAGAGTTTTGTTCACGCATCAACTGAAAACAGCAGTGATTAAACAGCTAGTGTGATGTGAGAATGAGCGACGTGATCATGGTTTGACCTCCCAGTGTGCCGCTCCTGTGGCCACAGTGAAGGCTGATGGGAACGTCAGGATCTCTGCTCCGTGTCTCTGCAGCGCTGACGACAGCTCAGGAAAACGCAGGTCATAACAGACGCCCAGACCAACCTAACAAACATCATCACAATATCACAATGAGCATCAGAATCATGACTGTGAGCTGAGCTGCTACTGTTGTGTACCTTTCCGACGGGCGTCTGGACCGGCGGGAGCAGTCGAGGTCCCGGCACAGTGAAAGCGCTCTCTTTAAGAGACACACCTTTACTGCTCAACTCCACATCAAACAAATGACCCTTCCTGTAGACCGACACGATCTCACCTGAGCGCAGGAAAACACACACACACACACACACATCTTATTATACATGCTTCGACTGATTTCATACCACTGAAGACATTTCACACAAAATTACATTTAGCATAATGAAAATTAAACCTATATTAGGACCATTCAAAAAAATGTTTGCACTGTGACAATAGTTTCAAGACAATTAAGCATATTTAAACACTCATATTTTGTTTTAAAATAATTTGATCTTGCCATTAAAATAGCCACTGATGATGATATAAAAATAATTCAATAAATCATTACTGTCACAGAAAATTTATAAAATAATTTTCTGTATTTAAACAATTTTCAAAAAGTTTTAAAATAAATTCAAACATAATTAAAAAAAAAAAAAAAAAAAAAAAATCACTTTAATAAATCACATGAGAATTAATTCATTTAAAAAAAGTCAATATTAGGATAATTGTTTTTTGTTATTGATTTTTTTGCATTGTGAAAATATTTTCCGGTCAATTAATTACACTTAAAAATCTAAATTAGTGTATTTTGTTTTAAAATAAAATAATGTGATCTTGCCATATAAACAGCCACTGATATAGAAATCATCATTACTGTAACGCAAATATAGAATAAATTTAAAATTAGTATTCAAATATCAGTAGTATTTTTTGTATTTAAACATCGTAGTATTCTCTACTTTTAATTTATAAGAATCATATTACAGTATTTTTATAAATACTAGTAAATAAATATTAAATATATTTTCTTACTGTTTAATTAATAATATTTAAAAAGTATGTATTACAGTAACAAATAACCTTATTAAAAGCTCAAAAGGCACAGAACAAAGACTGTAATGACCGTAAAATAGGCTTAATTTTGCATTTTGATTTTGGGAAGAAATATAACTAGGACATGTTTTCAAGTACCGCACGTGAGACTAAGTACCTTGTCCATTAATGATAATGTGGCTGTTGTAAATGCGGCGGTCTGTTTTCCAGTCATGTCCTCTCTCATGAAATCCACCCAGAGACAGCCATACGTCCAGCTTCCTTAACCACAGACAAGCATCTCATAAACAGTGACTTCAGGAATCATGTTTGTTAGTCAGTAATACGCCAGTGGGCCTTTGACTCACCTGGCCAGGTGTGTGTAGCGGGTTATGATGTCACCGTCCAGACTCTCTGAGAGCGCCAGCGTCTCCTCGCAGCTCGAGCCAATGTAATCGAAGCCCTCCGGCAGGAAGACCATACTCGCCCCGCCCTCTTTGGCCTGCTCAACCAATCGTGTGCATGCGTTGAAGTTGGCCTCTTTGTCAGGGGTGGCAGTCATCTGACAAACTGCAGCCACAGGAAGTGATGACGACATCCTGGCAAAACAATCATCCTGATATACGTTCATTTAATAATAATATTATTATTATTATTATTATTAATAAAAGTTACACAATGTCTTCGGTCTGTTTCTGACATATCGAACAGCTCCTCCCCTTTTTTAAAACAGCCAATAGCGTTTAGTTTATATCACAGCTCGGTAAAGCCGCAGTTTCCTCCTAATCTCTAACCGTTTCTCCTCATAATCGCTTTAAAATATCATTCTGTGCAGAATTCAAACGGGTCTGATGTGTTTTCTGGTCTGTGCCGACTCGATCACATGATCCGCTCTGTGCTCTCGTGTCTCTGGACTGGAGCTGTGGCGGTTCACGGGACACTAACATGAAACCAGACTTCATTCGCCCCAATGGAAAGCATGTTTACACTGTCTGACTCGTTCCCTATCCCCTATATAGTGCACTATGTGCCATTCACCATGTAGAAAACAGTAAATGTGTAAACAAGTGTCCGATTTCAGCCGCAGCTTCAGCGTCTGTTTATAATGTAGGGGGCGGGGCTTCAGATTCTAGAGAGTGTTTGATTGGACAGAAAATCTGATGAGAAACTGAAGTGCAGAGTGATGTCATCAAAATCATTGATCCTTATTGGCAGAAGTGAGAGACTATGTTTTGAATGTTTATATCTTCTAAATGTAAATTGTGTCATTGTTTTGGAGCAACACTAGCGTATAGATAACAGTAAGGTTAACATATTCATACTAACTAAAAAAAAAAAAAATCAATTTTGATTTCATGGGGACAACTAGAGTTTTTTTTGTAATTTGATGCATAGGTAATATAATACAAAGTGTTATAAATTTACATATTTAAAAAACAAAAAAAACAAAAACAAAAGGTGTAGCTTGATGATGCCTGGATTTCGCAGAGCTTTTATTCTGCCACAGACGAGCGCTTCCGCTTCTTCCGCTCATGTGTATGTGTGGTAACGCAGCGCTGTTTTATCATATTACACACATTTGAGTGTGTTGAACGTTATGTTATAATGCTACTCTTTGTGTTCACTCAGCGGCTGCTATGAGACACTTGTTCACACTGCAGGGAGCTAGACCGATATTAGGCATGGTAAAAAATGGTACTCGCCGTAAATCAAGAAAACCAGATTTAAACAATAAGACTAACTGTGTTGAGCTGTATAACAATGATTAGTTTTCTGTCGATGAATGTATCCAAACAGTTGCTCACCTGTCTAATAAAACACATCATATATTAAAGCGTCTTTGGTGTTTCCATGGTTTCTACAAAATAAAATGGAAATTGAGGGTAACGCGGGTATGATGTCATTGATAGGCAACGCACGTGTCCTGGTTAAAATTGCTTATTTCTCTTGATTTAAACATTCTTGGGAACATCTGGGATAATGTAAGTACACAAGTCAACAAAATATATAACACTGTTCTAGTGGTTTTTGGACATTTTAAATCCAAATATCTTACATATTGTGCCGTTAAAACGCGTCATCACAGTATATATTGCGATTACTACAAATGAAGTAAAAACAGATATTTATGTAACATCTCGTTCATCAGAACCTCGTGCACATTTAAAGGACAATATGTGGATTAAAAATGCACGACCTTAGGAAGTGTTGTATGACACGAAACGCTTACCTGATCTGTCCTCGCGCCGCCCTCGAGCTCAAAGCCAACAGAGAGGCTGTAAACAGACGCATCGGCAGCGCGTGAAACTGACGGAGTTCTGTTTGATGAATCACAGCTCGCACTTTGAGCCCGTTTCACCCACTGCCAAGCCAATGACTAACTGTACAGCTGACATATTAACCTAGCTGGCTCTTATCACAGAATACGAATGTGAATTAAAGTACAACCCTGTCATTTGCAATATATTACGGGTTATGTTTGGCTAAAATGCGTGCGCAATCCAAAAAGAATACACGATTCGAAGGACACTTTGCATGAAAATGAAGTCTGGTGTGGGCGGGGCTTAACTGCCATGAGGTTGCTTCTGATTGGACGGTTATGATGGGTCTAAATAATAATTCTTATATTAATTATTTAACGTGTAATTATCAGTATCACATTCGTTATCTATTTCTCAGTATCATTATTCAGGTATAAATAATTACAGATAATTTCCGACGCGCAGACCGAGCGCTGCACGTGCTACTCGTTACATTTCTCAGCGCGAAGCAGGAGGGACCAATCAGCAATCAGGACATTCGTTTCGCCCGCTGGAAATTGATATATACTTATTTATCTATTTATTTCATAAGAGATTTCCAAGATATAAATAATAGAACTCTACAAATTTAAAAGATTATATTTGTTATCATATAAACGTCTTCAGTAAGAATGAATGTCCAAAAGAAGCGCCTCTTGTGAAAGAACAACATTGTACTCTTTATAAGAAACGTGTAAAAATATCTGGTATGTATTTGTGTATGTTTTAAACACCTTTAATTTTATATTCGCAGTAATTTCAGACAGGAATATTCGCGGTCAGCCGCTCATGTGACCGTTGGGGTCCTGACTCGTGCGGCTGTGTGCAGTTCATCATGGCGGCGAACAGCAGCAACAGCACGAGCGGTAAAAGCGGCGGAAAGCAGCCCGCTCCGTCTGCCGAGCAGGTAACGGCGCATCAGGTTTATTACAGTAACACTTCATCTACGCTGCGCGCGAGTAACGCGTCGGGACAAAATCAGAACACTCCTCTTGTAAACAAAGCTGAAATCGCCCGACGCCCCTCATTATAATGGATGTGTTCAGATTTTGTCGCGTCGCGTGCGTTCTGTAACGTGTGCTCGGTACACTGACACGCGCTTGTGCAACAATGCAAATCTCAGATCAGCTGCACAAAGAGACTGAAATTTCATGAACCTCAACAAATCTGGGTAGTTCACGTTAGGTTGAATGTTTCCACCCATGAGAAACTACACGCCCTCCTGTCTCTATAAGGAAGGTGCATCTATTCCTGTCATGGGACAGAAGAAACGACTGGGGTGACAGCGACTGAGCCATTTAGGCGTCACTGCCCTACCTTATTACTAATATGCATGCATTATTGATGTGTGTTTGTGTGAATCAGGTGGTGGCGACCTTCCAGAGGATGCGACAGGAGCAGCGCAGTATGGCCTCCAAGGCTGCAGAGTTTGAGATGGAGATCAATGAACACAGGTGTGTTTCTTAAATCACTCATAATAAAAGTGACTTGCTGTGAAACCTTTCCTTCTTTCATGCACTGAGTTCTGCTCTGCCAGAATTATGATAAATCTTATGATAATAGGAGACTCTTTTCACAGACTCGGAGACGCGTTTCCATTAGAGCTGCATGATTCGAGATCACGATTCTGAACAGACAACTAAACAAAATAACATGTCATTTACTAGAGGTTCTGACTAAATGTTAATTGCTGCAGTCTTTTTAAAATGTTTAATTAATTTGAATTAATTATTCAAAAAAATCAGTTTGAGTGAATGATTCAATGACTCACTCATAAATACTTGTTTCTTTACTGAATCTCTTGAATGATTCAATGGCAAAGTCACTTGTCGCCACCTACTGGTGTAACGATGTAATGATACAATCTTTATTTGAAGCGCCAAGTCACTTTCAAAAGCTGATTTGCTCTATTTTGATCACTACTGTAGACATCAGTGTTTATATCTGAACTATAAGCTTTCATCCCAGTTCTTGTGTTGACAGAAATAACGATACTGTGTGGTTGAAAAGAGTTTGCGAAGCTGTTTCATACCTTTACATGACAACTGCTCTCTCTGGCTCAACGGCAGTGCAAACACAGATCTGAATATTCGCTGTGATTGTCAAAGGTTTAATTGACACAGGAGAATCGCTGTCATTTGGGAATGAGATCGCCATCTTTTAAAAGCGCAATATGTAAGATTTTTGGATTAAAATATCCAAAAACCACTAGAACAATGTAATATATTTTGTTGACTTGTGTACTTACATTATCCCAAATGTTTAAATCCAGAGAAATAAGCAATTTTAACCAGGACACGGACCGTGCGTCACCTATCAATGACATCATACCCGCGTTACCCTCGATTTCCGGTTTTATTTTGTAGAAACCATGGAAACACCAAAGACGCTTTAATATATGATGTGTTTGTGTTTTAATAGACAGGTTACATTCATCGACAGAAAACTAATCATTGTTATACAGCTCAACACAGTTAGTCTTATTGTTTAAATCTGGTTTTCTTGATTTACCGCGAGTACCATGTTTTACCATGCCTAATATCGGTCTAGCTCACTGCAGTGTGAACAAGTGTCTCATAGCAGCCGCCGAGTGAACACAAAGAGTAGCATTATAACATAACTTTCAACACACTCAAATGTGTGTAATATCATAAAACAGCGCTGCGTTACCCCACATACACATGAGCGGAAGAAGCGGAAATCCAGGCGTCATCAAGCTACACCTTTGTTTTGAATAAGCGACCTCTAGCGGTGAAAAATTACATATTGTGCCTTTAATCACACACTCTAGTTTCCATAGTTATTGACCATGTAAGTCTAGCAAAGTTATTTTCATTTAAAAAAAACATTATGTACATTTATAACACTATACATTGTTATATTACTATTAATTATTACAGAAAACTAGTTAAAGCTGCTGTGCGAGTGTTTCTAATACAACAGCTGAGGGAGGGATGGCAAATTTGAATTATTTCTCTCCTGTAACATCAATGTATCAATCTCGATAGAAAGTCATGGGTTTTTCATTGCTATTGGAGCAAATGAAAAAAATATAATTGTTGTATTTTCTGTTCATGAATATAAAAGTTCACCCAGTTCCATCCAAACTTGCGAATTTAACTTGTGCACAAAATTGGAATATCACATAAAACGTTTGCGAATAAAGCAGCGTTTCCGTCCCATGTGTTCAAGAGAACAAAATCGTAAATTCCTGGGAAATTGGCGCAAAATATCTGTCATAAAAATGGAAGTTGCTCAATCAGGGAAGCCACTGTGGCTCTTTTGTCCTGCATCATAAATGACTTGTGTCTCAGAGCGGCAGTCGAAACGCAATAAACGCCGTCATGTGATCTTGAGTTCGGATGCTGGTGTTTGTGAACGCAACCGTGTGAGACGCTTCTGGAGGGAATTAAACCAAATCATTCTGATCACAGACGTTGGCTCAGGCGTTTCAGAGTGATCAAACCAACATTTGAGATGCTGTGATGCGATTGGTCCGCTGGTTAGTCCAGTTATCCAATCACATCCACTGTTGAAGCAAAGTCACGTGAGTTTGTTGTTGCACATCAAGGGATTTATTCTGTAAATGTGTTTCCATCATAGTTTATGTGCATGTCTTATCGGATTTAAAAATGTATCTGCTTCAGTTGAGTTATGCAGAAAAAAAAAAATGGACGTAGTGTCCGTGACGTCACCCGTAGGTTTCTGAAGCCTAAATTTGGCCGTTGCCATCTTGGCAGCGCGTCACTCCCGGATAACTGAAAATGGGCAAAGAGGCGGGACGGGTGGAGCTGAGGTGACGTGATGGCTAACAGACAGCAGACAAACAGCAATCCACCTGTCACTCAAAGTGGCCACGCTCTTAATTATGCAGAACTTTAAGGCTTAATATAATTTAAACGAATGAGTTATAAAAAAAATTCACCCCACTCACAATTAGCTGTATAGACCAAAACCACAATTTGTACCAGGCTGTAAACATGTTTTTTTCCACTGTAAAGTTGGGCATTTTAACATGGAGCTCAATGAGATTGTTCTCTTTTGGAGCCTGTCTCTAGCGGCCAGTCGATGAATTGCAGTTTAAGTCACTTCTGTGTTGGCTTCAAGAGAAACTGGGGGAGGTTGCTGCTTGGTGAAACCTCATGTGTAAAGTCCGATACTTACATATTTGACCTGTAACACACATGCTGCTGTTCTAACACTCATCACTTCCTCTTCTCAGCCTCGTCATTGACACACTAAAGGAAGTCGATCCCTCACGGAAGTGCTTTCGTTTAGTCGGCGGTGTGCTTGTGGAGAGGACCGTTAAAGAAGTCCTGCCTGCGTTAGAAAACAACAAAGAACAGGTACGAATCTGCTGCTGGACTCACAAACGTTTGCTTGTCATAAACTATGCATTATCACAGTTCCTCTCTTTCCGGTCAGATCTCGAAGATCGTGGAGACGCTTAACACACAGATGCAGGCGAAAGGGCGGGAGCTGACGGAATACCGCGAGCGCTACAATATCCGATTAGTCGGAGAGGACGATAAACAGGGCAAAGCGGACGCCAGTCAAGCCAAAGAGAGCGAAGGAGGAGGGTCTAAAGGTGGCGCTGGAGTGCTCGTCTCGTAGTGGATCGCTTCTTTAAATGCTGCTTAGAAATCATTGGCGCGTTAATGTTTGCAGAGAGACTGAGTTGGCATGTCTCTATTTAGTCTTAAGAGATGCCAGTTGTAATGCATGATAGAGAGTGAAAGTCTCGGTTTTCATGCACATTTTGTACATTCATAATATTAGAACATAAAACACACCTTGAACATTCACAATTCATTTCTATGGAAGCTTGTTTCTGCCACTGAATAGCTAATAAAAAATTGAATTGCGACCTTTATCTCACAATTTTATTTATCTTTATAACTTGCATTGCAAGAAAAGTCACAATTCTGAGGAAAAGGTCACAATTTTTCTCACAATTGCAAGTTTATATCTCGCAATTCTGACTTTATAACACGCAACTGCGAGATATATCACGCAATTCTGAGAATTGTGAGGGAAAAAAAGTCGCAATTATCTTTTAAATTGTTTTATTCCGTGGTGGAAACCAGCTTCCATACGTTTCAGTGTGGTTTCTCTGTTTTCAGCTCAATGTTTTCTCCTGACACATAAATATTCAACAAACATGTTTAGTCCATTGATGTGCCATGTCTAAATGGACTGCATAAATTCACCATACTCAAAATCAGTATGACTTTCACTGTCTTCTGCTCTTGGAAGGAAATAATAATTAGTGGTTGGTGCAGAATGAAATGAGCGTGACGAGCAGCGACCGTCTCGTACTGTGGATCTCTGACTGTCGACCGCAGCTCCACTCCATCATCATGTCACGACTGTACGCCTGTGGGCGAAGCCTTTTTATGTTTGTTTTGTTTTTGTGGTTGTTTTGGTTATTGAATTAAAAATACAAAGTTGAGCAAGATCTGTTCACAGTGTTGCGTGTTCTGTTTGTCACTAAATTCACACACTTGTTGGTGCAAAATACATAAAAAAGGGTGTGTGTGTTGCTGTTGAACATCAGTAACTTATAGTGTAAAATAAAATTACATATGTATTTTAAAGTACAATTGTATTACAATAGTAATGTCTTTTTATAGCGTTAAAAAGAGTATAAAACTATTTTGCTTTTCAAATTGACTGGGTTTTTAAAATAAACAGATTATAATTGTGGACTGTGACATCGCAACTAAAAAGAGGTTTGAGTCCACTTAAACACTAAAAAAATATTAAATATGTGTTTGTTTCTTATTAGATGAGATGTTTATATTGTTTATTTTTTTTTTTTTGACTAAATAGCGCATCCGCATGCTGTAAATATATTATATTTCAAGGGGGTTCGGCTGATAAAAAAAGTTTGGGAGTGCCTGAGTTAAGCGGTCACATTTACCGTTGTTCGGCGAATTTTCGCGGGTGAAATCTAGTCATTATAATAGGAATCAACGAAAAAAGTTTTGTTAATGTGACCGCACATTTAAACGTTTTATATATGTACCAAATGTGTATTATAATGTGCAAAATACATGTAATTTTTTGTTTCAAGATCAAATTTGAAATGGAAAAAACGGTCATTAGGTTTTTAAAATGTATATGGAAACAAATAACCACATTAGCTATAGTGGATCAAAATGATCAAATTATTTAAATAGAGAAGAAATATTATAATAGAAACTGTTTACTGTTTACCGATTACCGTATTTATATACCATGGTTTGTGCATGACACAATGTATATTTATTATTTTAAAAATATTATTGTATATTATTGTTGGACGACTCAAACTGAATGACAAATCAAAAGATCTTAAACTACTGGTACGATCTTAAGTGTGCAGATCCTGACATGGGGTAAAAAAGTTTTCAAAATAATTTTTAATTTATTTGATAGTTCCTTGTTTACGGAAGTTCAGAGCATCCTACCGGAAATAACTCGCCGCTATGACGCCCCCACGGAGAAGTGAGGAAAAAGGGGAATAAATACTGATATTTCTGACTGTCTATTTACATATGTCTCAAGTTCAGGGGTCCGTTTTTCCTACCTCGCTTAATACATCTGAGATGATTTGACAGATCCCAGATCTTTTAATCGTGATAACTAATCTCTGGCTAATTTGGTTCTTCAAACAAAATTGCGGATTGGATTAAAATATCTGGATTAAGTTGTCTAAGATTACTGCGCGTTCCTGTGTTCCCTGAAGAGGGCAGATGCATCGATACTCGAAACCACGATCAGCAATGCAGCGATTGGTTGCGGCAAGACAGCAACGTAATGACATCATATAATTAAAAAAGCCACCTGGCAAAAACTTGACAAATTAAAAAAACAGCCAAACCAACATAAAAGTTATAATAGATAAATGAAATGTGCACTGTTTTTTTTTTTTTTTTTAAACATGAATCCCAATTATTTATATTCACGATTTCATAGTATTTGTACTTTACATTTTTATTTCAATGTTGTAATTAGCAATTCATTTAATTTTTAATTCAATTTGAAGCAGATTTGTTACGTGACAGTATTAAAGTTTCTTAAGGGTCAAGATAAAGTTATCCGCATCTCCTGCGCTGCATCAAGCCATCCCATAATATCCGTCACCACTCAAATTAATGCAGGGCTCAGAATAACTGTACACATGTGTGTAAGACTCCAATAAAATTATTAAGTAATTATTCCATCACAAATAAATCTCTCAATCAAGTGGCTGTGTCTATATTATAGACAACATTATAATATTATTTTCAAATACATTTTGATATTAATATTATTATTATTTAAAATTATTATTGGCCGCCTGGTTCAGTAATGAACTCTTGTAATAAAGTAGCAGTGGCTGGGACAGATTTTAAGTATCAACGCTCCTTAAAAAGATGCAATCTAATCCTGTTTACATGAAATAAGATGCTCCCGAGCAGGTTTAAATTTACAGACCTGTTGCTATGACAGCAAACAATCCAAGATCATGCCAAATCGTCAACAATCAAATCCAGCTAACTGAGTTAGCGACGTACGAAGAACGGACCCCAGTTCTGAGGCGATAGAGAAATGGCCCACAGGAGGCGGGTTTATGGAGCAGTTTAGCCAATTGCTGTGAACATGTTGACGACATGACATAAAATGTAGCCAATCAGCGTCCTCAAATCGTATCCTAAATGGTCGTTTATTTTATCGCCCCCAAGTCCGGGCCCGTCTGTAGGTGCTGGATAAAGCAAACCAGTGTCTCACTTGTAAAGTTTTAATGGATGACGATTGCAATCAAGGTAAATAATGATTACAGTGACATACAGCAGTCATACATATTATTAATACGAAACAAATCGTGTATGTGCGCTCTCTGCGTACTGATAGCTATTTGCACGAGCACATTTCAGTATGGTCGCATGTCTGGGGAGTGTTTTATAATGGATATTCGCTGAAGAAGCGTACTTTTATAGGAGTTTGCGAGGGTTAGTGGTGTTTATGTATAGTACATATCAAACACTCGAGCACAGACACGAACACTCACTCTGACAGAGGGTCGACGTCATCAACTGTTCACTGATGACGTCGACCCTCCTTCAGTTTCGGCACATTCAGAATGTTTTTACTTTTCATTTGTGTTTTGGTGTGTCTAATAATTGTGAACGGATCCGTATAGAATCTATTTGCAGTCTGGTCAAGGCTGGGATAGTGGTGTGATGGCATCTCCATGTGGTCCTGTTTGGTATTGCAGCTTGACTTGTAGTTATATATACTGTATGTATAATTTAGTGCTGTCAAATCGATTAATCGCATCCAAAATAAAAGTTTGTGTTTACATTATATATGTGTGTGTATGTATACAGTATATACATGCAAATATTTCTTAAATATATACATTGAATGAGTGTATATATATATATATATATACGTAATTATACACAGTACACACATATAGTATGTAAAATCGAACTTTTATCGATTTTACAGCATTTATTTTTATATATATATATATATATATATATATATATATATAGCGCTCTAAACAAATGTAACATTTATTTTTCCTCACAGTTTTTGCTGTTGCACTACATAAATTGTGAATTATTAAAATGAAAAAGTGTTTTTAATTTACCTTGAAGAAAGCTTACAGAAAAAGTTTTGTGAGGATCATCCTCAAACTTGATCAAACAATTATCTTTATTTAAAGTATGTTTCAATTCTAATATTTTTTTCCTTCTGTTAACTTGTGTAGAATTAAATCATACTGGGATCATGTTTGATACAGTTGTTAAGTAGCAAATAAGACTGCTGTATTTCCGGAATCTCGCATTTATCAAAATAAATTATAAATTAAAATGTCATTTTCGACGAGGATGGGATTCGAACCCACGCGTGCAGAGCACAATGGATTAGCAGTCCATCGCCTTAACCACTCGGCCACCTCGTCGCTTGCGACCACATTTCTGAACGTAACCATTTTGAGTGTCATTTTTAGGCAATAACGCATCCGTTTTTGACGCCTGATGAGTTTTTACTGAAAATTCATCTGGCTGCTAATAACAGGGAATGTTTATGAAATCGAAACTATCGCACACACGTATGCCAGAACACATTTAGAGAGCCGAGCCCGTGCTAGGGTGTTTACGGTAACTGGAACGGCAAACACGCATGCGCAGTGTGTGCTCTGCACGAACCCGTTTCTCTCCTGCTTGTTTACAGGCGTCTAACGGGCGTCTTTTCGCATGCATCCAAACATGCAAGTTCATTCCCGCTCAATCTGACCTGCACTACATCTTGCTGCAATGCAACGCAAGTCAATGCAATGTCTGTTGCATGCATGAGGGCTGCATAGCTGGACAGTGTTGCCCTGGCTGACCCTAGGTGATCGGTGTCTACTGTAGCTGTAGACACCATTGGAGAATATTTCTTTAACATTCACTAAAAGGGACCAGTAATTGTAATGCATTTCTCAAAAAAATGCTCAGTGTTTAAGGTGGTGCTCAGTGCCCTTCTCATTGTTGCACTGTTGCAGCTTTTATATCTGTCTTTCCTTTCAAAATTGCATGGCAAACAGCAGCGCTACAAGTATTCTGAGCTGTTCGGATCCAAAAAGACCGCAAACCAGGCTGAGAAGAACCCCAGACGGGAACATCTCAGATACTCTTTATCCACAGGTGGCATCTTTGATGGGAGCGGACAGTATCGTGTGTATAAGAACCTGATCAAAAGTGACTTCTCTACCAATCAGAAGCCAGGAGCAGATCCCAGGTCGCACCATCTGGCTTTGGCCACGCATACGACTATCAACAACCTTCACCATTTGAACTCTTTGCTGGAGCGCTGGCAGAATCCTCTGTCCATAGCTATATTCGCCCACGGGCAAGATGTCAAGTTTGCAACGGCCTTCGTCTACGCCCTCAGCCTGTTCTGCCCTCAGGTTCAAGCATTGGTGGACTTCCACCTGGTCTGCCATTCAGGAGAAATGGCCAGTTTTCCAGAGCAGGATCGAGAGCACTTTGCCGGTCTCGAGGAGAAGGGCTGTCCCGGTATCTTCGCGAAGCTTGAATCCCACAGAGACAAGTTTAAAAACTATGCCATCGGCAGCAACGTCTCGTACCCCAACAACCTTCTCCGCAACGTGGCCCGCAGCGGCACAGACGCGGCCTACATCCTGGTCATCGACGTCGACATGATACCCAGTGACAATTTGCACCACCAGTTTGTGACCATGTTGATGAGACGCGAACCAGCTGCGGACGAGGTCCTCGTGCTTCCCGCTTTCGAGATCAGACACACCCGCAAAATGCCCTCCTCGAAGCCGGAGCTGGTGCAGCTCTATCAGGTCGGAGAGGTGCGGCCGTTCTACGATGAACTTTGCCCTCGCTGTCAGGCTCCCACCAACTACTCCCAGTGGATCAACATGGCCAGCAAAAGCTCCGGGCCGCTGGAGGTGGCGTACACCATAAACTGGGCCGATCCGTGGGAGCCTTTCTACATCGGTGCTCGATCGGTTCCTCTCTACGATGAGAACTTCAGGCAGTATGGCTTCAACCGTATCAGTCAGGTGAGTGGGTATATACAAATAATCAATTGGCTAAATGTAAAATCATGCAAAATTAATCGTTTTTTTTTTTTTTTTTTTACATAAATTTGAAAATATTCACACCGCATACAAAGTATCTATCTTTTTTTCACATTAATCTACACTCCATACACTGGGGGTGTGTATATATATATATATATATATATATATATATATATATAACGGTGAATGAGAGACTACATTAAACATATTTTTTGTGTTCCCATTTGCTTAAATAGCAAGAGAAAAACTCCATAATAGTGTTTTCACAACTTTCAAACAGAGGAAATAAATAGAGAATGATAACGGCAGTTTTGGAGAAAGATGTCAATTTTACCGTCACTCCCACAGCCGCTGTATTAGAAACACCCTCACAGCAGCGTTAACTAGTTTTTTTGTAATTTCATGCAAAGGTAATATAATACAAAGTATAGTGTTATAAATGTACATACATTTAAAAAAAAAAAAAAAAAGAAATTATAAAAAACTTTGCAGGATTTACGATGCTGATGACCGTTAAAACGTGACATCACAGTCTGTGAAAAGGGTCCATTATAGCAATTATATTTTTATTTTGAACTCTTACAATAAAAATTATAATTCTAAATATAATATATTCTAAACATTATACATTATATTATGTGTATATATATATATATATACATTCTTACAATAAAAATGTATATTATAATTAATATTCTAAATATTATAGTTTAATATAATATCCTAAACATAATACAATATATTATGTATTCAGAATATCATCATATATGTTTAGAATATATCATTATATTTAGAATATTATATTAATTATACTGTTATTATTGTAATTATGTATGTGTATATATATACAGTATATATGTATTAATAATTAATATTGTAAATAATATAATATTCCAAATATAATTATTTACTATTCTAAACATAAAGGATGATATTCTGAATACATAATATAATGTATATGTTTAGGATATTATATTAAACTATAATATTTAGAATATGAATTATAATATACATTTTTATTAGAAGAGTTTATATATATATTTGTGTGTGTGTATTTAGAATATTATATTTAGAATATTACATTAATTATTTTATATATATATATATATATACACCGATCAGGCATAACATTATGACCACTAGACTAATGGACTCCACTAGACTCCTGAAGGTGTGCTGTGGTATCTGGCACCAAGATGTTAGCAGCAGATCCTTTAAGTCCTGTAAGACTCCATGGGCCTCCATGGATCGGACTTGTTTGTTCAGCACATCCCACAGATGCTCAATTGGATTGAGATCTGGGGAATTTGGAGGCCAAGTCAACACCTCAAACTCGTTGTTCTGCTCCTCAAACCATTCCTGAACCATTTTTGCTTTGTGGCAGGGCGCATTATCCTGCTGAAAGACGCCACAGCCACCAGGGAATACCGTTTCCATTAAAGGGTGTACATGGTCTGCAACAATGCTTAGGTAGGTGGTACATGTCAAAGTAACATCCACATGGATGGCAGGACCAAAGGTTTCCCAGCAGAACATTGCCGAAAGCATCACACTGCCTCCCGGCTTGCCTTCTTCCCATAGTGCATCCTGGTGCCATGTGTTCCCCAGGTAAGCGACGCACACGCACCCGGCCATCCACGTGATGTAAAAGAAAACGTGATTCATCAGACCAGGCCACCTTCTTCCATTGCTCCGTGGTCCAGTTCTGATGCTCACGTGCCCACTGTTGGTGCTTTCGGCGGTGGACAGGGGTCAGCATGGGCACCCTGACTGGTCTGCGGCTATGCAGCCCCATACACAATAAACTGTGATGCACTGTGTATTCTGACACCTTTCTATCAGAACCAGCATTAACTTCTTGAGCAATTTGAGCTACGGTAGCTCATCTGTTTGATCGGACCACACGGGCCAGCCTTCGCTCCCCACGTGCATCAATGAGCCTTGGCCACCCATGACCCTGTCGCCAGTTCACCACTGCAGACCGGGAACACCCCACAAGAGCTGCAGTTTTGGAGATGCTCTGACCCAGTCATCTAGCCATCACAATTTGGCCCTTGTCAAACTCGCTCAAATCCTTATGCTTGCCCATTTTTCCTGCTTCTAACACATCAACTTTGAGGACAAAATGTTCACTTGCTGCCTAATATATCCCACCCACTAACAGGTGCTGTGATGAAGAGATAATCAGTTATTCACGTCACCTGTCAGTGGTCATAATGTTATGCCTGATCAGTGTATATTTATACTAGAACCAGTGTGACCTGAACCTTTTTATAGTGCAAAATATGAATTTGTTTTCTTCATTCATTCATTCATTCATTCATTCATCTCAGCTCAGTTACTCACTGATTGCCTCACTCTCTTCTCTTTAGGCCTGCGAGCTTCACGTCGCCGGTTACCGGTTCTCCGTGCTGAGCAATGCGTTTGTGGTGCACAAAGGCTTTAAGGTCCAGGGAGAGTTTCACAGCAGAAAGGACGAGGAGAACCGCAAGAACCGCGTCCTCTTCCGTAGCTTTAAAGAGAGCCTGAAGGACAAGTATCCCAACTCTCCTCGCCACTGCTGAGAAAACACACACTGCAATCAAATCCTCGACTACATCTTCCAGACTTCATGTACACGCTTGAGAAGCACAGAGGCACAAAACTGAAACCAAGAACCTGTTTGAATTTCCACACATTTCAACACATAAAAAAACTGTACTGTAACAAGAGAATGCGCATAATTTTATTTATAAGATGAAGACGTGGTCCGTCATGCTTTTAAAGACACTAAAATAAATGTATTTATAATGACTAAAATATTTTTTGGTTTTGTTTTAAATGTGTGATGCCTTTGGATTCTGAGAGCAAAATACAATTTCATACCTTTAAAGTTTATTTATTTATTTGATTTTAATGCTATGTTCCATCGTACTTTTCTGAGGCTCCATATTTTAATGTATTATTTCACCCAAATTTAAGCTGAGAAATGTTTTGACCGTTCGTCACACTATTAATAGAGTAGGATAGAGCATGAGAGGCGAGGTGTTGTGACTGTACGGGTACGTGTGTTCGAGTTACTGACGAGACGTCTCGTAAAGACCCAGAGATTAGTTGTAAAGCTATTAACATATTAAGGTCGATAGGCCACCTTTATGCTAATAACGGCTCCAAAGACGCTCAAAGACCCTGATTATAATACAGTGTCTGAAAATCATATTAGTGTTTTAATTACATCTGACTTGTGGATTGGGGTAGATGACAATTAAGCGACATTAGATTAATGCAGGAATTTACAGGTTGTAGTGACTGTAGGATGAACAAGCAATACTGTGTGTGTCACTGATATTTACATGAACTGTAAGAGATTTTTGAAGTGTTTAACACTGAACGGGGCTCGTATGTATTGTCCTCCTGAAGCTATACATTCTGTGGGTTTTTTTTTTCTATTATTTTTAGATATTATTTTGCCAATTAATTTGTGTCATAATAGCTAATTTTGGTTATTTAACTGATAGTGTTGTGTAGTATTGACAGCATGAATGTTGTGACGTTTGAACACTAGAAACCTTATTGTGATACTGAAGAGAAAATGACTTTTATGAAATTGTGACATGGAGTGAACAAGTAATTCTTTGATTATACATGGAGCTAAGACCCGTTCACACCAACAATGATAACTATATTAGAGTCCACACCAGCAGACGATATCGTTCTGTTTTTTCTAAGCGTGTGTTGTCTGTCACTTTAAATGCTCACGCTGGTTACAGCAGGATGGATTCTGATTGGCTGTCAATGTTTTTATTGTTCATCCGCTGGATAAAATCGTTCTGAAAGTGATTCAAACTATATCGTTTCTCGATATCGAACTGTGGTGTGGACTCTTTCTGCTATTCTTTAATATTGAGAACTATTTTTAGAACTATATATTTATTGTTAATCTTCCTTGGTGTGAACGGCCCTTAACACTGTTTTTGTTATTGTTGAATGACAAATGAGTTCTTTTGTTATTATTATTGATACTGACTTGTTCGTTTTGTATCTTGTTACATAAATCTACAACATTTGTGTTGGTGGTGATCTTTAAGATTGTTTCTTTCTGACTCATATAGTTTGTTTATTTGTTTACAGGGACTGTGCACATTAATAAACATGAATGTAAATGTGCCAGAATTAGCCCAAAGGGCTATTTTTCATCTGTAGACCCTTGACAGAAATGTTAAAAAGTCAACCTAAAAACAAGCACAGAGCATCATATATAATACACACAAAAGAGAAAAGGAGAGAGAGAGAGAGAGAAACAGCAAAATGGGAACAAAAATATCAAATTATCAAATAAAAGCACAGGTACAAGATCCCACATGGAAAAAATACATTAACAGAAAATTTTATCTAAACATATATGGTGCTACATAAGACTAAGAGGTAAAAAAAGAGATAGCGACAGGAGCAAAATATTAAGATACTAATGTTGACAGTGCTGATTAGTAACTAACCATTTTTTTTAATTAAATTTAAAAGAACCATATGTATCCAGACTTCTAATTGTTGATGGGATGGAGTTCCATTCCCTTGCTGTTCTGACTGAAAATACAGACTGACTAAATGTACTTTTTCTGAGAGGAATCATGCAGTCCCCTCTTTCTCCACCCCTTGGGGACTGATATGCAGTTGTTCTAATGTTTGCATACTGTTTTAACGGGGAAGACAGGCTATGTATAGTCTTAAACATAAGACAAATATCTACATATTTGATCAGGTTTTCCCAATTTAGCAAATTATATTTTTTAAGTATTGAGCAATGATGAAGATTAATTGATTTCTTATCTAGAATTTTTAGTGATTGTTTATACAGAGACTCCAATGGTTTTAGAGTAGATGTACTTGCTTGTGACCAAGTTGTAAAACAATAAGTGATATAAGAAATAATCATAGAATGACTAAATTTAACCCGGTTACAAACCTTTTTAACTTGAGCCTTAAAAGAAAGTCTAGAATCAATTACAACTCCAAGGTACTTGTATTCGGATACAACTTGTATCCTTTCCCCTATATAGCGGTAAATTATTGCACATTATCATTTTCTGCAAATGCTACGCTGGTAGAGGTCTACTGTTTTTAAGATCAGTTCTCAACTGGTTGTAGGATCATTGTCAGCAAGGAAGAGCTAAACTAAATTAAAATAAAATGTAACTAACAATATAAGCGTGCATAATAAAACATTTTAAAAGGAAGGAGAAAACACTTTTTTTGTCAATAACCGTGCATTCAAACTCGTTCAAACTCGTTTTGGCGCAAATGCATAGAAACTAGTGAAATTAGATAGATGCCAACATGGGCATGCGCCATCCTAACAAATTAACGAAATTAAAGGTGCGTTAAGCGATTTCTGAGAATCATTGTTGATATTCGAATTCATCCCAAACAAACACGCCCCTTCCTTTATTGCTCCGCCCTCAAAATGCCCAAACTCACAATGCAAGAGTCTCTTTATCATAGCAGAAGCGAAGCAAAATAAGGCTTCGCGAAAAATAAAGCAAAGATGACGAACGAACGACAAGGAAGAACAAAAAATTAACGAGTATATTCAAGCAAGAGTTGGACACACCCCCTACTGCTGATTAGCTCTCTCTCTTCCCCATCATGAGTGGACACGCCCCCTAGTGCTGATTAGCTCTCTCTCTTCCCCATCATGAGTGGACACGCCCCCTACTGCTGATTAGCTCTCTCTCTTCCCCATCATGAGTGGACACACCCCCTACTGCTGATTAGCTCTCTCTCTTCCCCATCATGAGTGGACACGCCCCCTACTGCTGATTAGCTCTCTCTCTTCCCCATCATGAGTGGACACGCCCCCTACTGCTGATTAGCTCTCTCTCTTCCCCATCATGAGTGGACACGCCCCCTACTGCTGATTAGCTCTCTCTCTTCCCCATCATGAGTGGACACGCCCCCTACTGCTGATTAGCTCTCTCTCTTCCCCATCATGAGTGGACACGCCCCCTACTGCTGATTAGCTCTCTCTCTTCCCCATCATGAGTGGACACGCCCCCTACTGCTGATTAGCTCTCTCTCTTCCCCATCATGAGTGGACACGCCCCCTACTGCTGATTAGCTCTCTCTCTTCCCCATCATGAGTGGACACGCCCCCTACTGCTGATTAGCTCTCTCTCTTCCCCATCATGAGTGGACACGCCCCCTACTGCTGATTAGCTCTCTCTCTTCCC
This sequence comes from Coreius guichenoti, assembly GCA_039654105.1. Classification (NCBI taxonomy): domain Eukaryota; kingdom Metazoa; phylum Chordata; class Actinopteri; order Cypriniformes; family Gobionidae; genus Coreius; species Coreius guichenoti. The sequence goes on from CM077168.1 coordinate 52,176,345, forward strand.
CATCATGAGTGGACACGCCCCCTACTGCTGATTAGCTCTCTCTCTTCCCCATCATGAGTGGACACGCCCCCTACTGCTGATTAGCTCTCTCTCTTCCCCATCATGAGTGGACACGCCCCCTACTGCTGATTAGCTCTCTCTCTTCCCCATCATGAGTGGACACGCCCCCTACTGCTGATTAGCTCTCTCTCTTCCCCATCATGAGTGGACACGCCCCCTACTGCTGATTAGCTCTCTCTCTTCCCCATCATGAGTGGACACGCCCCCTACTGCTGATTAGCTCTCTCTCTTCCCCATCATGAGTGGACACGCCCCCTACTGCTGATTAGCTCTCTCTCTTCCCCATCATGAGTGGACACGCCCCCTACTGCTGATTAGCTCTCTCTCTTCCCCATCATGAGTGGACACGCCCCCTACTGCTGATTAGCTCTCTCTCTTCCCCATCATGAGTGGACACGCCCCCTACTGCTGATTAGCTCTCTCTTCTCCCCCATCACGAGTGGACACGCCCCCTACTGCTGATTAGCTCTCTCTCTTCCCCATCATGAGTGGACACGCCCCCTACTGCTGATTAGCTCTCTCTCTTCCCCATCATGAGTGGACACGCCCCCTACTGCTGATTAGCTCTCTCTCTTCCCCATCATGAGTGGACACGCCCCCTACTGCTGATTAGCTCTCTCTCTTCCCCATCATGAGTGGACACGCCCCCTACTGCTGATTAGCTCTCTCTCTTCCCCATCATGAGTGGACACGCCCCCTACTGCTGATTAGCTCTCTCTCTTCCCCATCATGAGTGGACACGCCCCCTACTGCTGATTAGCTCTCTCTCTTCCCCATCATGAGTGGACACGCCCCCTACTGCTGATTAGCTCTCTCTCTTCCCCATCATGAGTGGACACGCCCCCTACTGCTGATTAGCTCTCTCTCTTCCCCATCATGAGTGGACACGCCCCGTACTGCTGATTAGCTCTCTCTCTTCCCCATCATGAGTGGACACGCCCCCTACTGCTGATTAGCTCTCTCTCTTCCCCATCATGAGTGGACACGCCCCCTACTGCTGATTAGCTCTCTCTCTTCCCCATCATGAGTGGACACGCCCCCTACTGCTGATTAGCTCTCTCTCTTCCCCATCATGAGTGGACACGCCCCCTACTGCTGATTAGCTCTCTCTCTTCCCCATCATGAGTGGACACGCCCCCTACTGCTGATTAGCTCTCTCTCTTCCCCATCATGAGTGGACACGCCCCCTACTGCTGATTAGCTCTCTCTCTTCCCCATCATGAGTGGACACGCCCCGTACTGCTGATTAGCTCTCTCTCTTCCCCATCATGAGTGGACACGCCCCCTACTGCTGATTAGCTCTCTCTCTTCCCCATCATGAGTGGACACGCCCCCTACTGCTGATTAGCTCTCTCTCTTCTCCCCCATCACGAGTGGACATGCCCCCTACTGCTGATTGGCTCACTCTCTCTCTTCCCCCATCATGAGTGGACACGCCCCCTACTGCTGATTGGCTACAAGTTTGTTGTGGTGCTCGGTTCCGAACCACTTTCAACAGCGTTTCTCAGAAATCGCTTACTGCACCTTTAAGTGAGAGACAGAAATACAACAGCCGAGATCCAGCTAACAAAATATGTTCTAAGTTAAATTAAGTAATACAAATGTTAGTTCTGAATGTTCTCTAAATGTTCAAAATGCCGTTTTTTAAATGTTTAAAAAAAAGTTTTTCTTTGTGATGCAAACGGTAATGGAACGTTCCATTTTGCAAACATTGTGGGAACGTTACTTTTCAATGTTCTCTGAACATTCTGAAACAATTACTAACATTTAAAAATGTTATACAAATTTCCAACTAAAACATTTTAGAAAAAAAAAAACATTCCACGAATTAATGTTTTTGTAATAATGTTTTGAGAACATTATTAAAGACAAGATAACTTTGAAAAAATTTCTATTAACATTACTGGACAAACATTTGTTCATAACTTTGAGAGAACCCTGCCAGAATGTTAGGAACGTTCCCTGTTAGCTGGGGAGATCTTAATACTAGGTGTAAACAGGCCTAAGAAATTGATCAAATAGTTTTGGTACTGTTGATGTAATATCTGGGTGCCATTGTGGGGATCACGGCCACAAAATAGGCAAAAAAAAAAAAACATTAAATTCCCATTTAATGTACTAAAATGTCATAGTTCAGCACTGTGCTGCTACCCTTTGATCTTCTTGTATGACATACATACTGTATATGTGAACGTATCATCCTGAAGCCCACACTAATAAACTTTTCATTTACAGCGTGTCATCGCAGCAGTGAACCAGAAGAGGGCGCGAGTGTGAGGCGAGAAACAACCGTCACTCCTCCAGCTCTGCTTCAGGTGTAAAAACCTCCTGAAACCTCCTCACACTTCAGATCACCTGTGGGATGTTGTGTTTTATCCAAAACTTCTTAGACTACAGCGGCTGAAGGTAAAACCACCATTTCCTCTCCAGCTTCTGGGTCACTCCTACAGAGAAGTGAACATGCAATGTTTGTGTCAGCAAATTACATTCATAATAACCCTCAAATATGTTTGTACATTTAAATAGCAAGAGGGACAATCAGAAAAAATAAAGACTTACAACACATTCCTTCATGTTCCGATTGGCTGAGAGGATTGTTGAGGAGATTTGCTGTAATTTTAAACGTTCATGTGTAAAAAAAAATATCATACAGAAAATAAGGTGAACATGTTTGACTTGAGCCAAAGTGAGACACGTGTTTGTCTTTGTGTGTGGGTTTGTGTGTCATAAGGTTTAGCTGTTCTTCACCTGCTCTGATTAGACTGTTTATCTCTGCCAGAGCGTTTACGCAACAAACACTGAGGAGAGCACAAACAAATCGAGCTTATGCTTTGGACAACAAATGCTTTGGTAAATCTTAATTATGACAGAAAGTAGAAATTATGGCATAGGCTAAGTCATGACATAGTCATAATTACAATATAAAAAGTCAAAATTATGACATAGGCCTACTAAATCACAATTGACATACCATACTAAATCATAATTATGATGTAAAAAGTCGAAATTATGACATACTAACTCGTAATTATGACATACTTAACTATGATGGCATTACTAACTCATGACATACTAAGTCATAATTATGACAAGTCATAATTTTGACTGTCATAATTATGGATAAAAGTCAAAATTGTGAGATTTATTATTATGAGATTATCACATACTAAATCATAATTAGGACATACTAGGTCATAATTATGATACAAAAAGTTGTAATTATGTCATACTAAATCATAATTATGACATATCAAGTCGTAATTTTGAATTTGTCGTAATTATGAATAAAAAGTTATGAGATTGTCGAAATTATCACATACTAAGTCATAATTTTGACATGACAAGTCATAATTCTGACAGTTGAAATTATGACATAAAAAGTTGTAATTATGTCAAACTAAATCATAATTATGACATACCAAGATTATGACATATTCATAATATACAGTAATATGACACTAAGTTGTAATTATGTCATACTAAATCATAATTATGACATATCAAGATTATGACATATTCATAATATACAGTAATATGACACTAAGTCGTAATTATGTCATACTAAATCATAATTATGACATCAACATTATGACATTCATAATATGACATTAATATACAGTAATATGACACTAAATCGTAATTATGACATACTAAATCATAATTATGACAAAGTCATGCTTTGGTGAATCTTAATGATGACATAGAAAGTAAAAATTATGGCATAGGCTACTAAGTCATGACATAGTTATAATTACAATATAAAAAGTCAAAATTATGACATAGGCCTACTAAATCACAATTGACATACCATACTAAATCATAATTCTGATGTAAAAAGTCGAAATTATGACATACTAACTCATAATTATGACATACTTATGACGGAATTATGATATACTAACTCATGACATATTATGTCATAATTTTGACAGAGTCGAAATTATGACATAAAAAGTTGTAATTATGTCATACTAAATCAATTATGACATATAAACATTATGACATATTCATAATATGACATTAATATACAGTAATATGACACTAAGGCATAATTATGACATACTTAAGTTGTAATTTTAACTGTCATAATTATGGATAAAAAGTCAAAATTATGAGAAATCATAATTATGACATACCAAGTCGTAATTTGGACTTTGATAGTCGAAATGATCACATACTAAGTCATAATTATGACATACCAAGTCGTAATTTTGAATTTGTCATAATTATGAATAAAAAGTTATGAGATAGTCAAAATTATCACATACATAAGTCATAATTATGACATAAAGAGTCGAAATTATGAAATACTCAATTATGATATACGTAAGTCGTAATTTTAACTATTTTTGAACTTCGCAGAGCATAATGGAACGTTCATGTCATGTTGGAATTACCGCAATTACGAGACAATTCAGAAATTCTATTTGGAACGTTCAGATGCTGAAATAATTAGCTGCTAACGCTTGGGTCACTATGAGTCAAATGATTGTATATAACACCGATGCATTTACTCCAAAGCCATTCACAGCACTCAGATGCCCCATGCTCAACACTTCTTCTGTGTTGTCTCTGAAACTCTGCTATTCTCTGTACGTTCTTGTATTGAGCCTCTTGTTCTCGCTCTCCTCTCTAGCCTAAAGAAATGTGGGAGAGTAAGCAGAAGGCATGGGTGAGGGGTTGGTGTGGATAAGACGTTTTATTAAGCAGGTTTGGTGAGGTAAAGTGGGGCTTATCCCAGAAGCTTTGGGGAGCAAGGCTTATTTGGGCCACAGAGCTTTATGACACAAGCAATTAGCAGCAGCGCTAGCAGGAGGGAGGCAGGCCTGAGATTAGCCGACCTGAGCCAGGAGAGAAGGCCAGGCGCTCCCCGGCCCGTGCACCTCGGACAGCTGGGCCTCATGAGGGGCTTTGGGCCGAGCATCTACATCCGGTTGACCGACACTGTTCCATTAATGAATGATTCAGCGTTTTGAACAAATCGGTTGAGTCAAAGATTCAATGACCCATTCATAAACAACTGCCTCATTCTTGAATGAATCAGCCGTTTGAAGGAATCGTTTGAATGAACGACTCAATGACTCACTCATTAAGACGGTCACTGCGCCACCTACTGGCGGTTTAGTGTCATGTTTAAAGTATCATTCTTTCCAACATTTCTTATTTGTATATTCAAAATATATTTAAAACAATCTCATAACATTATTCGATGCCGTTGTAATTTTTCAGTGTAAATGGTTTAATTTGATTGGCAACAGCCCTATAGTGTATTATTATTCTACTTGAATTTATTGATCAAATTTAATAATTTAAAATGAAAGATGAAGCATACATTTAATAAGATTAGGGAAAAATGCCCTTTATAAAAGGTAAAAAAAAAAAAAAAAAAGCCCTCAGGGTAAATATCACAAATATGCAGATTTAAATAGGCTATGATAGAACACTGGTAAGAATATTGCTTATAATGCTTATAAATAATATTTATAACACAAAAATACTATTTTTTCCAGACAAGCAACTTTTTTATTCTGACAATTGAATGACCGATTTATTTGCACATGACACACACACACACACACATTTAAACATTATATAATATAATATATAAATATTTTAGTTGTGGTGCTCCTACATTTTTGAAGTTGGGAGCACCAGTGCTACCAACTAAAAAAGTTAATTTCGAGCCCTGACAGCTATTTGCACTTAGTGTACAGTGGGGAGAACAAGTATTTGATACACTGCCGATTTTGCAGGTTTGCCCACTTACAAAGCATGTAGAAGTCTGTAATTTTTATCATAGGTACTCTTCAACTGTGAGAGACGGAATCTAAAACAAAAATCCAGAAAATCACATTGTATGATTTTTAAATAATTAATTTGCATTTTATTGCATTTCACAAAAAACACACAAAATGTGCAGGGCTGGTGGGCCTCCAGGACAGGTTTGAAAACCACTGCACTACACTGTAAAAAAATGTTGCTGCCTTCAATTTTTAAGTACAATTAAATTGGATGTTTAAGTCATTTAACTTAAATTACATTAAACTGAAAAAATGAGTTGAATCTTGTATAACTTGTATAATAAAACAGTTGAAAATTTCTTAAAGCAATTAAAAGAGCAGTTAAACAGTACAGTTAAAGCAATGTAAAAACACACTATATTGCCAAAAGTATTGGGACACCCCTCCAAATCATTGAGTTCAGGTGTTCCAATCACTTCCATGGCCACAGGTCTATAAAATCAAACACTAGACATGCAGACGCTTCTACAAACATTTGTGAAAGAATGGGTCGCTCTCAGGAGCTCAGTGAATTCAAGCGTGGTACCGTGATAGGTTGCCACCAGTGCAATAAGTCCATTCGTGAAATTTCCTCACTACTAAATATTCCACGGTCAACTGTTAGTGGTATTATAACAAAGTGGAAGCAATTGGGTACAACATCAACTCAGCCATGAAGTGGTAGGCCATGTAAAATCACAGAGCGGGGTCAGCGCATGCTGAGGTGCACAGTGTGCAGAAGTCGGCAACTTTCTGCAGAGTCAATAGCTACAGACCTCCAAACTTCATGTGGCCTTCAGATTAGCTCAAGAACAGTGCGTAGAGAGCTTCATGGAATGGGTTTCCATGGCCGAGCAGCTCATCCAAGCCTTACATCACCAAGTGCAATGCAAAGCGTGGGATCCAGTGGTGTAAAGCACGCCGCCACTGGACTCTAGAGCAGTGGAGACGTGTTCTCTGGAGTGACCAATCACGCTTCTCTGTCTGGCAATCCGATGGACGAGTCTGGGTTTGGCAGTTGCCAGGAGAACGGTACTTGCCTGACTGCATTGTGCCAAGTGTAAAGTTTGGTGGAGGGGGGATTATGGTGTGGGGTTGTTTTTCAGGGGTTGGGCTTGGCCCCTTAGTTCCAGTGAAAGGAACTCTTAATGCTTCAGCATACCAAGACATTTTGGACAATTTCATGCTCCCAACTTTGTGGGAACAGTTTGGGGATGGCCCCTTCCTGTTCCAGCATGACTGCGCACCAGTGCACAAAGCAAGGTCCATAAAGACATGGATGAGTGAGTTTGGTGTGGAGGAACTTGACTGGCCTGCACAGAGTCCTGACCTCAACCCGATAGAACACCTTTGGGATGAATTAGAGCGGAGACTGAGAGCCAGGCCTTCTCGTCCAACATCAGTGCCTGACCTCACAAATGTGCTTCTAGAAGAATGGTCAAAAATTCCCATAAACACACTCCTAAACCTTGTGGAAAGCCTTCCCAGAAGAGTTGAAGCTGTTATAGCTGCAAAGGGTGGGCCAACTCCATATTAAATCCTACAGATTAAGAATGGGATGTCATTAAAGTTCATGTGCATGTAAAGGCAGGCATCCCAAAACTTTTGGCAATATAATGTGTGTTGTCATAACTTATTGATAATATATTTTTTTACAATTCCAGTCAGTTAACAGTCACTTAAACGTATCATTCATGCCTGGAGCACAAATGCTAAGATGAGTTAAACACCGAAGTTTAATACTTAAGAGGTTATAGAGGTTTGATCAGACCAACTCGAGATATTGAGATACAGCTGCAGAAATATTTCCTGTATCATGAAACCCAGTTTTGAGCAACCTGCAATTCAAATTTACACCACAAAAACACAGTGATGCATGTCTGAAAGAAGAATAACGGACACACACACACACACACACACACACACACACACACACACACACACACACACACACACACACACACACACACACACACACACACACACACACACACACACACACACACACACACACACACACACACACACACACACACACACACACACACACACACACACACAGAGAGCCAGCAGCCATATCACCCTGTAGCCCAAGACTGGTTTTCCACTGAAGCTAAGCAGGGCTGAGGCTGGTCAGTACCTGGATGGGAGACCAACTGGGAAAACTAGGTAGCTGCTGGAAGAGGTGTTAGTGAGGCCAGGGTGCTCACCCTGTGGTCTGTGTGGGTCCTAACACCCCAGTGTAGTGATGGGGACACTATACTGTAACAAGCACCGTCCTTCAGATGAGACGTTAAACTGAGGTCCTGACTCTCTGTGGTTATTAAAAATCCCAGGATGTCCTTCGATAAAGAGTAGGGGTGTAACCTCGGCATCCTGGCCAAATTTGCCCATTGGCCTCTGTCCATCATGGCCTCCTAATCATCCCCATATACTGATTGGCTTCATCACTCTGTCTCCTCTCCACCATAAGCTGGTGTGTGGTGGGCGTTCTGGCACAATATGGCTGCCGTCGCATCATCCAGGTGGTGCTGCACATTGGTGGTGGTTGAGGAGATTCCCCCCTTCTATATGTAAAGCGCTTTGAGTGCTTGAAAAAGCGCTATATAAATGTAACAAATTATTATCATTATATAGTTCATGCAATGTTTAAGATGGACATGTCGGTGTGGGCGGGGCTTGTGTAGCAGATCAGGGCGTATGGTGGAAGTCACAGAGGCAGGCCTTAATGAGTATTAAAGTATTAGGTGAGAATAAGCCCTCAGGATAAGCCCTCTAGAATTCCTAAACAACTCCAGTAACACCTGTTATATCACACAATCACCTAAGATTCAAATGATTTTTTTTCCCTAAGCTTGAATAAGCCCTGCAAGCCATAACTGCTGCTATGCCTTAATCAGATATCACTATAGAGGTCAAGAAAAGCCAATCATAACAACAAACGTGTCAGACAACAGGATATATTCGTAATAAGTGATAATAATAAACCGGTTCACCGGTTCTTTTACGTCCTCATATATAAGACAGCAATTATGTGATGAACATGTTTCCAACATGTTTTATTTTGATACACTTGAAACATGCATTTCGTCCCTCTAAACAAATGACACGCATGCTCAGCTCATCAGCTCATCGGTTCTCAGTATATCGAACGTGTCCGAAAGAAAGGGTTCTCAGTTCGGATTCGAGAACTGCTAACTCGAGAACCGCTGTACGTTCGGTAGAACAAACATGCTCAGTATCAGCGGCTCGTGTTCATCAGTTCTCTCAGCACAACATGTCTCAGTTCAGAGAACTGTTGGGAGCGTGAAATACTCACTCACTCAGATACACCAGCCAGCTGCGTGAAAAAACGCTTTGGTGGACCACGGCCTGAATGTAAGGTTTTAAGTTACAGATCAAAATGTAGGTCTATCTATCTATCAAATATATATTGTGTATATAATGTGTGATGTATATCTATAATCTTCAGCTACATCTTTATCACTTTTGTTTATGGATCTTTTGAGTGGTCATAAGAGATATATACACTATAGTTTAAAAGTTTGAAAAGTAAAAAGTTTGAAAAGTAAAAAAAAAAAAAAAATAATCATACTGACCCTAAACTTTTGAACTCCCGAAAATAAAAATTAACAAAATAAAAATTGAATGACTATATACACACACACACACACTCCTGGGCAATAAAAAAAAGGGGCCAAGCCAAAAATATTTAGTGGTCTTTTAATGGTCTTAACCATTTTATTCACCAATCTCAGGAAATTAGCAAGAATTACACAAATACTGTAGATAAAGTAACTTAGCATGGAATAGCTTTCTCCAACTTGCCGACAGCTTTTACAGGAAACAGAGTTAGTGTTGTTCCACTCAGTGATGGTGGCTTCACATATTGGGTTACTATGTTGTTAGTTTTAACCCAACATTATTAAATGAGATCAGCTTGAAAATACTATAAAATACACTGTTATTTCATCGGCCAATCGTGGAAGTCTATTCTGATTGGTTGAGAACTTCTGGCAACATTAAATCCAGAAGAGAGGAGAATTCTAGAGTAAGAGTCCGTATATCCACATTATTGTGCAATGCGGAATGAACCTATTTCCTTTGAATGTGCGAGACTTCCGATTCATTAGCCGCTATAGATAAATAACTAGAAGAATAACAAAATGCAGTAAACGGTAAAACTATTTGTGCTACAAACCAGTGTGTTTATGATTATGATAATGAAATTAAAATAATATATAATATTAAGCAGCATAACGGCTGTGGTGTACACCTAAATTAACATCGAAAGTTGGCAGCGCCATTAAAATAGGCCTGGTGTTCTTAAAAATAAGATTGGTTCACAAGTGCAGAGGAAAGTTTGAGCACACACACAAATATCTGAGGGAGAGCAGAGCCAATTGATAAGAATTGACTGTACATTTGAGAGCGCACGTCCAGTTTTGTGAGAGCAAACTCAGCGAAGGAGATCCGCCTGCAAGCTGAGAGAATCTCATGTACACTGATAAAAATTAATCATTAAGGGCTTTAAGTGTAACATAAAAAAATCATAATTTTTTACAAATAAATCTTTGTTTGTTACTTTACTTGGATAATTTGAGTAGCTCACTTAATTTGGATTTGTAGCAAAAACATATTTTGTATAATTATATATAATCGCACTTCTTATCCTGAGTAATCTAGACAAGGCTTTGTAGACATGTGCATTTCCAACATACTATTTAAGTTACATTTACTTAAAATATTTACTGCTGGATTTGGCTGATGCAATGAACTCTTTTCACATGGTGACGACGTATTTTTCCATATTGCAACATAAATCTAGCAATTTTTCTCATATTTCATATTTTAGGGTAATTTTATAACAGCGTTGTCTACATCAGGCATGACCGTTGTTGTTTTGAGGATGTTTGCTGCTTGATCAATATTATATTTAAATTAACATTTTGTCACAACTTAATTTTATTGTGTACAACCTACTTACTGGAGGTAAGGAGATGTCTAGTTCCCAGAATGCTTTGCGTGAGATTTAATTGGAAGAGAAAATGTATTCATCTTCATGTGTTTTTAAGCAAGATAAATAAAGTAGAAGGCTTGTTATTATTGTTTAATGTTCTATTAAGTTGGGATTTAGAAATGTTTTTGTCACGTTGGAGTTTTGGGGGTTACCGTGGTGGTGACGAGTGGAGCCTGACGTTAGGCTGACGACAGGTAGGCACAGTGCATATGAATTGATTTGCTTAATGAGCAACTGTTCATAGCAGTATTGTGGTTCGTCTCTACTGCATACTGCTTATTACATATAGTGAAATAGAACTAATGCACGTCGTATAAAGCCCAATTTATACTTCTGCGTCGAGTGTACGCCGTAGCTACGTCGTAGGCTGTGTGTTGCACGTGTAGCCTACGACGTACCCTGACATGCACCTCTCCAAAAATGTAACAACGCATCAATTCTACGCGGACCGCAAGCGCTGTGATTGGTCTGCCAGAACCCCTCCCTCAGGGGTACACATGCTCCCTCTGCATGTGTAACTGCACATCGACGCGGACAAGGACGCAGAAGTATAAATGAACACTGACGCGTAGCTCACGGCGTAGAGGCTATGGCGCAGGTCCGACGCAGAAGTATAAATCAGCCTTAAGTGTATTAACTTGAGTTATTTTTACATCTAATTTTATTGGCGCTTACTCAGTTGAATTATGTTTCTGCTACACAAAGTATTTGAGTTGTGTTTACAAGAAAAATTGAGTTGAAATTACTTAAGGGTGCATGTTGAAAACATATAAAGTCAATTTGGTCAAACACAAGTTAGATGAGTTCAAAATACTATAAAGAACGCTGAAAAAAAAACAGTGAGTAAAATGTACTTAATTTTTCTTTTGCAAGTTTTTGCATGCATATTTTTACATAATTTCACATAAGGAATTAAGTAAACTCTACTTACCTAAGTTAAGTAAAATTAACAAGGAAAATAAGTAATTTAAACTTGGCCAGTAAAAGGTTATTTCTATTTACGTTCTACTATTTCCTTTGCAATACTTTTTACTCAAACAATAAAACGCTGAATTAAACCACACTTTTAAAGTGTGTTCTTTACTTAGAAACATCTAAAGCTGCGTTTCCACCAGAACTTTTTTCCCCCAGACCTGTTGCTGTCTGCGTTTCCATCGCGGTCTAAAGTACCGTGAAGATTGGTCCGGTGACGTAGGACTACGCTCGACTTTCCCGTTGGATTTCGTCCTCTGCATATAAGCTTAATAAAGCCTGAACCTCATCATCGGTCCATCGGTCGTATTTTTTAAACTCCACTGTTGATTCGAATAGCAAACTCTTACTGCATGCACCACATCAGACTTTAAAAAATGGTGCGTGGAGTCAACCAATCAGCATGTTCAGCGCCCAAGTCCCACCCCCAAAAGTTCATGAACTTTGAAAAAGTAATACCTCCAAGCAGAGATTTTCTAAGGGGGGGGATTTTTATCCAGAACTTCATTCCCTTCAAGTCCCTAGTTCCTGGGGGAAGTTCCTGCGGTGGAAACACGGCTTAAGTAAATAATACAGTAGATATTGTGTAGATACCATATCCACATAATATTAAACTCAGTAACTACCCGAACACAGAGACCTCAATATTTGGTACACGATACACAGTGACGGTAACATTCGATGGATCATGGATCATCAGTATGAATGTGTCATTTTGAGTAGAAATGAAATGTCACAATGTCAAGTTACTAAACCTAACAACAAAAGCAATGATAAAACAGTGTAAATACAGCTGGAAAACAGTGAAAAAGCAACCTTATTAATTATTCAAGCCCCTGTGCACAAGTATCAGAAAAGTTGAGTAGGTTTTACAGTGGGGAGAACAAGTATTTGATACACTGCCGATTTTGCAGGTTTTCCTACTTACAAAGCATGTAGAAGTCTGTAATTTTTATCATAGGTACTCTTCAACTGTGAGTGACGGAATCTAAAACAAAAATCCAGAAAATCACATTGTATGATTTTTAAATAATTAATTTGCATTTTATTGCATGACATAAGTATTTGATCACCTACCAACCAGTAAGAATTCCGGCTCTCACAGACCTGTTAGTTTTTCTTTAAGAAGCCCTCCTGTTCTCCACTCATTACCTGTATTAACTGCACCTGTTTGAACTCGTTACCTGTATAAAAGACACCTGTCCACACACTCAATCAAACAGACTCCAACCTCTCCACAATGGCCAAGACCAGAGAGCTGTGTAAGGACATCAGGGATAAAATTGTAGACCTGCACAAGGCTGGGATGGCCTACAGGACAATAGGCAAGCAGCTTGGTGAGAAGGCAACAACTGTTGGCGCAATTATTAGAAAATGGAAGAAGTTCAAGATGACGGTCAATCTCCCTCAGTCTGGGGCACCATGCAAGATCTCACCTCGTGGGGCATCAATGATCATGAGGAAGGTGAGGGATCAGCCCAGAACTACACGGCAGGACCTGGTCAATGACCTGAAGAGAGCTGGGACCACAGTCTCAAAGAAAACCATTAGTAACACACTACGCCGTCATGAATTAAAATCCTGCAGCGCACGCAAGGTCCCCCTGCTCAAGCCAGCGCATGTCCAGGCCCGTCTGAAGTTTGTCAATGACCATCTGGATGATCCAGAGGAGGAATGGGAAAAGGTCATGTGGTCTGATGAGACAAAAATAGAGCTTTTTGGTCTAAACTCCACTCGTCGTGTTTGGAGGAAGAAGAAGGATGAGTACAACCCCAAGAACACCATCCCAACCGTGAAGCATGGAGGTGGAAACATCATTCTTTGGGGATGATTTTCTGCAAAGGGGACAGGACGACTGCACCGTATTGAGGAGAGGATGGATGGGGCCATGTATCGCGAGATCTTGGCCAACAACTTCCTTCCCTCAGTAAGAGCATTGAAGATGGGTCGTGGCTGGGTCTTCCAGCATGACAACGACCCGAAACACACAGCCAGGGCAACTAAGGAGTGGCTCCGTAAGAAGCATCTCAAGGTCCTGGAGTGGACTAGCCAGTCTCCAGACCTGAACCCAATAGAAAATCTTTGGAGGGAGCTGAAAGTCCGTATTGCCCAGCGACAGCCCTGAAACCTGAAGGATCTGGAGAAGGTCTGTATGGAGGAGTGGGCCAAAATCCCTGCTGCAGTGTGTGCAAACCTGGTCAAGAACTACAGGAAACGTATGATCTCTGTAATTGCAAACAAAGGTTTCTGTACCAAATATTAAGTTCTGCTTTTCTGATGTATCAAATACTTATGTCATGCAATAAAATGCAAATTAATTACTTAAAAATCATACAATGTGATTTTCTGGATTTTTGTTTTAGATTCCGTCTCTCACAGTTGAAGAGTACCTATGATAAAAATTACAGACTTCTACATGCTCTGTAAGTGGGCAAACCTGCAAAATCATCAGTGTATCAAATACTTGTTCTCCCCACTGTACTTAATTTTATAATGTTGATATTTACACTTTAATTTCTACAAGCTTGCATTGAGTACTAATATAGAATTTACTTTGTTTTTATTATTCTTGCCTGAACTAACTTTTTCATGTAGAAATGACTTTTGTTTTTTCTGTAGTATTTACTTCATCACAGAATAATTTGTATCAGTGTTTTTACCTGTCTCCCAGTTCGTTTGAGTTTAATGTGAGACCAAATAGGGTTCAAATCTGGACTCTGACCAGGTCAAAACATGAGCAATTGTAGGAGCATTGACTTGTTGCATTGTCTGATCATTCCTCTTTAAATAACAGCTTGGGAAGCAAGACATTCTGCAATATCCTCCTGTACTGTGAAGCATTAAATGACTTTTCACTGCTCACCATCACCAGCAGCTGAAGAGCTGTGCTAGAGATGCATTTATTATTAGATTTTCTCAGCAGATTTTCAACGACACCGCTCTGTGTTCTTGTGTTTCATTGAGATTCATCACTGCACACACAACTTCCCATATTCTGACAAAAACTTAATTCTGTTTTTGATGTTTGATGAGACACCGGTGGCTTTTTAAAGGGATAGTTCACCCAAAAATGAAAATTAGCCCATGATTTACTCACCCTCAAGCCATCCTAGGTGTGTATGACTTTCTTCTTTCAGACGAATACAATCGGAGTTATATTAAAAAATGTCAAGCTTTATAATGGCAGCCCAAAATTTGAAGCCGAAAAAGTGCATCCATCCATCATAAACGTACTCCACACGGCTCCAGGGGTTAATAAAGGCCTTCTGAAGCAAAGTGTTTATGTATGAAAAATATCCATACTTAAATAAAATAAAATATCTAGCTTCCGGCGGACCGCCTTCCGTATTCAACTTACAAAGAAAGAATTGACACGACGTCAGACGTAGCGTAAGCGTTTTGAACTGCGAGAAGCGTTACGCTTTCTTCGTAAGTTGAATGCGGAAGGCGGTCTGGCTGAAGCTAGATATTTTACTTTATAACGTGTTAAATATGGATATTTTTCTTACACAAACCCATCACTTCACTTCAAAAGGCCTTTATTAACCCCCCGGAGCCGTGTGGAGCACTTTTATAATGGATGGATGCACTTTTTGGGCTTCAAATTTTGGGCTCCCATTCACTGCCATTATAAAGCTCGGATTAGCCAGGACATTTTTTAATATAACTCCAATTGTATTCTTCTGAAAGAAGAATGTCATACACACCTAGGATGGCTTGAGGGTGAGTAAATCATGGGGTAATTTTCATTTTTGGGTGAACTATCCCTTTAAGTAGTGCATTTGCTTAAATTTCCTGACCAATAATTTGTGGTTAAGACAAATTAGTTAGTGTTTAGCCATTTTGGGCATGGCCCATTGTTTTGCCCAGGAGTGTATATATTAATCTATACCCTTGGAATGATGTCTAGAAGTCCGAATAATGGAGTTGTGAAGGATCTTATTGACTTTATCAGTCTGATGTCAAAGCGAACACCGAAAACCTTTCTCTTTCTCTTACATGGCACCATCTCAATGTGTCAGAGGCCAACCGCCACATCCAGCCAACAAACAAACTGGAGACGGATCCACCTCCAGCTATTTTCTACGAATGGAGAGTCTTAAATTAGCTCCCACTGGTTACCTTTAGTAAGCTGATCTCAAGCGCTGATCCATCCATGTACTGTCTGAGAGTCGAGCTGTGTGTGTCCTCTGAAATCAAACAAGAGCGGCCATTGGACAGAGTTCAAAATTAGTATTCAATCTTATCGCTTCCAGATTCAACACATCTTCAGTATCAAAAGCATCTGTGACATGACCTGGTCCATTACTAAAGAGAATAATTCAGACTCGTCCTTCAGTTTGTAAACACACAAATAATGTTTAAAATAATGCATTTACAATGGCAGTCATTGTACAAGACGTTTTCAAAGCAGAAATACATTTTCATCCATTAAAAATGTCATTTGAGCTGTACAGTTATCTGATTTGAACACAAATTTGTTACTATATGTGTGTATTTTACTGTTTATGCATTGTCTTTCCCTCATTGTGAATGCATTACTATACACACAATTCTTTGTGCTTATCAGTCAAAGGGACGAGTCAAAAAATGTTTTATAGCAGGTCACAGTCGCAGTAGAGCTTGCTAGCACTTGTATTTTAAACTGTAAATTGTAAATAAACACTATGACAGTATAGCCTGAATAAGATGTGACCAGACAAATCGGATAAACAGGAAAATTGAGTCACTGAATGATTTGCCAAATGAAATAAACGATAATCTGCACACATCCTGAAAATTAAAACCTTTAGCTCACAATTCACATTTACATCTTAATGTAACATTAAATCTAAGTATGTAAACACACAAACATAAATACGCTGAAGAGATTTGACGTTTCACTTTTAATTAGTCACCCAATGAGTAAAACAGCTGAAATATAATGTCCAAAAGAATTAATAAATATAATATAATAAAATATAGTAAGTGCTGTCAAATCAATTAATCGCATCCAAAATGAAAGTTTGTGTTTACATAATATATGTGTGTACCGTGTATAATAATTATGTATATATAAATACACACACGTATGTATATATTTAAGAAAAATATGTTATATTTTTATAAAAAAATTATATTTATATATAAATTATATATACAGTATATACATGCAAATATATACATGCATGTGTGTATTTATATATACATAATAATTATACACAGTACACACACATACACTCACCTAAAGGATTATTAGGAACACCTGTTCAATTTCTCATTAATGCAATTATCTAATCAACCAATCACATGGCAGTTGCTTCAATGCATTTAGGGGTGTGGTCCTGGTCAAGACAATCTCCTGAACTCCAAACTGAATGTCAGAATGGGAAAGAAAGGTGATTTAAGCAATTTTGAGCGTGGCATGGTTGTTGGTGCCAGACGGGCCGGTCTGAGTATTTCACAATCTGCTCAGTTACTGGGATTTTCACGCACAACCATTTCTAGAGTTTACAAAGAATGGTGTGAAAAGGGAAAAACATCCAGTATGCGGCAGTCCTGTGGGCGAAAATGCCTTGTTGATGCTAGAGGTCAGAGCAGAATGGGCCGACTGATTCAAGCTGATAGAAGAGCAACTTTGACTGAAATAACCACTCGTTACAACCGAGGTATGCAGCAAAGCATTTGTGAAGCCACAACACGCACAACCTTGAGGCGGATGGGCTACAACAGCAGAAGATCCCACCGGGTACCACTCATCTCCACTACAAATAGGAAAAAGAGGCTACAATTTGCACGAGCTCACCAAAATTGGACAGTTGAAGACTGGAAAAATGTTGCCTGGTCTGATGAGTCTCGATTTCTGTTGAGACATTCAGATGGTAGAGTCAGAATTTGGCGTAAACAGAATGAGAACATGGATCCATCATGCCTTGTTACCACTGTGCAGGCTGGTGGTGGTGGTGTAATGGTGTGGGGGATGTTTTCTTGGCACACTTTAGGCCCCTTAGTGCCAATTGGGCATCGTTTAAATGCCACGGCCTACCTGAGCATTGTTTCTGACCATGTCCATCCCTTTATGACCACCATGTACCCATCCTCTGATGGTTACTTCCAGCAGGATAATGCACCATGTCACAAAGCTCGAATCATTTCAAATTGGTTTCTTGAACATGACAATGAGTTCACTGTACTAAAATGGCCCCCACAGTCACCAGATCTCAACCCAATAGAGCATCTTTGGGATGTGGTGGAACGGGAGCTTCGTGCCCTGGATGTGCATCCCACAAATCTCCATCAACTGCAAGATGCTATCCTATCAATATGGGCCAACATTTCTAAAGAATGCTTTCAGCACCTTGTTGAATCAATGCCACGTAGAATTAAGGCAGTTCTGAAGGCGAAAGGGGGTCAAACACAGTATTAGTATGGTGTTCCTAATAATCCTTTAGGTGAGTGTATATTATGTAAACACAAACTTTTATTTTGGATGCGATTAATCACGATTCATTTTTGTAATGTGTGTGTGTGTGTATGTATGTATTTGTATGTATATACACCCATATATTATATACTTACAAACTTGCATGTTAGATGTGATTAATTTATTTGACAGCACTCAATATAATATAATATAATATAATAATAAAAAAGACAAAAAATTAAATATAAGAAAGGCAATACAAGTCAATAGAAATAGAATATATTTGTCTATTGTTTGTTTACATACTAAGATTTAGTTACATAAAATGAGTAATAATAATAAATGAGTACGAGTAAAACAACTTAATAAAATGTCCTAAAAATGTCTATAATATAAAAAGACAATAGAAGTCAACTGTTTACATGTGTTGATTTAGTCACCGAGTGAGTAAAACAACTTAATAAAATGTCCTAAAAATGGCTAAAATAATATATAATTAAAAAAGACAAAAATACAAATATAATAAAAACAATACAAGTCAATGGAAAGTCTTCACTACGATAGAGAAACAAACGTGTGTGTGTGTGTGTATCTGTCTCTGTGTGTGTGTACTCTTCCTATTCCCCTGATTGGAAAACAGTTTATCTTTTCTCCTCCACTCCACAACAACACAAGGGGAAGTGGAGCAGTCGTTTATTTTGCGAATGGCACCAGCGTGTTGTAGAGGGGAGGGGGGAGATACGGCAACAGTGTCGCATTGATTTGCAAACGACTTTGTAATTAGCTGTTTGCAATAGGGTATTAGTGTGTGTGTGTGTGTCTTTCAGTAAGAGCACCCCTTAAGCACATTTTTTGTGATTGTGTGTCACTCTTGTCTTGGGTAAATGAGGATGCTCCATGATAAGGAGATAACACTAATTAGTTCTCCACCCATTTACTTGTTAACTGTGTTTGTGTGGATTTATAGGCCGGGGTAATACTCCATCCCACACCCCCGCTGCTTCTGCCCGCTGGCCATGTTAACAGCTCATTTAAGCAGAAGGAGCCGCATTTAAGCCTAATTAATTATGCCAAGTGGGGTTCCATGGCAAAGACTGGAAATAATGCAGAGACACTTCATATATGAACTCAGCTTATCGGATCATAACTAGCTGTGAACAGATAGAAACTAAGAGCATATCATTAATAAGCATATTGTGCATACAATTTGCATTTCATTGATTTTGTAATTTTTTAATCTGTCTGTAGGAACTGCAATCTGTTTGGTCTGGTGCAAAAATAATGACAGAAATGACAGCTACAGCTGTATTCATTTATGATAATGCACCTTTATCATTTTAATTTATTTAAATGTAATATTTCAATATTATTTTGAAGGTTTTGCATATTAAATATGCTGAAAAACTGGCTGAACACTTTGGAAACTTTGAATTCATTAAAGTTTTAAAAGGACAATTGTATCTCCAAATCAGCCGTAATGTTTCACAATTAAAAGGAGAAATTAAAACAATGTTGGATTACAAGCCAATTAAGAAAGTGTTTTACTCTGATCTGTTCCAACTACATTCACTGGCAGAAATATCGATCCATAAATCAATAAGTGAGACACACACACAGTCACACTCATCCGATCTTCATCTTGTAGAAGCTTGGGAAGGGTTAAGCAGATTTGGAGTCAGTCTGTTCTCAAAGTGTTAAAACAGCTTGGACCTGTTTGCACACTGTGCGTGTGTGTGTGTGTGTGAGAGAGAGATCTGTGTCTGAGAGTCAGATTAATAGAGAAAATGATCTTCGCTGTGCTCATTTCTCCCCTTATGTTTTTTGCTGTTAATTTGATCACTTTAATGTTTTTAATTTAAAAAAAAAAACACACACACACACACATATACACTAAGTAATGCTGGGTTAAAAACAACCCAAGTTGGGTTGAAAATGGACAAACCCAGCAACTGTGTTGTTTTAACCCAGCGGTTGGGTAAAACGTGCTAGGCAGTTTTATTTAACCCAATTATTGTTCAAAAATTACTATATGGCTGTCTTAAAATGAACCCAAAATAGGTTAAAAATCAGATGTAATTATGTTGTTTATTGTTTAATTATTATTCATTAAACTTATTAATAATGTTCATTTATTAAACATATTAATAAATGTTAATTTCCAACTTACTTTGGGTTCATTTTAAGCAAGCAATACAGCAATTTTTAAACAAGAGTTGAGTTAAAACTACCCAGCAGGCAAACACTTTCAACCCAACTTGTTTTTAACCCAGCATTTGTTTTAGAGTGTAAAGATAGATAGATAGATAGATAGATAGATAGATAGATAGATAGATAGATAGATAGATAGATAGATAGATAGATAGAGAGATTACTTACAAATTGTAGTCAGTTACTTCCAAATGACATGACAAAAATTGTAGTTAGTAACGTAATCCATTACATTACACATTTCAGGTAATATAATCTGACTACTTTTGGATTACTTTTAGATTACTTTTTAGATTACCTAACTCATTTATCACATTGATTTGAATAGGATAATCTTGTACCATATTGATATAAAAATACAAAAAAAATATATTCCATTCCTTGTTATCGACAACATGAAGTGCATTAAATATTACATTATGTCAGGGTTTTTCAGACGGGTTCATGAAGGAACTGAGTTTAAATGAAAAGCTATCAAGTAATTAAATCATAAAAATGTAAAATTAAAATGAATAATTTTAAAATAAAAACAATCAAAATGAAACACTTAATAAAAACGCTGACCATTAACCGACATCAGAGAACCATGAACTTAATTTTATTATTACTATTATTATTGACGTTCAGTTGGAATCACAGCTGTACATTCACACTCATAATTTCTGGAGTCTGATTATGTAATCCAGTTACTACCCAGCTCTTTATAACAACATAAATTGTAAGAATTTATTTAATTTAGTGATTTATTGTCAAAATATATTAATTGTGTATTTATATGTAGAATATGAAAAAGGCAGTTGGTGTTTTTAACTGCTGAAAAATGCAATACAATAATACATTTTAGTAATAATAATAGGACCTTTTAAGTATTATCATTAAAGTATTATTAATTAGGGGAACCCATAATATTAAGGTCTTGTAAAAGTGTATTAGCTGTGATGACGCTGGTGCTGGTGATTTACTACAGGTAACAGATGTTAATGGACGTCTCACTGAAAGGCATAACAAAGGCTTTTGTTCTCCATGACAACAAACACTCATAACTTTCAGAATACACAAATCCCCCCAACCCCCCATCCCATAATGACAGATCAATGTAAATCTAGACAGATCATTTTGTCCTCAGATAAAACCCTCTAAATCTCGACCTTCACCTGACTGCAACCTTTATTGAGCAGTCCGTATGAAGATTTAACATCGTTTGCCCTGAGAGCACAATTAAGAAGACTCATTTTAAGTCAGCCATATGCAGTCTGCTCAAAAGCCGACTCTTAAAAATGCGGTGACCTCGTCCATAACAAAAAGATTTGTTTTTTTAGCACAGAATGTTTCAAGGTTCCAATTAGAACACTTTGCAGTCTGATGTCATAGGATTCAAAGTTCTTCAGAAACGTACTGGTGATTATGAAATTTAAGAACACAAAAGGTGCCATTTCCATTAAAAAAAGCCAATTTCTTTAAGATTTTAACATTCCATTAGACTTAAAAATGCATAAATTGTGTCACACAATTTAAAAATGTTAAAATATGCAAAATATGGAAAACAATATATACAGTAAAGGTATAAAAAACAAAACAAAACAAGAGACACTCATTGGTCCTTGAAGACTTCACATCATTAAAGGTTTTTTCTATTACTATTTATGGAAATGTACATCATTTTAATAGGGGGGAGTTATGATGATAACAGGTTAAATTTAATAAAATGTCTACTAAAATAAAAATAAAAATGTTTTGCATATATAAACTTAAAATTATGTGCATATTTCATATTTGTTTGTATATACATGTATGTATGTGTGTATATATATATATATATACACAAGAATGATGGAAAATGGATCTTTTGAATTCTTTGCCAAACCTTTATTTTTAAGAACAACCCGTCTATACTCAGCCTCAGCCAGGCATATTTCAAACATTAGGGTAGTTACCCATTTGTTTAACCAATTTGTTGACAGATGCTTATGTTAAACCGGATTAATAGTAAAATTGTCTCCTGGAGGACTGATTAATGGCCAGAAGATCTCCGGGATTGAATGGAGAGAGGGGATATTATTGTAATACAGTGTGGGCCATCAGGCGCTCAGACCTGCTCCAGGGTCACGGAGGATACGGTATAAACGTGTCCAGATTAATTAAGGAGGTATTAGTCAGTCGGGATTGTGGTGGATTCTGAAGCGATTTAGGCAACATGCATCTCAAAACGTCTCCTCGGACCGGCATGCGATAGTGATTTCCATGGCCTAAGCACCTCGTTCAGATGAAATCCCAATTAAAGGCGGCACAACAAGACCGGAGCCCTTTGGTCCATTTACCTTCTGACTACATGAGCCCATTTATCACGTACAGCGCCTGATCGGCAACTCAGGAGTCAAAAAGATCCTGAAAGGCCACAACGACAGAGATGGTCAGTTCATTACTCTGTCCTACAAGGACAAATGCAGATTAAAAAAAAAAAAAGAGTAATCAATGTAATTAAAATTCAACTTTGGCATATTGGCTACAACGTTTTGCCCGTGCAAAAGAAAATGTATATAACTGTTTTGATTTTTAAATTAAGTTTCTTCTCATTTTCCCCAACAAGGCTGCAAGTTTTTGGGGATTACAAACAATAGATAGACAGAATATTACTAAATATTGATTAATATAATTTGATTGTAATAAAACAATTTTTTTATTTAAACTGGTAATATTCTTATTTTAACTAGTCGCATGTAAGTGACTAGTCCATTTTAGTCTACCAAAAATATAGATAGTTAGATGACATGGATGGATGGATAGATAGATAAATACATTTGAAATATTAGATAAAATGGAATCATAAATGAATCTATAAAGCTTAGAAATATTAGATGGATGGATGAATGAATTGATAAAGATAAAAGATAGATAGACGGACAGACAGACGGACGGATGGATAGACAGACAGACAGATAGATAGATAGATAGATAGATAGATGGATAGATAGATAGACAGATAGACAGACAGACAGACAGACAGATAGATAGATAGATAGATAGATAGATAGATAGATAGATAGATAGATAGATAGATAGATAGATAGATAGATGGATAGATAGATAGATAGATAGATAGATAGATAGATGGATACATTTGAAATATTAGATAAAATGGAAGCATAAATTAGTCTATAAAGCTTAGAAATATTAGATGGATGGATGAATGAATGGATAAAGATAAAAGATAGATAGATAGATAGATAGATAGATAGATAGATAGATAGATAGATAGATAGATAGATAGATAGATAGATAGATAGATGGATGGATGGATAGATGGATGGATAGATAGATAGATGGATGGATGGATAGATGGATGGATAGATGGATAGATGGATGGATGGATAGATAGATGGATGGATAGATAGATAGATAGATAGATAGATGGATGGATAGATGGATGGATAGATGGATAGATGGATGGATGGATAGATAGATGGATGGATAGATAGATAGATAGATAGATAGATAGATGGATGGATAGATGGATGGATAGATGGATAGATGGATGGATACATTTGAAATATTAGATAAAATGGAAGCATAAATTAGTCTATAAAGCTTAGAAATATTAGATAGATGGATGAATGAATGGATAAAGATAAAAGATAGATAGATAGATGGATGGATGGATAAGTGGACAGATGGATATACATTTGAAATATTAGATCAAATGGAAGCATAAACGAGTCTATAAAGCTTAGAAATATTAGATAGATAGATAGATAGATATTAAATCATTATAATGCAGCTTAGTTTTTATTAAACTGCATTACATGGTCATTGATGCCATCATATCTTTATACCAGCCGACATTTTACATTTTTAAGACGCAATTTGAATTTTTCAGACTTTCAAGTATCAGATGTGAATCACCTATAGTGTGAAATGCAAAATGAAATTAATCAATGTATTTCTACATTCCACATCATAAGAGTGAGGTGTGTTTATATCAATTTGATATTTAGATGAAGCTGCATAAACTATTAAGACATTTCATTACCTTTTACTAGTTCATATTTTGTTAATACTATCACTTCAAACTCGCATCACTTGTTAGATGAAACTCTAGCTATCGCGTGCAGAACTGCGTCTTACTGTATTTCTCCAGCAGAATGAAATAAAGTCGCGGACAGCCGTTGTCCTGACAGTTAGTTAGTCTAACAATCTGATCATCCCGTCAGTCCCCTCCGCGAACAGCAACCCCCCGCTAAGTGGCTAATGACCGAGGCGTCTAATCCCCCTCAAAACAAGCACAAAGATGCTAATTGAATCTCTCTATAAATAGGCTTGACTTCTGCTGCTCCTCCTTTACTAGAAGCGGCACCGAGAACTGGAGGACGCCGGTGTTTCGCGAACCTACCGCGAAATCAGTCGGTCTAGAGGTGCATTATATAACGGGTGTATCCTCAAGCCAGTCAGTGTGTTTAATTGAATCCGTGGTCAGAGAGACGCGTTCAGTGGATCCAGTCGCTCGCGCGCAATGGTGATATAATCTGAAGGCGCTCAACTTTTCACTCACAATCCCAAACTAGACACACAAACCTAGTCATGTTTCCTCTGCCGATGTTCACACCTGACCAGGTGGCTCGTGTCTGCGAGAACCTGGAGGAGACTGGAGATATCGAGCGCTTGGGTCGGTTCCTCTGGTCCCTGCCCGCCGCTGTGCCCGGTTCGGCCAGTGAACTGCTCAACCGTCACGAGTCGGTGATGCGAGCGCGGGCGCTCGTCGCGTTCCACGGCGGGAATTTCGAGGCTCTCTATCAGATCCTACAGAGTCACCGCTTCACGCGCGAGTCCCACGCCAAGCTGCAGGACCTATGGCTGGACGCGCACTACCGCGAGGCGGAGCGCCTGAGGGGGAGACCGCTGGGCCCGGTGGAGAAGTACCGCATCCGGAAGAAGTTCCCCCTTCCTCGAACCATCTGGGACGGCGAGCAGAAGACGCACTGTTTCAAGGTGAGTCAAACACAACTTTTTTTCCACAGACTGTGATGACGCATTTTAACGGTCATCCGCATCGTAAATCCTGCGAAGTTTTTTATATTTTCATTTTTTTTTTTAAAGTATGTACATCTATAACACTAAACTTAGTATTATATTAACTTTTTATCAAATTACAAAAAAGAAAAAAAATCGCTGCTGTGAGGGTGTTTCTAATACAGCGGCTGTGGGAGTGACGGTTAAACCGACGTCTTTCTCTCTTCTGACCGCCGTTTTCAATCTCTATTTATTTATTTTACTCTTTTTGAAAGTTGTGAAAACACTACTGTGGAGTTTTTCTTTTGCTGCTTGACCAAATGGGAACACAAAAAAATATATATATATAAATATATATTTAATGTAGAAACCCTGAAATGTGAAGTGTCTATTGTAAAGTTATTGATGACTGAAGGAAGGATAGTAAAAGTCTGGAGTGACACACCCACCTACTTGGCACAATAATATTAGTCAAAAAACCTTGAAATGACACGCATAGGAAGATGAGAGATGTTGTGGCCATACATTTTAACCCTTTAACTGTTTTAACTTGTATGTGTTTGTTAGAGGTTGAATTCAAACAAAATACTGCCAAACTGCCCTGAATAGGATGTCTACTTCATAAATAGTATGAAAATTGTGGAAATATACATCACTCAAACCAATAATGGCAATGGAAGAGTCCTTATATGGTCACCAATTGAGTCATTTGGTGGAAAAGTTTGGTACTGCCCAAAAAAAATCTTTTTTTCTTTTTGTGAGATATCAACCTCAAATTTGGAACACAGCTTGTTTATTTTATTTCACTTTCATAATTTTTTCACTTCTACAATAATCTGCCAAGTGTCTTCTTTAAAAAAAAAGTGTGTTCTTCAAAGTATTCAAGATTTATAACAATTTAAAAGTGGAAATGCTGGACTCTTGCATTGTCAATACATGATCTTGAGCAAAAATTGATGCACCTCTTGATGAAAATAACATCATAGCATTTATTGCCATCAAGAGGTGCATCAATTTTTGGTCCAGATCATGTACTGACAATGCAAGAGTCCAGCACTCTGTAAAGTCTCCTCCAGCACATCCCAAACACTTTTAATGAATTTAAGGTCTGGACTCAGAGGTGTCGATTCATGTGTGAACATGATTCTTCATGCTCCCTCCCAACCATTCTTTCACAGTTTGAGCTGATGAATCTTGACATTGTCATCCTGGAATATGGCCATGATGTGTCTTTCTACATGGTTGTTTAAGAAATTAAAAGCTACACACTCCATCATTTAGGGTTAGAAGAACTGTTGCCAAACATAGAACATGCTAGAAACACAAAAATCACTGCAATAATGATCCAATCATTGACTCTTAAGCATTTGCCAATTTAAATACAAACAGTGACTTTTTTTTTTTTGGCCGGGCAGTGTATAAAACACCAATTTATACATTTAAAAATGTAGCATAGTATTGATTAAAAACTCACTTAAATAAATATTCATTAGAATGCATTCATCAAATCTAACTAAAACAAAAGCATGCTAAAAGTGCAATACTGAAATGAAACCAGGCTTTGTATCTGATTGCTTTGTCATAAAAACTGGTTCTTGTTGTAACATCTAGATGAACTGGTTAATTCAAGTCCAAAAATATAATTCAATTTGAATCAAACTGACTGCATTAGGTAACAACAGAGTAATTTTAAGGGTCTGATTAAGTAAAAATAGATCTTTGGGTCAAAACTGCACTTTCACTTTTAAAAGTGCAAATAAACAGGGACTTAATTACGCCGCATTCTCGATGCAACAATGTAAACACGGCATTAAGCTCCCGCACCTATGATCTCATGCCGTGCGCCTCCATGCGTCCTCATTGTATGGCGCGCACGAGCTCTCACAGCGCATTGAGCCGTCGCTGTCAGTCTGTGTTTTTAAGCCTCTTGAGCCGAGGACCACCTGTGGCATTTAAGCTCTCATTCCGCACAGATGACTTTCTACCTTTTCACCGCGTCCCAGACACTAGTGCTCAGATTAACCGACAGCTCAACTGCTCTGCAAAGCTCTCATAACGAGTCCGTCATTGTTTTTGCAGACTGACCGAATGTGAATTGCAATGGAAAGTGGATTTTAAAGTGGTCTAGGGTGCTGGGTCACTTTGCAAAGGTGGTCAGTAGTTGCTAGCGCAGGAAATGAACCTTAATCACTGACCAGTCGACAGATTACTCCAGCAGACGGTAAATGAGATCTGATGGCTAGCGCCTTAACACACAAACCAGGATTGACTCCAGAAGCCCTGATCCAGGAACAGTGCTTTAAGCCTAATGCCAATTTCTGCCCTTCTTAGCTTGGATTTCCAAGGGCATCATGATGGAAATATCTACTATTGCACAACTACAAATGCATATAGTGAAGATAATTGCAATGAATCAATGCTATAAGCAGTGGATTTGATTTCTGACTTGAATACAACCAGTTTATTACCTCGATTTTTGCGGTGAGACGAACTGCAGAGTTGATCCTCTTTAGCAGATAAATAAAAATGCTTCTTATATAGCGATCTATAAATACATCCTACCCAACAGACTGATTATTTTTAATGTGCTTTAATAAGATATAATGCTATTATCCTTCTTGAGCCCTTTAAAGTCTCTTCCAACAGTGAAACTCACATTCAGGTTATTATAGTTCATTTCTTGTGAAACATTCTTTCTGGATACCCACAAAATAGCCTTAAACTAATTGGATAAATGTGATTGTGATTCAACATATACTCTGCGATTCAAAACTTTTTAGTAAAGATGCATTAAACTGATCAAAAGTGACAGTAAAGACATTCGTAATATTATTTTCTATTTCAAATAAATGCTTTTTATTCATCAATGAATCCTGAAAAAGAAAATGTTTCACCGTTTCCACACAAATATGAAGCAGCACAACTGGTTTAAACATTAATAATAATAATAATAATAAATGTTTCTTGAGTATCAGATCATCATATTAGAATGATTTCTGAAGGATCATGTGACACTGAAGACTGGAGTAATGATGCTGAAAATTCAGCTTTGATCACAGGAATAAATTACATTTTACAATATATTCACATAGAAAACATTTATTTTAAGTAGTAATAATACACTCACCTAAAGGATTATTAGGAACACCTGTTCAATTTCTCATTAATGCAATTATCTAATCAACCAATCACATGGCAGTTGCTTCAATGCATTTAGGGGTGTGGTCCTGGTCAAGACAATCTCCTGAACTCCAAACTGAATGTCAGAATGGGAAAGAAAGGTGATTTAAGCAATTTTGAGCGTGGCATGGTTGTTGGTGCCAGACGGGCCGGTCTGAGTATTTCACAATCTGCTCAGTTACTGGGATTTTCACGCACAACCATTTCTAGAGTTTACAAAGAATGGT
Organism: Coreius guichenoti; assembly: GCA_039654105.1. NCBI lineage: Eukaryota > Metazoa > Chordata > Actinopteri > Cypriniformes > Gobionidae > Coreius > Coreius guichenoti. The sequence continues at coordinate 52,205,199 of CM077168.1, forward strand.
GTGAAAAGGGAAAAACATCCAGTATGCGGCAGTCCTGTGGGCGAAAATGCCTTGTTGATGCTAGAGGTCAGAGGAGAATGGGCCGACTGATTCAAGCTGATAGAAGAGCAACTTTGACTGAAATAACCACTCGTTACAACCGAGGTATGCAGCAAAGCATTTGTGAAGCCACAACACGCACAACCTTGAGGCGGATGGGCTACAAAAGCAGAAGACCCCACCGGGTACCACTCATCTCCACTACAAATAGGAAAAAGAGGCTACAATTTGCACGAGCTCACCAAAATTGGACAGTTGAAGACTGGAAAAATGTTGCCTGGTCTGATGAGTCTCGATTTCTGTTGAGACATTCAGATGGTAGAGTCAGAATTTGGCGTAAACAGAATGAGAACATGGATCCATCATGCCTTGTTACCACTGTGCAGGCTGGTGGTGGTGGTGTAATGGTGTGGGGGATGTTTTCTTGGCACACTTTAGGCCCCTTAGTGCCAATTGGGCATCGTTTAAATGCCACGGCCTACCTGAGCATTGTTTCTGACCATGTCCATCCCTTTATGACCACCATGTACCCATCCTCTGATGGCTACTTCCAGCAGGATAATGCACCATGTCACAAAGCTCGAATCATTTCAAATTGGTTTCTTGAACATGACAATGAGTTCACTGTACTAAAATGGCCCCCACAGTCACCAGATCTCAACCCAATAGAGCATCTTTGGGATGTGGTGGAACGGGAGCCTCGTGCCCTGGATGTGCATCCCACAAATCTCCATCAACTGCAAGATGCTATCCTATCAATATGGGCCAACATTTCTAAAGAATGCTTTCAGCGCCTTGTTGAATCAATGCCACGTAGAATTAAGGCAGTTCTGAAGGCGAAAGGGGGTCAAACACAGTATTAGTATGGTGTTCCTAATATTCCTTTAGGTGAGTGTATTTCACAATTTTAAACTGTATTTTTGATTTTAAAAAATGAAGTCTTGGTGGGCAAAAACATTAAAAAAAACTGTACCGACCCCAAACTTTTAAATGTTAGTGTAACTGTGAAGTTAGCAAGAAAATGCATTTTTTTTTTGGCCTGACTGAGTATCAATGGTCTTGATTCTGTGTTTTCCAGGAGCGAACCCGTAGTCTCCTAAGGGAATGGTACCTGCAGGATCCCTATCCAAACCCCTCCAGAAAGCGTCATCTGGCTCAGGCCACTGGTCTCACTCCCACACAGGTGGGCAACTGGTTCAAAAACAGAAGACAGCGGGACAGAGCGGCATCTGCTAAAAACAGGTACACAAAGTAAACATCCAGTATTACAGGTAGACTGTAGAAATGAATCACTGAGAAATAGAGCGGCACGATTAATTGTTAAAAGATGGCAGTCTCGATTCATACACCCACGCCATCTCATTCCTCAATGACAGCGATTCGCCTGTATCTAGTTAACATTCAGATCTGTTCACGCTGCCGTTGAGCCAGAGAGAGCAGTTGTCATGTAACAAGTACTTTCAACCACACAGAATCCTTATTTCTGTGTTAAAAATATTCAGATTATCACAGAAGATAAACGTTTATAGTTCAGATATAAACACTGATGTCTACAGTAGTGATCAAAATAGAGCAAATCAGCTTTTGGAAGTGACTTGGCGCTTTAAAAAAGGATTGTATCATTACATCGTTACACCAGTAGGTGGCGACAAGTGACTGTTAAAAATGTGTTTGTCATTAAATCATTTATTCAAAAACGCTGATTCATCCAGTAATGAAACAAGTGAAGTATTTATGTCATTCATTCAAATTAATTAGATATTTTTTTAAATAGACTGCAGCAATTAACATTTTATCAGAACCTCTAGTAATTTACATGTTATTTTAGTTTAGTTGTCTGTTCAGAATCGTGGGAGAATCGAAGAATTTAAATGCTCATTCACTGTTGCTAATGTTAACCAAAATTATTAAAATCATTTTCATTAATTGAAATAAAGAAGTAAAAAATACTATAAAATAAAATATAAATATTAAATGGAAAAACTTGGGAAAGTAAAATGGAAAGTAGAAATGTTGCCTTGGAAACTAACTGAAATAAATAAGTTTAAGTTGAATTATTAAATAATTAAAACTATATTAAATTGAAATTAAAGCTATATAGATGTTTTTTTAAAACTAATAAAAATGACAAAAGCACATAACATAATCACTAAAATTAAAATAAAATTAAACTAAAATACTATACTAGTATATAAATAATATATAAAAAACACTATAAATGCACTAAAATGCAAAAGAGATCGCATGGTATTAAATAAAGCTTACAGGAATATGAATGGCTCATTAAAAAGTAAATTTTTTTTTTTTTTTTTAAAAAGTAAAAAAGTAAAATAAAATGTACTATTTATTATTTTCTTGCTTCTGTGAAACACAAAATTAGTTTTAGGTGGAATGCAAGATAAATAAATTCTGTCAAGCTCCAAAAGGACAAAAGGCACCATAAAAGTTGTGCATGTGACTATATTCTCATATGAATTATGACTTCAATTTGGGTGTGTTTCTTACACAAAACTATTCGGAAGAATTGAAATAAAGTGCCAAAGACTTTAGATATACAAAGACGGTGCACTCATATTGCTGTGAATGGGAGAAAGTGCAATGCGCAATATTGCAGAATAAGCCCCGCCTTCTAAATAAAAGAGCCAATCACCAATTGGTAAAGTAATCGCATCACTTTTAGAAGCTCCGGTTGCTATAAAAACAGTCCGAGTTCTGAGACGTGCGCTTATGACTGCACATGCACATTGGCTGCTCCAGCCTGAAAAATGCTGTTTTTTTGTTTTTTTTTATCATGATTTGAGCGTTTAGAAACAAAATTTATGAGACAGCTGTTGTCAGATTTCATTGGTGATTCCAAATATGAAATTGAATCATACGCTTAGTGAACAGCTTTGAAGAATTTGATGTTTCCCCATTCATAGAGATAGCAGCTGCACTTGCATGACTGAAAGATGGTTTCAAAGATGGCCGCCGAGTGAAATGACTTGCCCTAAAGGGACTTTTATGGTGCTTTTGGGACAGTCAAATATATTTATGTTGACTTACATTTCAAGCGTGGAGTTAATATTCTTCTCTAATTTCTTCCCCAGAATGCAGCAGGATTCCTCCCTCCTTCCCTCTGGTAGCTCTCCCGAATGTTCCTCCTCGGAGCACAACACGCACCTCCAGGGCTCGTCCCCGCGGCGCCCCGGGAGCCCAGAGAACAGCGACTGCAGCTCGGGCACGGGGCCCAGGGGAACCGGGGCCTCCACGCCGGACATCTCCGTCAGCAGCGACAGCGAGTTTGAGTCGTGAAGAAGGCCTCCGCTGCCCTCCCAAACGCACGAGAAGACATCCGGAGGGCAGAGCACTGCTGCTGGATCTGGTCAAAGCGTATAAATGCACTTAACAGAAAGACTGAGAAATCAGCTTGTGAATGGACTTCCAGATTTGACAAAAAAAGGACAAAACGCTCTCAGTTATTCCCTGGTTCATGCTTGGTCCATCCCCGACCACAGAGGAACTACAGTTTCAAGACTTGAAATTGAGCAGACTGGACCTCTTAAAAGGCATGTGCCAAATAAATCTCTTTGGGATCATTGGCTTTTTTAACCATTCAAATACTCAGGTGGCACAAAATATGAGACATATCATACATGGGAAATATTATGCAAATGTTGTACATTCTAGTCTAGGTCCTCCAGCCAGGCCTTTTGTAGCACTACTGTCTGTGAAAACCGTGAAAGAGAAACTGTCTGATCTGCATGTCCATTGAAAACAGAAGGTAGAAATAACTTGCTGCTGTATGTTTTCATTAGAATATAGTGTAGATTTATGCCAGTTACTTGAGCTAACGTTACATTTTTTTATGGGTTATGTTGTGTTTTTTTTGTTGTTAAATGAGGATATAAAACAGTTTTACACAGGAATATAACGGTCACTCTTAGAAGAAAAGGTTCTAAATGGAACCTTAAACAAGGGTTCCGTCAGGCGCTTCATATATAGAACCTTAAGGGCCCTATTTTAACGCTCATGGTCTGAAGCGCATGGCGCAGGTGCACTTAGGGCGTGTCCGAATCCACTTTTGCTAGTTTAACGACGGAAAAAACGGTCTGTGTGCCAGGCGCATGGTCCAGAAGGGTTGTACCTCGTCTCTTAAAGAGTCACGTAACGTAACGTGCAATAAACCAATCAAAGCCTCATCTCCCATTCCCTTTAAAAGCCAGTTGCGCTTGCATCATGGCGGATTCGCTATTTACATGGCGGACTCAACTTGACGAGTCAGTTTAAATACATGTGTGTATTGCCACGATTGGTTAAATAATTAGCCAATTTCATTCGTCATTACTGCAAATAGGTAATTCTGCTACATGCAATGACTATACATTATGACATCTTACATAATAATCTTTTACATTGTAATCCTTTTATTTTTAATATTTGGCATGTGTGTGTGCTGCTGCCCTGTGTGTGTAATAAGCAGAGTGTACATGCATTGTGCACCCGCCTATAGGCACATATTACTAACACACCCTTTAAATAACAAAAAATACTGTGTTATTGGTCAATGGCGCAGTCGTTTTCAGTTCCTCAAAATAGCAACGCGCCAACAATGCGCCTAAACACACCTGGTTTTCAGACCAGCACGCCCATGGGCGAACAGATGGTGCCAGTGCATTTGCTATTTAAACAACATGGAGCAGGACGTGAAATTGATAACTGCGTCAGGCTGAAACTAGCAAAAAACACTTGCGTCACGCCTGGTGTCGCATTGCGCCGGGTGTGTGATAGGGCCCTTAGGGGTTCCATCACGGGATCTTTAAAATTGAGTCCGATGTAGAAACCCACTGAACCTTTTTTTCTAAGAGTGTATTCTGGATGAACATAGATCGACATGTTATGGGATATTAATGCTGCTTTACCTGTGTGATTTCTGTGCGAACCAAACGGTGTTGCAAAACTGTGACCAAACAGGTTTCCTCAACGCTAAGAGAAAGTATTTTAGCATCTTAGAAATGACACACATCACCTTTGAATCAACCCTTTGCATACGTTCTGTACGTTTCATTTCGTCTCGGTCTGAAGTCATTTTATGTGCCTACACTTTGAGGACGACGTCAGACTGTATGATCGTCCGCTGTTTTTCATTTTCACACCCATACTCACCGAAGTTACAAGTGTTTTCATTTGTCTGTTGTTTGCCATTTTGAAATAAATGAAATTATTTTTGAAGCAACGAGCTGGTGAACATGAGCCTCTATTGTGCCCTTTACGGCACGTCACTTATAACATCGACTAAATGACATGGCTTTACAAAACCTTAAATCACCATTTCAAGGAATAATTTAACAATAAATGAAAATGTTGTCAATTTATTGACTCTTATGTCATTACAAACATGTACAACTTACTTTTTCTGTAGAACACAAAAGCAGAAAATCTGACCTCTTCCTATAAATCATAGTTTAAAATAATTTCAATAATTTCATATTTTATTCTAACAGCATATGTATTGCATTGTTAAATTTAATATATTTTCTTCTGTAAATAAGGCAACTTGTAGCATAGTTTTAATGATAAACGTATAGGTATCAATTTGTTAAAAAGGCTATAAATTCTCTCAATTATAAGGTAATTCATTCTTTTAATACCTCATTTTCACCATATTTTACTTATGTAATTTAAAGTCCCCCTGCAGTCAATAATTGTGTCCCTTAAAACTCATCTTTGATAATTAAAAAGACATTTTTTCCTGTGAAAATAATTTCTTCATGCCTTAAACTAGCTTGAATGTAACTACACCCTTGCTTCATGAATATGCAAATTAGCCCCGCCTCCACTCAATCGCAGCAGCTCGGATTACCTGATCCGCTCGGTCAACTCTAGTAAACTACACAATAACAAGTGGAAATATTGGTTTAATTCAGCCATATATGTCTGAACCAGGAACTGATCCAGAAGAGGAAGAGTGAATAATACAGGCTTGTCTACAAAGTTGGACACATAATGGTAATTAATATGATTAGCCTTTTGCTTGACTGCGTTATCAAACAGCTAATAATGTGTTGCTAATGTTACACAAACCATGTTCCCGTTGGCCAGCTCAGCATCAGACAGCTGCCTTCTAACAATCAGCGTCATAGAAGAAAAGCCCCGCCCCGCTCGAGACATGTTTGTGACGGTAGGAAACAGAGACGGTTTCAAAACGCATTTCAATGGTTCACTACAGTTTTAAGGAGAAAATAAGCAATGGTGTTGACTTGCACATGGTTTGTATTATAGCGTATTAAAAACACCACATAGATATATAAACAACAGTAAAATATCGATTTTCACCACAGGGGGACTTTAAATGAATTGTCTTTTAAAATGTAATATTTTACTGTATGATAAGGTGCTTTACAGTTCAGCAATTAGGTTTTTACTGTAATTTTTTGTGTTGCATTACTCCATTAAATGACATATTTTTGGAGTGTAACTGCAAAATAAACATTTTTCCCTTTGGAATTCCATTTTTTATTTTACAATAAAAAATATACATATTTCTTTATTAAATAGACTATACTTTTTTCCAATTATAAGGTAATTTATTCTTTTTATGCATAATTTTCCACCACATTTTACAGTTATTTAAATAACATGTATTGCCTTTTAAAATATCAAATTTTACTGTATGATAAGGCGACTTACAGTTCAGCAGTTAGGTTTTTACTGACATTTTTTGTTGCATTATTCCATTAAATTACATATTTTCAGAGCATAACTGCAAAATAAAACTTTTTTTTTTTCCTTTGGAATTCCTCTTTTAATTTTACTATAAAAATATACATATTTCTTTATTAAATAGACTATACTTTTTTCCAATTATAAGGTAATTTATTCTTTTTATGCATAATTTTCCACCATATTTTACAGTTATTTAAATAACATGTATTGCCTTTTAAAATATCAAATTTTACTGTATGATAAGGTGCTTTACAGTTCAGCAGTTAGGTTTTTACTGACATTTTTTGTTGCATTATTCCATTAAATTACATATTTTCAGAGCATAACTGCAAAATAAAACTTTTTTTTCCTTTGGAATTCCACTTTTAATTTTACTATAAAAATATACATATTGCTTTATTAAAAAGGCTATATGATTTCTTTCAATTATAAGGTAATTTATTATTTTCATGCATCTTTTTCCACTATATTTTAGTTATTTAAATGAAATGTATTGTCTTTTAAAATATAAAATGTTTCTGTATGATAAGGTGACTTACAGTTCACCAATTAACAGTTTTTTACTGTAAAAATGTTTGCATTATTCCATTAAATGACATATTTTTGGAGCATAACTGCAATATTAAAGTTTTTTTTTTCCTTTGGAATTCCACTTTATTTTACTATAAAAAAATATACATATTGCTTTATTAAATAGGCTATAGGTCTTCTCAATTGTAAGGTAATTCATTCTTTTTATGCATCATGTTTCACCATATTTTACAGTTATTTAAATAGCATGTATTGCCTTTTAAAATAAGAAATTTTACTGTATGATAAGGCGACTTATAGTTCAGCAATTAACAGTTTTTTACTGTAAAAATGTTTGCATTTGTAAGGGAAATTTTGAACAAAACTAACTATATCAAACCATATAAAGTGTTTTTAATTATATTAAACTTATATCAGATGTTTTTGTTAAATATAAAGGGGAATTTTTGTTTTGATAAAGCTTTGGTACTTTTCTCAGTAGAACTAGTGTGTTCGTTGTCTGTAGCCTTGAACAAGTTCTCGGAAACTGCTGCAGACAACACCAACTAAGGAGTTTGTTATTGTGTTTTTGTGTTATTGGCCCTCGCCCATTGAAATGAGAGCGTAAAAGAACGAGTGAGGGGCTTTGGTTTTGGTCTTTCCTGACTGCAGACAGCCTGCATATCCGAATTGACCTTCTTGGCAAGAATAAAAGCTTTTAAAGACACTGTGTTTTTCAATTCCAGCTTCACCATGATAATTATTAAAGTTTCTTTTTTCCACGACACATTATTCCATTAAATGACATGTTTCTGGAGTGTAGCTCTGCGTTATAAAAGTTTTTTTCGTTTGAGATTCTTCTCCTGCCGTGAACAAGGCGGAGTCCCTCAGTTCCTCCTCAGGGAAACCGGTCCCATTGTTTCTGACCTCACTTCACCAAAACAGCCTGACTGAGACCGACGAGTGTCTGTGTTTCCCTGCACGTCATCTGAAACACTGCAGCATGGACAGCGACGGGAGGAAAGTGGTCGTGTGTGACAATGGCACTGGGGTAAGAGATTCACAAAGTATTATGGAGACATCATTCATAATAGGGATAAAACTGTGTCTAAGCCATTAAACGGCTGGTTGAACATTCATGAAGGAACACTAACTGTGTTTAAATGAATGATAAAGGAAAGTTGTTTTGATTCGGAAATGTTTTAACCGATTTTAAAAGTCAAATGAGATCTAAGGAACTATTTCCAAGGCTTGCGTCTGCGAGCGCTGAATGCCTGACGTGCGCTCGTGCACGGGCCTGTTGCATTGCTTCAATCTGTCTGAACACGTCTGGCAGGGAACAACACTTACTTCACCTTAAAAGGTGGCAGGGAAAAAGATACACGGTTATTGGTCACAGATGAGGAAGTGCTTTAAACTGTGCTGTGCTTTACCACGTCATGGACCAGTGTGAAGAACCTGTCACTGACCTGAAACTTCAAAACAGTTTCATGAAAGTATAGGGAAGTTAGAGGGAGTTGGGGAAGATGCAGTTCTTCAAAACAGGCCTACCTCAAATAACTGAGCGCAGTCATACGAGATCTGTCCTCATAAACCTGAAATATAAAACAGAGCTGAGTTTGATCTTTTCTTACCCCTCACTCGTCATCTTCTCTCACATTGTCTGCAGTTTGTCAAGTGTGGTTTCGCTGGCTCCAATTTTCCCGACCACATCTTCCCAGCCCTGGTGGGACGTCCCATCATTCGGTCAGACACAAAAGTTGGGAATATAGAGATCAAGGTGAGTTATCCGGTCCTCCAATGGGAGTCAAAATAACACAGTCGTGGTCAAAAGTTTACATACACCTGAATCACAAAATAAGAGGGATCATACAAAATGCATGTTATTTTTTATTTAGTGCTGTCCTGAATAAGATATTTTACATAAAAGATGTTTACATATAGTCCACAAGACAAAAAAATAGCAGAATTTGTAAAAAATGACCCCGTTCAAAAGTTTACACACCCTTGATTCTTACTACTGTGTGTCGTTCCCTGGATGATCCACGGCTGTGTGTGTGTTTTGTGATGGTTGTTCTTGAGTCCACTGTTTGTCCTGATCAGTTAAACTGACCAACGTTCCTCAGGAAAATCCTCCAGGTCCTGCACATTCTTCAGTTTTCCAGCATCTTCTGCATATTTGACCCCTCTCCAGCAGTGACTGTGTGATTTTGAGATCCATCTTTTCACACTCAATCACAACTCTTAAAAAAGGTTGAAACATTCACTGATGCTCCAGAAGGAAACACGACGCATTAAGAGCCGGGGGGTGAAAACTTGTTGAATTTGAAGATCAAGGTAAATTGTACTTAATTTGTCTTCCGGGAAACATGTAAGTATCTTCTGTTGCTTCTGAAGGGCAGTACTAAATGAAAAAAAATGATATTTAAACAAAATAAGAAAAATTTGGACATCTTCATACTGTTCAAAAGTTTTCACCCCCCGGCTCTTAATGCGTCGTGTTTCCTTCTGGAGCATCAGTGAATGTTTCAACCTTTTTTAAGAGTTGTGATTGAGTGTGAAAAGATGGATCTCAAAATCACACAGTCACTGCTGGAGAGGGGTCAAATATGCAGAAGATGCTGGAAAACTGAAGAATGTGCAGGACCTGGAGGATTTTCCTGAGGAACACTGGGCAGTTTAACTGATCAGGACAAACAAGAGACTCAAGAACAACCATCACAAAACACACACACAGCCATGGATCATCCAGGGAACGACACACAGGATTGAGAATCATAAACTTTTGAACGGGGTCATTTTTATAAATTCAGCTTTTTTACTTTGTCTTGTGGACTATATGTAAACATCTTTTATGTAAAATATCTTATTCAGGACAGTACTAAATAAAAAATAACATGCATTTTGTATGAGCTCTCTTATTTTGTTAAAATTATTCACATTTTCACAGATTCTGCAAGAGGTTCACAAACTTTTTCTTGCAACTGTATATTATATATATCACACACACATCAGTTTTGTTATTGGTATCTAAAACTATTAAAAAATCATAATTAAAATACAGCTGATATATATATATATAGTCCTTAAAAACTTAAATGAAAAATGTTGTCTTACTAACTAGCTGAAATAAATTTAATTTGAAATAAATTGACTAAAACTAGAACTCAAATAAAATAAAATTTTACAAAAAAAAAAAAAAAAGATAAAATTGAAAAAAAAAATGTCAAAAGCACATTAAATAAAAACTTCAACTAAAAATGTAAATGAAAACTCAAAATATAAAATAAAGATCAATTCAAAATATTAATAAAAATATAATGAATAAAAAATATATATATATAATATAGTATATAAATAATACTAATAATACTAACACTGACACATACTATAATTTAACAAGAAACCTGTAAAAACATCTCATTTATTTATTCATATTTCAAATTAATATTTAAATTTTAATTCCTGAGATTAATGTATCTTTTATTTAAGTTATTTTCAGTAACTTTTCAGTAACCACAAAAAATATATATAATATACACAATATATAAATATTTTTGTGTATTACTCTAATATAGATTTATAGTTCCCAAATATATAACAAAAAACTTTTTAAAATTGTTGATAGCTGTAGAATTTGAGTTGAGGGAGATTCATTATTTTTGCTGCAGAAACTATATACTCTATATAAACTATATACTTGCTGCCTTAAATTTTTTAAGTACAATTAAATTGGCTGTGCAAGTCATTTCAACTTATATTACATTAAACTGACTTAAAAAATGATGAGTTGAATCTTGTATAACTTATTTTGGCTTAACTTATTTTGATGAGTTGAAGTAATATAAAAACATACGACTTAATGATCGTGTCATTTTTTTACAGTGTAGAATATAGAATTAATGGAATTCACAAATGAATTCTGTTTTTAAAGTAAATAAAAATTATGAAATATGTTTAATACCCTAACGCATTCAATAATCGATTCTATTGACCTCTCCACTTTGACTCTCAGGATCTGATGGTGGGCGACGAGGCGAGCGAATGCCGCTCCATGCTGGAGATCTCGTATCCCATGGAGAACGGGATAGTCCGCAGCTGGGAGGACATGCTGCATCTGTGGGACCACACATTCGGCCCACAGCGGCTCAACATCAGCCCTCCTGACAGCAAGGTCCTGCTGACGGAGCCGCCCATGAACCCGCTGAAGAACCGGCAGAAGATCGCCGAGGTCATGTTCGAGACCTACCGGTTTCACGGCATCTACATCGCCATACAGGCCGTGCTGACCCTCTACGCTCAGGGTAACAGAAGGGACGTCAGAGTTAGGTGTTGAAGATGAACGTATCGCTGACTTGTGCTGTGTTCCCGCGGCAGGTTTGTTAACCGGTGTGGTGATCGACTCAGGAGACGGCGTGACTCATATCTGTCCCGTGTACGAGGGCTTCTCTCTGCCTCACCTCACGCGCCGGCTAGATATTGCAGGACGTGACATCACACGCTATCTGATTAAGGTGACATTCTCCTTCTATTATCACCATGGAAACTAAGGAATGAGCAATGTTACAGACTCAGCACATGTTAAAAGGGGTAGTTCATTCCAAAAATGACATCATGTCGTTCCAAACCTGTTTTATACTTTGAAAAATGTCCATACAATGAAAGTCAATGGGGTCCAGTGTTTTTTTGGACACCAGTGTTTTTCAAAATATATTTTTATTTTCCCTAAAAACACAGTAAAATTGTGAAATATTATTACAATTCTGAATAGCTGTTTTCTATGTGAATATATTGTAAAAAGTAATTTATTCCTGTGATCAAAGCTGGATTTTCAGCATCATTACTCCAGTCTTCAGTGTCACATGATCCTTCAGAAATCATTCTGATATGATGATTTGCTGCTCAAGAAACATTTATGATTATTATCAATGTTTTAAAACAGTTGTGCTGCTTCATATTTGTGTGGAAACCGTAATGGTTCATTTTTTGGTGAACTAACCCTTTCAACTTCTATTGAACCCGGAACATTTAGTTAAACTGTCATATTTTGCAGACTAATTTTCTTAAATGATCTTAAAATGGATCAAATGCTAGAAACAGAATTATTGTTTTATTATAAAAAGATCAATCTAGGTCAAGTTTTAGCAATTATCTACGGAAGCTTGTTTCTGCCAAAGAATAAAAAAATAAAAAAGGTAATTGTGACTCTTTATCTTACAATTCTGACTTATTTTCTTCCAACTGCGAGTTTAATTCAGTCAGAATTGCGAGTTTATATCAGAATTCTGAGGGAAAAAATTGTAAACTCGAGATGTAAAAAAAGTCAGAATTGTGAGATAAAAAGACGCAATTACCTTTTATTCATTGGCGGAAACAAGCTTCCATAATTATCAGTTGTGGTCTGGTTAAAAAATGAGACACCTAGAGTTGTTGAAATGCTGATATTTCATTTATTTAGCTTTTGCTTCTGCGAGGGTACGTCTTCAACCACACAGCAGACTTTGAGACGGTGCGAATGATGAAGGAGAAACTGTGTTTTGTTGGCTACAACATTGAGCAGGAACAGAAACTGGCCAACGAGACCACCGTCCTGGTGGAGTCCTACACGGTAATACACTTACAGCTGATGAAAATGAAGCCAAAAATAAGTTTACATATACATGTACATATATATAACAAAGTACCTAACACCTACACGGACAGGCTGCATGAACAATATGCAAAGTTTGGTGTACTCTGTTTCCACAGTATGGATTAGTTATGCATTTTTATATATACGCTCTGAACCACTGATTCAAAACAAAAGATTCGCAAAGGTTTAGAAGCTTCACGAATCAAACGCTCATCACTACTTCCTACAGGGGGTACCAGAGAGCTGCTATTAGTGCTCATGCATGTCACGATGAAATTGAAGTAGCGTCAGATCTTAACGGATTATAGAAAAAGAAAAAATGTAGGGCAAGGATGTGGACTTAAAACTTGACTGCCTTCCTCACAACATATAATAGATTTTACTGACCTTTACCGCACGCAGTTACCAGATGGACGGATGATAATGGTTGGAGGCGAGAGGTTTGGAGCACCGGAGGCTCTTTTCCAGCCTCATCTCATTAACGTGGAGGGAGTTGGTGTGGCCGAGCTGCTCTTCAACACCATCCAGGCAGCAGACATTGACCTCAGGTCGGAATAATTCAACACCATCACCGTCAATTAGGAGACGTTTAATGCTTGACTCTGTGCAAGACATTGCACTTTTCTGAGTGAATCTTATAGCCAGTAATTGGACAGATTTTTTTCTGCAAATGTTCTTCAGCTAACAAGTTTGGAGACATTATAGAAGCTTGTTTCCACCACAGAATAAAAAATTAAAAAGGTAATTGCGACTTTTTATCTGACAATTCTGACTTTTTTCTCTTGCAATTGTGAGTTTACATCTCACAATTCTGACTTTCTCAGAACTGTGTGATAAACTCGCAATTGCGTGTTATAAAGTCAGAATTACGAGATAAAGTCACGTTTGCGAGTTATAAAGTCAGAATTGCGAGATATAAACTCAGTTGCGAGTTATGAAGTCAGAATTGCGAGATATAAACTCAGTTGCGTGTTATGAAGTCAGAATTGCGAGATATAAACTCAATTGCGTTATGAAGTCAGAGTTGCGAGATATAAACTCAATTGCGTGTTACGAAGTCAGAATTGCGAGATATAAACTCAATTGCGTGTTATGAAGTCAGAATTGCGAGATATAAACTCAATTGCGAGTTACGAAGTCAGAATTGCGAGATATAAACTCAGTTGCGTGTTACGAAGTCAGAATTGCGAGATATAAACTCAGTTGCGTGTTACGAAGTCAGAATTGCGAGATATAAACTCAATTGCGTGTTATGAAGTCAGAATTGCGAGATATAAACTCAGTTGCGTGTTACGAAGTCAGAATTGCGAGATATAAACTCAATTGCGAGTTATAAAGTCAGAATTGCGAGATATAAACTCAGTTGCGAGTTATGAAGTCAGAATTGCGAGATATAAACTCAATTGCGTGTTATGAAGTCAGAATTGCGAGATATAAACTCAATTGCGTGTTATGAAGTCAGAATTGCGATATAAAGTTGCAATTGCGAGTTATGAAGTTAGAATTGCGAGATATAAACTCAATTGGGTGTTATGAAGTCAGAATTGCTATATAAAGTTGCAATTGCGAGTTATGAAGTCAGAATTGCGAGATATAAACTCAATTGCGTGTTATGAAGTCAGAATTGCTATATAAAGTTGCAATTGCGAGTTATGAAGTCAGAATTGCGAGATATAAACTCAATTGCGTGTTATGAAGTCAGAATTGCGAGATATAAACTCAATTACGTGTTATGAAGTCAGAATTGCGAGATATAAACTCAATTGCGTGTTATGAAGTCAGAATTGCGAGATATAAACTCAGTTGCGTGTTACGAAGTCAGAATTGCGAGATATAAACTCAATTGCGAGTTATGAAGTCAGAATTGCGAGATATAAACTCAATTGCGTGTTATGAAGTCAGAATTGCGAGATATAAACTCAGTTGCGTGTTACGAAGTCAGAATTGCGAGATATAAACTCAATTGCGAGTTATGAAGTCAGAATTGCGAGATATAAACTCAATTGCGTGTTATGAAGTCAGAATTGCGAGATATAAACTCAATTGCGTGTTATGAAGTCAGAATTGCGAGATATAAACTCAATTGCGTGTTACGAAGTCAGAATTGCGAGATATAAACTCAATTGCGAGTTATGAAGTCAGAATTGCGAGATATAAACTCAATTGCGTGTTATGAAGTCAGAATTGCGAGATATAAACTCAATTGCGTGTTATGAAGTCAGAATTGTGATATAAAGTTGCAATTGTGAGTTATGAAGTTAGAATTGCGAGATATAAACTCAATTGCGTGTTATGAAGTCAGAATTGCGATATAAAGTTGCAATTGCGAGTTATGAAGTCAGAATTGCGAGATATAAACTCAATTGCGTGTTATGAAGTCAGAATTGCGAGATATAAACTCAATTACGTGTTATGAAGTCAGAATTGCGAGATATAAACTCAATTACGTGTTATGAAGTCAGAATTGCGAGATATAAACTCAATTGCGTGTTATGAAGTCAGAATTGCGATATAAAGTTGCAATTGCGAGTTATAAAGTCAGAATTGTGAGAAAAAAATGTCAGAATTGCTTTTTTACTAACTTCTTTTCTCAGAATTATAAAATATAAACTCGCAATTGTGAGAAAAAAAATCGCAATTATCTTTTAAATTGTTTTATTCCGTGGCGGAAACAAGCTTTCATACATTTTTATTTACAATGAAAAAAAAAAGAATTTCTTACTTAGTGTTTTTGTCTTGTTTTTCAATACATTTATCGCAAAACTTAACTTTCTTATTAACTTCTTAGTTTAAGATACATTTATTTGAGAATCAAAATGCAGGGTTGTGGACTAGAGTCGCATGATTCAGATTTGAGTCCCAAATTTGAGGACTTGCGTCTCGATTTAGAATTTGACAACAATGACTCGAGACTTGTGACGTGCAAAACAATGACTTGGTCCCACCTGTGGCAAAATGTCTTAAAGGTGCTGTATGTAATTTTTTTTTGAGCATACTAAAGAATAAAAATACCATAGGCTTTATGTGTCTGCAGATATATAGGTTCAAATACTTGTTTCTATGAAAAACAATGCTACTTTGAAATGTGCGTTCAGTTTCAGAATGTCTGTTTTTGTTTTGGTCTGTGTGACCCCGCCCACTGCTAGTTTACCCAATAGTATTTCAACACCCCGGGTTGCCAGTTGGCGGAGAACACAGCGATGGAAGCCAGCAAACGAACTGGCTCAGAGATCGCAGTTTCACGTCCTCAATCTGGCAACCCGTCAAGTCTGAGGAGGAGGGGGCGAGGGACTGCAGTTCCCATTTCAACCGCTAGATGTTAATATCACATACTGCACCTTTAGGATATTAATCACTTCACTTTTTTGATCATAGACTTTACTCAGCACAGCTATACATTTTTTTTAAAGGAATATTCCAGGTTAAATACAAGCAAAGCTATTTCTTTTGAGGTCATACAGCATGTCACAGTTGTTTCTGATTAAGAAATTAAATTGGTTTTCACCTGGAATGTTCCGGTGAGCTTCATGTCTTACTGTCCATCTGCAGGTCGGACTTCTACAAGCACATCGTCCTGTCCGGAGGAACCACCATGTACCCGGGGCTTCCGTCCCGTTTGGAGCGCGAGATCAAGCAGCTGTATCTGGAGAGAGTGCTGAAGGGAGACACTGACAAACTTTCTGTAAGATGCTATGCTAATGCTAATTCCTATGCTAGGATTTCTGTCTTTTCCCCCCTGAAAAACATCTAAACAAATTCACTTGAGAATCAAAAGTATGTGCAATATTAAAACTTCAGTTTTAAAGTTATCAGTTAAAGCTTAGGTTACGCTTTATTTTAAGGTGACGTAGTTAAATTGTACTTACTCAAATAAGTACTGAATAATGAATTAACTACATGTACTTACTATAGAGTTACAGTTAGGGTTAGAGTTTTGGTTTAGGGTTAGTTACTTGTAATTATGCATAATTTACTGTTATTACTACAGTAAGTACATGTAGTAACATGTAACTACGTCACCTTAAAATAAAGTGTAACCTAAGCTTTAACTAAAAAATAAACCTCAAATTTGCTTGATTTGTGCTTAAAACAAGAAGAAAAAAGAACTAATTGCCAGTGGTGTACAGTTTTGTTATTGTTAACTAAAACTATTACAATTAATACATTTTTGGTAATTGAAATAAAGCTAGAATCAAATAAAATAAAACTTAAACTTAAAAAATGTGAAAATTAGAAATGTTGCTTTGGAAACTAACTGATAAATATAATTACTTAAATTACTAAAATTTAACTAAAAATTTAATAAAGCTATAGACATATTTAAAAAAAAAACTAATACTAATAAAATTACACAATACATAATAAAAATGACTAAAAATTAAACTCAAATAAAACTGAAAATAATATAAAAATAAAAGCTAATTTAAGCTTTTATTTTTATATTTTATATCTTTTTTTGTATTTTTATATCTTTTCAAGTAAATTTATCTCGTAAAATAAAACGACTTGATATAAGATATATAAGATAAGAATGATATAAGATTCACCTAATTCAATATATAATTTTTAAAAACTATTAACTGATTAACTGGAAATCAATTTATTTTACCACACCCTGATTATCAGAATATGCATGCATGATGAATGCACTTTTCCAAAACTCATTCTGTGTGTACAAAACATGAAGCCCCAGGTGACCCATTTTACATCACAAAGGCCTTTGAAAAGCAAGAGAGTGCTGGTACTGACATGTAAATGAAGGTACTGGCACACAATAAAGTAACTTTTAAATATTGCATATTCAAAATATATAGACTACATGTCAGAAATGCAACTCTTGAATTAGTTTTAAATGAATTTTGCTTCAAGCGAGCTGTTTTCTCTCCCACCACAGAAATTCAAAATCCGTATCGAAGACCCTCCACGCCGCAAACACATGGTGTTCATGGGCGGTGCGGTGCTGGCCAACATCATGAAAGATAAAGAGTCCTTCTGGCTGTCGCGAGCCGAGTACGAGGAGAAAGGCCTGAAGGTGCTGGACAAACTGGGAGAAGTGCTGCGATGAGCACCAGCACCAAACCTCTTCATGCATGTTCCCATTCATATCTATTGCTATTAATAATAAAACATTTTAACAGGATAGTTCACCCAAAAATTCGTTTCTTTCTTCTGTTGAACACAAAAGAAGATATTTTGAAGAATGTTGGTAACCAGACAGTTGACGGGAGCCATTGACTTACATAGTGGGTTTTTTCTACTACGGAAGTAAATATCATCAACTGTGTGATTACCAACATTCTTCAAAATATCTTCTTTTGTGTTCATCAGAAGAAAGAAAATCATACAGGTTTGGAACAACTTGAGGGTGAGTAAATGATGACACAATTTTCATTTTTGGGTGAACTATCCCTTTAATTACTACACCCTAACCCTAAAATAGACTCAAACACTTCACTGCTGCACCTACATAAGGGCATATCATAGACATCTGATGTGTTTAATAAGGATAATTATAGGTTTGGAGACATTTAGGGCCAGATTTACTAACAGGTTGCGCCAGCGCAAACCCTTTTTTGGCGTTAAAAACTACTGTCAGGATTTACTAAACACACGCAGTGAAAAATTAACGCTGAAAAGGCGTGGACAGGGTTATTTTTGCGCCTGATCTTATTGCATATGCATTTGTAGGAGTTTCTCTTTCAGACGCAAAATGTATGGGAGGAGAGTATTGAAATGAATCATGCAAGGTGATTTACTAAGGTTTGCACTAGTCAATTTACTGGTATTTGCGCCATTATTTACCGCCCAAAAAAGCATGTCTTAAACCAGATGCTGACTGGTAGCTTGTGTTGGTCATTATGGAAATGATCCGGCTGCGTCTGTGTTCTTTAATTTGCACGTCGTCAGTAGATCAAGTGCTGAACTTTACACTCCCATCGGCACTTTTTTTGGAATTTCGCTCTTACGCTAATTTGCCCTGTTTAGTAAATCTGGCCCTTAGATGTTTATTCCAGCAATTTAGCCCTCAAAGTACAGATAAATAAAGTTGGCATGAAACTGAAGTTACGATAGTCTTTTCTTCCCTATTGTGAGTGAAACTGCTTCACAAACAAGAACAAATGTACGGCGAGGTTTGATTTTGATTAGTCCGTGGGGAATTGATTGAGTGGTTGTGGTTTGCTATTGGTGGATCTCATGTGATTGACAGGTTATTGTCCCGCCCTCGTCATCATCAGAGAAGAGATGTCACTGCAAGAGGGAGGGGAAGTTATTCTGATTAAAGATTACGAGGCACGTGAATTTAACAAAAAATAATGACGTGCACGGATAAATCATATAATATACTGCAATATTCCATAAAAAAAATAAGTATTGATTTCATGGTGACTGTAACTATCTATCTAAATGGAAATAGATACTTATAGATAGGACATACTATAGACTTGATGTCATATATATTATTTTAAATACGTTTAAATATATTACTCACCTATGCTATTTATGAACTATTTTTCCCTCTGAACAAGTTCCAAAGGAAGTTTTGTAAATTCTGGGGGCTTTTATACAAGAAAATCTGTCGTTCAAGTATATATTTTGAAAAATATATACAAAATAAATAGTAATTTTAAAACTATAGAAATTAAGATATTTGACATGGCTTGGCTTATTTTACAGATATTTGTACATGTTAACAGATTAAACTGAATATAAATCATGTGTTGATAATGAATCTCTCTACTCTTTATTTCCTTGGAAAAACTTAATTGTTGATCCAAACTGAGAAAAGAGCCTCAAATCAACATTACTAAGTTGCTGCTGCCATCTAGTGGAATACAAACTTACTAAACGTCAGGTCTGTGAGTGCATTGAACTGCAAACAATAATCCATAATCACCAACAGCTCCAGAGAGACAGATAGCATTCATATAGGAGTTTAATAGTGTATGTCAGTGAACAAGCGTACAGCACCGTTCTGTAGGCAGCAAACATTCAGAGAAATTAATCTGTGCGTGATGTCATATGAAGCATATTGTTCATTCATGCATCACAATGAAGCGCATCACAAACGAACGCATGCATCGGTCAAGAGTTCAACTGATCCAGCAATAAAAAGCATCAAAACTCAACTGAAGTCATAATCAGAGCCCCATGTAGAATAAGCATTACATTTATAGTTACACAATTCACTGGAGAAAGAAAATATGTCACATTCAGAGTCAAAGTGAAACCGGCGAAATATCATTTGATGCAACAGTCGTGTGGCCGGACATTCGCAGGAAACGCTGCCGTGTGATTTACCACAGGAACCAAACAATGAATCAATATTTGCATATTCCCATATATCATTACATTTGAATGGGTTATATAATTATATAAATGTATATGGGTTATAAATACTTTTATTTAATTATTCATTGGTATTAATTAAAAATCAGACATTTATTCCCTGATGTTCAACCCCGAATAAACCCATAATATATATAATTTTTCAGTTTTAATGTTGTAAGGCACACAAAAATAGTGGTACTAGCAAAATTTACTAGAATTATCTATATCATCTATTCATCTTATACGTATTGAAAGTGTATACTCAGTGCAACATAGTCCAAATAATGTAGCCTTTTACTGTTACAGTTAGTAACGATAAATAACATTGGTACTTTGCAAAGCTGTAACCACATATTTCAGATTGGGAAAAAAAGTGCCCCTATTATGCTATATTAAAGCATAATTCATCATTTTGTTTCGGAGGTCTTATTTTCTCATAATATCCTCATAATAACTTCAGCTCTTGTCTCACAGTGTCTGAAACGGTTCGATCGAAGATTCAGTCTCTCTAAACCCCGCCTTTCCGAGAGCCTGCTCTGCTCTGATTGGTCAGATCAGTTGTGATTGGCCTACTGATAGGTGATTGGGGCCCATAAACAGTGCAGCAGTCTGGTTCCAGAAGTAAAAAAAGCCATTTTGATTTCTTGAAAACTGATTTTTAATGATAACTTGTAAACCTTTAAAGACAGCCCTACTGTGAGCTACGAGGTTGTTAGTCGATGGTATTTGCTGT
The DNA here is from genome assembly GCA_039654105.1 of Coreius guichenoti. Classification (NCBI taxonomy): domain Eukaryota; kingdom Metazoa; phylum Chordata; class Actinopteri; order Cypriniformes; family Gobionidae; genus Coreius; species Coreius guichenoti. Next base: position 52,226,147 of record CM077168.1, read on the forward strand.
ATTACTTCATCTTAGTTTTAAACTAATCGTGTTTAACAGTGGTGAAAAACTACATTACCCATGATGCTGTACAGAAATCAATCAGAGTAAAAACAAGCAAAATGCGCCAAAAGATCTCATTAGCTCCGCCCACTCCATGAAGCACAGCAAATGACATAATGGAATATTTATATATATGCATATTTTTATATATACATATATAATCAACTATTTTAAATGAGTAGTTTTATATATCTCCATAGACCTTTATCACAGAGGAACTGAATCCCGGAAGTGCGTGTCAAGCAGTGTGGCGATTCTTGTGCTGTTAACACCTAGCTGAACAAACTTCACTTGAAATAAGCATTTCAAAATCCGGACATTTTCAGAGACAGGAGAAGAGATAAACTGATCATTACTGTGTACAGGCTTTTCCAAACTCAGCTGAACTTGTAGTTTTTTAATCCAACATAAACCGAGGCTCGTAAACATACGTGATTATTTCACCACACGGTGTCAGTGCTCGTCTAAATAGTGACCGCGATGCTGAAGTGTGTATGACACCTGATGAATAAGATCTGAATGAACATATTTATTTGTATTAAATATTTTAGTCATTATTCTGTTATTTTTCATTGACAATCATTTCACTGTATATGTAATTCACACATTTATGACAAAATTACTGTTTAACGCATTACTGTTTAAGATTAATTAAATGTTTAACATCGTTAAATTTCTTTAAGGCAGTTACCGCGCATTCATTCATCTATTTTAATACTGCTGTCACGAAAATTAACCATGGTTTTACTACAAAAAATAAAAAAAATAGTTATTGTAGTTTAACCATAGTATCTGTAGTAAAACTAATACAAATGGTAGTCAATCCACAAAAAAAACATGGTTACTACATTTTTACTATAATAAAACCATGGTTAATTTTCGTAAGGGTGTTTATCAGTCAAATTCATTTAAAAATGTAAATTCAACAGGTATGAAATATGATCAGTAAGAGAAACACTGTTAATGAGAAGACGAGCACTGGACTGCGGCAGGTTAGTTGGGAAATACATTTATTTATTATTCAGAGTGCACATTTGGAACATGAGATGTAAACATCCTCAGTTTGGAAATGCATAGGCCTACTACACACAAACATACTCCCGCGTATTATTTTAAAAGAAGGACCTTCATCCTGCCATATCAGTCTCACCCATGCTTTCCTCAATTCTTTTAGTGTCAGGAAATGGTAAAATCTGATGTAAGGATGTCATTGTTTAGTATTAGAGCAGTCAGATCGCTGCAGTAACACGGCGAGACGATTCAGACATTGGTTTTGATTGCGTTGCGATGGGACCGGAAGTAGCGATACACTGCTTCACTTACCGGAAATAGGAAGTGTGATAAAGGTCTATCCTTCTTAACTCGATTATGCTGTTTGCAATGCTTCATGGGATTGTAGTTCTTTCAGTACACAGTCTTGTATTTTTGTCAGATTTTCAAGTACTTTTTTGCTTCAGATCAAAATTTGTAATGTTGTGATCGACCTTGTAGCTGATTGGCTTGGTTCATGGCTTATAACGCTTTAACAAAGACATTTTTTAAAAACAATTGGAGAATTGAATGGAAAACTTACTTCCTGAATCAACGCCCCTGAAAAAGTGGGCAGGCACTGTTGAACTCTATAGCCATATCTGAATTTCAGCTTTGGAGGCTTTCTCAGCACTTGTACACACACAGTGATACGAACAGTAACTATGGCGTTGCTTTTACCGCGTGCCTTAAAGTGCCGCCATTATGGTATTTTGTTTTGGAGTCTCCTTCAATAGATCCTACGTCCAAGTTCAAAAAACACTTTCATTTTCTCATTATATATATTGCATCATCACCACTATCTCACAGTGTCTGAAACGGTTCGATCAAGGATTCAGACTCTCTAAACCCCGCCTTTCCGAGAGCTTCCTCTGATCTGATTGGTCCGACGGCCCAGTCTGTTGTGATTGGCCTAGTGCTTTCAGCGCATGTCGGACCAAACGCTCATTAGCATATCTGAATTTCAGCTCTTCCTCAGCACTTGATACACAGTGTATGGCGACGATGGCGTCGTTTTACCGTATCAATCTTGTCCTTTGGAAGTGGATCAAAGTGGATTTGCTTTCGCAGCTCTTAAAACAGCACCTTCTCGACATGTTAACAACACGAACCAAACTCTCCCAGTCTCAGCTAAAGTGTTTGAGGGCGGGGCAGCCAATGAAAACCATAGGCTGGGATTATGCAAATCTGTTACAAACCTATGTAGGTTCGAGCAAGTAATTACGATTCGTTACAGGCGGTTCAGAATCGGTTCTTTCTTTTGGGAGACAATAACTCTGTTTATCTGCACTTTGATCTTTGAAATTTTGCAGACCTTTTACACTCACAAACAGCTCTATTACACACTACATGAAAGGTAATACCTGAAAAAGCATAATACGGGCACTTCAATAAAAAAATCCTGAATTTATCGGGCACAAATGGCACCGTTTCCTGCAGATGACTCTGGCTTAAAACTAAAACCTGTCAATTAAATACTCAAGTTTGACACTTGATGGCCATTTTGAGATTCACTCTCCTCTCTTCAATCCAAGAGGGAAATTCTCTCTGACTTAACAAAGTTTGCTTTCCAGTATGAGTTGAATTGTGGGCAGCCGTAATTCAAGCTCCTGACAGTGTCAACGTGTTTATCTGCCCACCGTGAGGTGAAAGCAGAGCTGTACATTCAGCCAGCATGACATGATACACTATCTGTGCTGAACACTTCTGCAAAACACAACCAGCTTGTTTCTTTGGAGTCTATTTACATGGAGTATTCACAAATGATAATGATGCCACATGTTCACTACATCCTTCAAACACTGAAATAGTCTGCTTTCTGAAGGATATTAAAGAATAAATCAAATAAACACACATATCAGGCCAGTGGTGACTCAATGATCAAGTCCACGATGTTCATTCAGTTAATGTTCAGCTAACAAAATAGCCGGTGCAGTTCAAGTAAAACTCAGAGTACCACAAGCAGACTGTAGTACAGCAGTGTTACCGCAAAACTCACAATATACTCAAACCTTCATACTCCAGACTCACACTGTTTACACACTGGACAGTCTACACTGGAAATGTCAACGCTGCACATCAGCTCGTAACGAAATAAGCTACAGTATATTTGCATTTAGCAATTTGTTAATTTTTTTGTTTATTAAATATAAACTAGCGTTCAAAAGTTTGGGGTCAGTACGATTTTTAAAATTTATTCAGCAATGATGCATTAAATTGATCAAGAGTGACAGGAAAGACAAAATGTTACAAAAGATTTCTATTATAAATAAATGCTAAATATATTCATCAAAGAATTCTGAAAAAAAATTATCACTAGCTGTTTCCAAAATAAAAATCAGCACAAATGTTTTCACAATTAATAATAATAATAAATTATTATTTCTGTTTTTACTGTGTAAATATCTGAAGAAAACAATAGAAACACTAACCCGACCCTTAACTTTTGAACAGTAGTGTATACAACAAAAATGAATGGGTGTAAAATGTACTAATATATATTACATAGATTATATTTGCCTATTTTTCTTTATTAAAAATCTGTTAATAGCATTACAATAAAGTTTTGCATGTTATCAAGCACAATTTAAGTTGTAATGGAGCTTCACATGATCAATGCACAAATTTACTTATTTTGCTGATTAGAAAATGGATATCATTTTACATCATAACCTTACATCAAAATTATATATATATAGGCCAATACGTTTCTATGTTTCTCTATGTGTCGGAAGTGGGACTTTTATTTTGACAGAGCTAAGAACAGAACCTATATTTTCCTATATTTCCTTCATTAGTTTATGGTCTCTGTTTACCAGTTCTGTCTAATACTTTATTATTATTATCGGCTTTATATCGGCCATCAGACACCCTGCTCTCTAAGATATCAGCCATAAAAAAAAATAAAAAAATCAATATCAGTCGACCACTACTTTTGGACCACACTGTAAAATTAAATAAGATGAATAGCATTCAATTCACATACGATATTTATATATATATATAAAAAAATTCAGATGAACAAAAGAAATAAAGTGGCTGCAGTAATGTGTCAAAAACAGAAGGTGCATCACGACACACTTCCAGTGCAAACAGCTCCAGTGATTATAATAGGAGCGATTTAATGCAACACATCCAGTGTAGATACAGTGTCAATACTCAGAGCATGTAAGATGTGTACATATATGATTGTTTAAACATATACATTTTTATTAGTTTTTTTTGTTATTACGTTCAACACTTTGGTATTACTCTGCAATACACAATCAATAAGTGACAGCTGAATCTCAGATCTCCAGATCCCCTGTTTTGGCAGATATTGCTTTTTGCATTATTACCAAGTATATCGCTTTTTGCTTCGATTAATTGGAAATGCTATTGTGCTCTCTGTTTACACCCAACACAAACAAAAATAATCACCATCATCCATAGAACTGAACACATATACAGCATTCAAATACTGTGTGACATCCATAAACCTCTTGCCACGAATGTGACAAAAAATATAAAGTCATATTCTGCACCTGCTTCTCCTCACTCCTCACACACCGACTCCCCCAGATCTACGGCGCCGCCTCTGGTCAGTCTGCGCATCTTGCTGAAGTCGTGATCGCAGCGGAGGTACGACAGGGACGCCCCCTCATGCATGCCCAGCTGATGGGGCTGAATGTGGGCTGGTAGAGGATGCATTTCCCCATCGCTCCTCCAGAACAGACAGTAGTGCTGCGGCTCGCTCACGCCGAACAGACCGGCGCAGGCTTGGGCTAAAGCTTCGACCTTTTCCCCAGCCTTCCAGAGAAGAGTCCGCACGGCACTACGACTGTCGTCCTGGAATAACACACGGATGAACCTCTGCACTCCGACAGGGAACAACAAGAAACATAAACACAGTTAGGGGTGGATTTGATTTAAATAAATAAACAATAATTTGATTTAAATAGATAGATAGATAGATAGATAAATAACTTTCACATTCCATTCTTAATCCGTAGGATTTAACGTAGGGCCCGCCCTTTGTAGCTATAACAGCTTCAACTCTTCTGGGAAGGCTTTCCACAAAGTTTAGGAGTGTGTTTATGGGAATTTTTGACCATTCTTCTAGAAGCACATTTGTGAGGTCAGGCACTGATGTTGGACAAGAAGGCCTGGCTCGCAGTCTCCGCTCTAATTCATCCCAAAGGTGTTCAATCGGGTTGAGGTCAGGACTCTGTGCAGGCCAGTCAAGTTCCTCCACACCAAACTCGCTCATCCATGTCTTTATGGACCTTGCTTTGTGCACTGGTGCGCAGTCATGTTGGAACAGGAAGGGGCCGTCCCCAAACTGTTCCCACAAAGTTGGGAGCATGAAATTGTCCAAAATGTCTTGGTATGCTGAAGCATTAAGAGTTCCTTTCACTGGAACTAAGGGGCCAAGCCCAACCGCTGAAAAACAACCCCACACCATAATCCCCCCTCCACCAAACTTTACACTTGGCACAATGCAGTCAGGCAAGTACCGTTCTCCTGGCAACCGCCAAACCCAGACTCGTCCATCGGATTGCCAGACAGAGAAGCGTGATTGGTCACTCCAGAGAACACGTCTCCACTGCTCTAGAGTCCAGTGGCGGCGTGCTTTACACCACTGCATCCGACGCTTTGCATTGCACTTGGTGATGTAAGGCTTGGCTGCAGCTGCTCGGCCATGGAAACCCATTCCATGAAGCTCTCTACGCACTGTTCTTGAGCTAATCTGAAGGGCACACGAAGTTTGGAGGTCTGTAGCTATTGACTCTGCAGAAAGTTGCCGACTTCTGCGCACTGTGCACCTCAGCATGCGCTGACCCCGCTCTGTGATTTTACGTGGCCTACCACTTCATGGCTGAGTTGCTGTTGTTCCCAATTGCTTCCACTTTGTTATAATACCACTAACAGTTGACCGTGGAATATTTAGTAGTGAGGAAATTTCACTAATGGACTTATTGCACTGGTGGCAACCTATCACGTTACCACGCTTGAATTCACTGAGCTCCTGAGAGTGACCCATTCTTTCACAAATGTTTGTAGAAGCGTCTGCATGTCTAGTGCTTGATTTTATACACCTGTGGCCATGGAAGTGATTGGAACACCTGAACTCAATGATTTGGAGGGGTGTCCCAATACTTTTGGCAATATAGTATAGATAGATAGATAGACAGACAGACAGACAGACGTGTGTGTGTTGTTTTCAACCTGTTTCTGCTGACTGTCCTTCTGGGTCTTGGCTTCTTGGCCCCGCCTCCTGCTCCACTCCCGCAAGTACTCTTGAGCCTCATTGGTCAGACTGCAGGTGGGTGTGGTCCCAGGCTTGCTCTGGATCAGACATAGGCTGGCATACACACTCGTCAAATAGTATCCGCCTACAAACAAACAACCATGAAAATTCCTCAATTTGGAGACGTCACAAACAGCCTGTACATCTCTTAAACTTATTAACTAATTTTTATAAAATCTGCAAAAATCCATTGTACTTCGTGAACCATATCATTATTGATATAAATCAAATTCAAACATATATTCTGTATATAAATAGTTTTAGAGTGTAGGTAGATCAACTTGATTACATAATTCATAAGACTTCATGTGAATGTGTGGTCGTTGCTGGGTTTCCATGGTAACAGCAACTTCTGATTGCTGTTGCTCTGTTCAGGTAGTGTATTTCTTCTCTGGGAATTTGGCTGTTGAAGTTGATGAAGATAAACGAAGTGGAAATCACACCCACTTGTGGCTCAGAGCTCATGGTAGACTGCCTCGAAAGGTTTGTATATTATTGCTAAAAAAATCAAGACTTTCATTTTTGGCTAATCGGTTAATTTTTAAATGAAACCCCTTTGATCTACATTTTTTTTTCAGAAATGGATAAATTATATGTAATTTATAATTGCATATACATTTTCTTCCCAGTCTTGTCTGCGATTTATCTCACAGTTATCTTACACAGTAGCATTAATGTGCCACCTAGTTTTTGACACAATCTTCACGTTAAAAGCAACTAGAGTTTTAAAAAAGGCCATATTATTCCCTTTTACAAAGTTTTGATGTTGTTTTTGGATCTACTAGAAGAGGTTTTCATAGTTGAATGTTCAAAAAACACATTATTTTCCTCATATTCTCCATTGTGACAGCTCCTCTCTTCCCAGTCTGTCAGTAACGCTCTGTTTAGTTCCTGTCTCTATGAAGCCCCGCCTTCTGAAAAACTAAATGTGCTCTGATTGGTCGGCTGCACCAGTGCGTTGTGATTGGTCAATCGCTTTGAGCGTGTTTGGGAAATGTCCCGCCCCTTACCATAACCACTGCTGTGTTCGAAATCGCCCCCTATACCCTCATTCACTATTCCCTACATTACTCCACTAATATAGTCCACTAGAGGAGTGAATGAAAACGAGTGAGTGAATTCGGACACTGAGTGCGCCGGAAGGGCTGCCGCTTTTGCATAGTTTCTGCTCGCTGTTTAATCATTATTTGAAATGTAGCAAACTGGCATCTCCAGGAGTAATGAAAAGATTTAACTTGAACTATGCCATGGAAACTGGCATATATATATATATATATATATAGACCATAATTAAACAATTTAATAATAAATTAAAAATGAATGAATGGTATGATATTACACTGCACCAGCACGGTTTGGAAAATGGATGGATGATTGATTCAGCTGCGGGCGCTATCTCCTGGCGAGACGCGGAAATTCCTTCAGCGCCCACTCTCACAGTGCATTATGGGTATTATCTAGCCATTGATTGTAGACTCGTTATTGCGGTGCATTGTGGGATTGAATGAGTGCACTCAATAACGTCCACTATGGTTTCGGACACCACTACAAATGGCTGTCCCCTCAAATAGTGCCCTATTTAAGGGTATAGGGGGCGATTTTGGACACAGCCCACAAGTTTCAACACACTGCTAACCAACTCAACCAGGCCCTGCCCCTTTATATTTTGCGTATGAATTATTTAAATGAGGAATATTGTGACGTGTTCATTCCCTGGAAGAAATCTCAAGACTACAAATGAGGCGTTTCAGGGAGTTCAGAAACAGTGACACTGATATAGAGAAGAACTGCCTTTGGCGGGACTTTGCAGAGCTTTTTCGTGCTGAAACAGCAACATTACACACTTAAGAAAGTTGAACATGTAAAATCAGAACAGGTCCTCTTTAAACAGAGTTTTTGTTTTTGAGGTGAATTGTCCTTTACCCTCTCCTGTCAGCCATGACGGCTCAAGCAGCTCCATCATGTACTCCGTCTCCAGCAGCAGTTGTGGGATATTACATTGAACTAGCACGTAGGACAGTGCTGGTAGGAAGTCCTCAGACCCCACTTCCTGATCTGCAGAGGAAATACGTTTAAGTCTTAACTTAACGCCTTAAAGTTGCCTTATACCCAATGACAAACCAGTTTCTAAATCTTTTCTCACCAGGTTGCGTCTCCATAGCCTTGTACACACTCTTGCACACCTGCAGCAAAAGCAACACCTTGTCAATGGGCGAATGGCTGCGCTGCATCAGCGCGAGCTTTGCCTTTGCTCTATCTACACCACGAACGTCCAGGACTCCCACTCGTACAGCCAGGCACTCCAGCGCCCCCTCCTGGTAGGCCAGCATGCTGTCTGTGATCCTCTGTAAAGAGCCGTCCTGAGTGTGGAGAGATACGAGCGTCTGGTGCAGCTGAATCTTCAACGGCTTCAACACGCAACCAAACAGAGCCTTTTCCAGGGCTAGATCTGTGGGTCACATGACAGGAAAGGAAAGTGCACTTTAAAATCAGAAATAATATTTCTAAATGTCTCCCTGTGTCTTTCTGGTGTCCTTGTGCAATATACAGTGTTTACTGGCTTTATATGGCCTTGACTGGAATTTAAATATTGGATGTAACTTTTTATAGCCAAGGTTAGTGATTTTAAATGTTTCCCACACAGAGTATTGTCACTATACTTTGGAAATGGTGTGCATTTTCATGGTTATTGTGGTACAAGGCCTTGCCCTGTAGATTTCCATTGTAAATGCATTACTGTACATGCAATTTTTCCTGTCAGTGCTGTCGATCTTTATTTAAAGAGGCGATATTATGCCCTTTCACATTCGTGATTTTTTTTCTGGGCTAGGTTTTCATGCTTGAATGTTCATTATTTTCCCCATATTCTCCATTGTTGCAGCTCCTCTCTTCCCAGTCTGTCAGTAACGCTCTGTTTAGTTCCTGTCTCTATGAAGCCCCTCCTTCTGAAAAGCACAGTGTGCTCTGATTGGTCGGCTGGACCAGTGTGTTGTGATTGGTCAAACCCTTCGAGTGTGTTTGGGAAATGTCCCGCCCCTTACCATAACCGCCAGTTTCAACACACTACTAACAAACTCAACCAGGCCCCGCCCCTTTATTTAGCATATGCCTTGGGAGGGAATGATTTAAGTGAGGAATATTGTGACGTGTTTGTTCCCGGAAGAAAACTCAAGACTACAATGGAGGCGTTTCAGGGAGTTCAGAAACAGTGACAATGATATAGCGAAGAACTGCCTTTGGTGGGACTTTGTGCTTTGGAAATTTGCAGACCTTTTTCTAAAACGTTTTGAGCTTGTCCACTTTCGACCACTTCCAGAGGTAGTCTAAAGCGCATTCGACCGGATTGCTTTCGTAGTGTAGACGCTCATTTGGTCAAATGCACACGAACAGCCATAAAAGACGCCTACTCTCTGCCTACTGACCTAACGCGTAAACATTATGGGAAGCACGCTAGCCAGATGTGATTTAAACTCTGTCGGCTGAAGACCCAAGTTTGGTTTGAAGAAACGTCCCAAGCTCAATGTTCTCTCACCATTCCTGATTTCTAACACACACTCACAGCATTCGGCTGTCAGAGCAGAAACGAAAGCTGCTGCTCTCCGTGTGTTTTTTCGTCGTCTCCGGGCGTCATATGTAAATTGCGCAAGCTTATTTTGTCCATTAGATTAGATTTACCCTCCCCTCGAAGAAATTAGGACAGAAGTGGTTAAAAGTGGACAAAAGAGACTACTTGTGATCCGATCGACCAAAACGCATCTTAATACCAGTTGTAAACAGGACCTATGTCTGTGGAAGTGAACATACAGCCACTAAGCAGCTTGGTGAAAATAAACAAGCTCTGTTCAAAAACAAATTAATGTTTGTACAGCAGAAGAAAGAGCCAGACACATTATAGCAAACAAGAGAATCTGTGCACTGTGCAAAATCTCCTCCCCATCCTTCCTTCTCTCTCTCTCTCCACACGCTTCCTAAAGTATGCGTGGGAATGTGCTATGAGCTAATGATAAATGCAAAGTGGAAAATGCGAATGCCTCCACCAACATCTGAAACAGTATCCATCCCCAGGGATGTGGCCGAATTTCTTACTTTGATTTGGGGAAGATATCTCATAATCAGCTCATAATCCCAGCTATGCAGGTTTATAAAAGATTGGATGTTTTTCTTTGAGTGACGTGATTGTTCTGCAGTATAAAAATAGATCTACGGTAATTTAAACTTGAGTCTTAAGCACTGCCGTACTGCAGGTAGTATGCTGCATAAACATGAACATCATTTTTAAGGAACACATTTGGAAATATATAAGAGTTTCCAAGTGCATCAGAGAATGGGAGTTATCCTTTTACAGCAAAACGGCATTACATCTGTGTTAACAAAAGCTGTATGCAATGTAACAGTGCAATTCAAACATAAACATTATTTTCCAGAAATTCAATTTATCAAAGGATTCTAGGAAACTAATCACATCTTTTATCCACTCCAAAGGTTTTACAGTTTTTAAAGCCAACTGATTGGTTTCCGTGATGCAATCCATAGCGTTGAGTCATTTACTTCCTGTAAAATCCTTAGAGGTGTTCGCTAAGTCAAGCATCAAAATTAATATTGCTCAAACTTAGGGTAAACTAAGTCCCAGTGCATCCTATTGTATTAAACTCTTGTGTAACTTTACAGCACTGTTTGTACAAATCAGACTAATTTTCACCTGCCAGACATTAAAACAAACAAACAAAATATCCTACATTTATTAAAAGAGCGACCCGAGTCAAATGTAAAGATTAGACTATCTTAGGCTGTATTTACACTGCAAGTCTTAATGCCCAATTACGATTTGACTATATCCGATATGACTGCTATTACACTACAAAACTTGGCGAAACAACCCAAGGTAGACAGACCCGGAAAAGCTTAGGCCGAAAGGGAGGTAAAATCGGCAATGGATGCAGACAAAATGATAATACAAGATTTTGCTTTCTGCACCACCTTTAAAGGTCAGCAAAACATTAAGGCAAAGAAAAAAGAGGAGAGCCCTTGTTGCAGCCTGGGCGAATGTAGCAATGATCGGTGCTGTAATCGCTGTGGTTGATGTCCACCTGAGTTGATGTCATTCGCAACCGTCGCTTTTTCAATTGACAGGGGAATATCCAATCTGTCTGCTTACATGTCTTACTGAGCATGCTTACATTTATTTCTACAAATGAATGAGGCCTGAAACCGATCAGAGAATGTCGCAATCCACATGCTTTTTTACTGCTTACACATTCGTTGGTTATATCCGTATATATATCTGTGCCACATGGGAGTGAAAAAAATCGGAATTGGGTCACCATAGAGACTTGCAGCAATCATCTAAAAACCACCTAGGACATCTTAGCAATGTTCTGCCAACCACTCACAAAACCTTTGTGCAGCATTGTGGTGCCGACTTGTGTAATCACAAGTAACATTTTCTTCCACAAAAATAAAAAAGGTCTATTTTCTTTAAAGGGGACCTATTGTGCCCCTTTTCACAAGATAAGTCTCAGGTGTCCCCAAAATGTGTCTGTGAAGTTTCAGTACAAAATACCCCACAGATGATTTATTATAGCTTGTCAAATTATTTGGATGTGTCCCTTTAAATGCAAATGAGCTGCTGCTCCCGGCACCCTTTCTAGAAGAGGGCGGAGCTTTAACAGCAACAACAAAACTGGAGAATCTCACGCAGTCAAAATGTCAGAAATTGTCAGTAGCGGTGTTCAGCCTGATATTGTTCGAACCGAAGTCTGACACTGATGGTGAGACTCAGGAAGAAGTTACTTTTAGAAAGCAACTGGACGCTTCTGAATGGTAAGTGGATACATTTATGTAGCTGTTGTGGAGTTGATTCAACTCATTGACGAGAATGTATCGTCATGTTAATCTTTTGTGCAAATCCAACGTTGAACTGACCCTCGTTTGTAAGAGTAGGGGGAAGCCCCGCCCATGACTGGTGACGATCTGCCCTATTACCATAGATACCACCCTAAATGTGATATTCATATTACTATACTACAAACACCTTATAAAAGTGAAAAATAGGTCCCCTTTAATATTTACTTCTATATTACTGGTTAAAAGTGGATGCTGGGCTGGTCACCAAAAGTTTGGAGGATTGACATACACTGCATGCAGGATATACATTTTATAAGTTCATACACTCCCTGGAAACTGAACCTATAACCTTGGCGTTGCTAGTGTTTGCTCTACTGTTTGAGCCATAGGAACTGCTGTATCAGCAATGTGTCATTGATCAAGCGACTTAACCTCAAGTAATGCCTCCTTACCTTTCTCGTTCTCAGGCACCAGTGTCTCAATTGGAGGTTCTATTTCTCCTGCTTCAAGAAGGAGACTTTTGGCTTGGGACAGAAATCTCCTCACGCCCTGAAGCAGCTCCACAGCAGAACTATGCATTGAGGCCTCCATCTCCTGCCTCTGTTTCTCTAAGAAGTCCTGCACCAATGACCCAAACGTGGAGCGCCTGTCATGGGAGAGTTCATCCACCAATCGGGCAACTCTGCGCTCAGGAGCAAACACGCATACAAATGCAGCGGTCATGCGGCGCAGAGTCGAGGTCGGGTTCGCTGAGGGGAAACGGGTACCACGTGCGGCAGGTGGCCATTGGTGGGCGAGGTCCGCCTGTGCTTCCTCCTCCTCCAGGCTGCTGAAAGAACTATTGCTGTCCAGTTCAGCAAGGGAAGGAGCTCGAGTTCTTTCCAAAGCGAGACACACCTCACCATCTTCAGTATCTTTGTTGAGTTCAGCGTTGTCTCTTTGGGGTAAGGAGTTACTCTAGAAAACCACATGATGTGGAGGTGGGTAAGGTAAAAAAAAAAAAACAATGCTAATTTTAGAACATGGCACTACTGAAATACTTTCAAACACACATCACGATCATGACCTTCCAGAACCGCAGTGCAGTGTAGGCACAGTATGTGGAATATCATTATATTGTTTGTAGGAGGCAGTTAACTAATAAAGGTTATATTTGTGCTAACCTCTCTCCACCCGCACTAACTACTGCACAGTTGCGTGGGGACCATGATTTAGCCAAGTAGGATGTGCTCCTGTTCCATTTTTCAGTTGGTCCTGAAATGTTATTGTAAAACAAAGATACTCATAACCCTTCCCATATGCCTATAACTATTAACTAGCCCTAACATGAGAGGGAAATGAGGGGTTGATGAGGATTTTGTCCAACCCCATATGCCAGGGGTAGCCAACGGTGCTCTAGGAGTGCTACCATCCTGCAGTTTAGCTCCAACCCTAATCAAACACACCTGAACCAGCTAATCAAGATGTTCAGGATTACTTGAAAATGAACAGGCAGGAATGCTAGAACTGAAGTCTGCAGAAAAGTAGCACTCCAGGAGCATGATCTGTTACCCCATATCATATCCCACCCCAAGGCCTAACCCAGGCGTGTCCAATCCTGCTCCTGGAGGGCCACTCTCCTGCAGATTTAGCTCCAACACACTTGTCTGAAAGTTTCTGGTGATCCTGAAGACCTTGATTAAGTGGTTCAGGTGTGTTTAATTAGGTCTAGAGCTAAATTCTGCAGGAATGAATACACCTTACATACACCTAAAATCTAATTGGATTATTGGTCCAGGACGAACAAGAACACTGATCCAGAAATGTGTCTTACTATCAAAAAGCATGGAAAGTCACACAGGTATGGTGACTATGATTTAGCCAATTAAATGCGCCAACTTTTCTGTCAAGTAAACATAGTCCTAATCCTAAACTTAACCCTAACTTTAACCATTAAGGCTGGCCGCACACTTGAAGATTTTATTCCCGATTTGCAACCCCCAACGATCTTGGGGGTGTGGCCCGATTCGAGGCTTCTCGCAACCGAATTTTTGTCCAAAAAAATCCTCAATTGTGAGGTGTCATTGCGATTATTTTACTGCTTCCGATCGCGCCGGAGACCGCACAATCCCAAATCGTAAATATCAAACATGTTTGACATTTAGGACTCTTTATCGGGCTACCTCTGACGTGACACCCACGATAGCCAACGAGAGCAAGCAAGCTTCACCAACTGGATGTTGCGTGCTTCTATAGCTGAAACTTGGCAGCCACAAATACTGGAGTATTGAGAAAGAAGATCAGCCATATTCTTTTTTTCTCCTTTGTTTTTCTTCCCGTAAAACAAAACTCACGCCAGGAGAACGACGTCGTCGACCATCCTCCATTTGTTTTTCTTCTCAAGTCATGTTTGATCCCGCGAGTCTCCGTGAGATCTCGTCTCACTGTGAAAATGTTGCAATCGACAGGTGTGGTCTCGTGGTCTGGACAAATCTTCTAGCGTGTGCATTCAGAGGATTATAATGCTAAAAATCGGTTGAAACTGCCCTTATGTCTGTGGTCTCCTACTGTTTTAAAATTGGTTAAGATTTGAAAATCGTCTAGTGTGTCCCGGGCCTAACTAGACCCAAAATCAGAGGGAAATCATACAGTAAATTGATTATGTTGTTTAAGCTCCTAATCCAGGTGTATCCAATCCTGCTTCTGGAAGGCCACCTTCTAGCAGAGTTTAGCTCTAGCCCTAATTAGACACACCTAAACCAGCTAATCAAGAGCACTAGAAATTTCCAGGCATGTTTATTGGAGCTAAACTCCCTTCAGGAGCAGGATTGGACACCTTCCACTTTGAGCCAAAACCTAACCCTAATGTTTTCCAGGGACCAGCAAGTATGTTGGTTCATAAGTATGCCTTACTAGAAAAAAACTCAGTCAGCCAAGGGTCCACATACTTACGGGTGGTATCTGTCCCAACATCTGATCGTCCTCCTCTTCTGAAGTGGGAGTGAGTGCCGGAGTCCTCCTGAGCACGCTCAATCCTCCTGTCCGTCTCGGGCCGCCCTGATTGGAAATTTGTCCATGTGTCTCCCCCTGGGTTAGGTCAGATTCGCCCGAGAGGCTGAGAGAGGTTTCATTGGACACACGGACCCTGAGGCTGCGTTTGAAGCGGTGGCGTTTGTGTGAGGCGGTTCTGCTGGGTTGGGGAGGCTGAAGAAACAGGGGATTGACAAAACATGGGCTGAACAATCTGGATGTCCGGTGGGGCGCTGAGGGCGGAGGGGGGCCGTTAGGAAGGCCAGGGGACGTCTGAGAGCTCCAGAACTCTGAAAGAGCCATGGAAGGTTGCAAAGAGTGAAAATTAAATGGAAAACACAATTACACATGAGCCTTTTACAGCAGAGAAGAGCAGAGAATTTTAGAGTACTCATAGCTTGTAGATCTATCGAAATGAAAGCTTTCAATGTAACATGAAAACATAACATCACAAATTTTTCAACTTCCTGAAACAACATCTATTTGGTGAAACTTGGCCTGGCCAGTTATGGTTTTATAAGGATGCTATTTGGCATGCTAGCTGATATTGCTTAGCCAGCTGGTATATGCTAGCTGGAATTTAACTAACAATAAGATGCTGGGAAAGTTTGCCAAATGTTGTCCTGTCCAAAAAATAACTTTTTCCCCGCCATTGACGGAATTTTCCGTCTTTCTGTATTTTCGTTGTTTACGGTAGGGGGCACTATTATGCATCTTATGAAAGAGTACAGAATCTCCAGATCAAAACACAGACAAAAAAGGAGCAGAAACGAGCAATGAAAGCTTTTAAGGGATTTTCTCAGCTTTTTGTTCAAAATGTTGCTTTTTTATGAAACCCACATTCAAGTGTTGATTAAAAAATATGCCTGAAGCAAGTTTTTCATTTAAAAGCAGAGGCTCTTTTCTTTTTTCTGTTCTTTTTTTGATATATTGCATGTTCAGATATTCATATAACAAAATATTCTGGGGGCTATGACATTTTTGTGAAAATGATCAAAACGTTGGCGGTGACTGTCAACTTTTTTTTTTTTTTTTTAAATGCTGGCAGGGAAAGAGTCAAAAATCTCTGAGTTTGAGCATCACATTTCAGTGCTAACTAATTTTGTGATCCAGCCACAGGGATATGCCAACTTTGTAAAAAGGCTGTTATTGAAGGATAGGACAATGAAATACTATAGTGGACAAAACTGCAAACCTGCAGATTGGTGTAAGCATTTAAAAGCGCTGCGATTGATTATAAGAGGGTGTTAAGGATACTAAGTGGGTGTTTACATATAACTGTTAAATGTACAGCAGCAAAAAGGCTAGTTAGTTTTACGGGTCAGTAAGGGGGTGGAAATGGTCGTGAAAAACAAGTATTCTTACCTAAACCCAGATGCGAAATGCTTTCCAGCTGGGTGTGTGTTGTGGCCTGTATAATTGCTTCTGGGAGCTCCAATGGGAAAGGTAATATATCTCTGTTGAACATACACAAATAGCAAAAATTACATAATACATTATAGATAAAACACTTGTTTAATGTACTTGAATCCTATAATGTTTGTTGGTTTGATGTACCTGCTAATGGCGTAAAACGCCACTAGTCTGCAGAGATCAGGGAAGCTCAGGGCAGAACTTTCTAGGGAAAATGCTAAATAGTGACAAAGCAGATATAAGAATTTAAGACGTAAAAATGTTACCAGACATAAAACCAGGTTTACCAGCCTTAGCTGTGGATTAATAATGAAACTGTGTGAGCGTGTCTCATTTAGGAGTAGGCCAGTTAGAATTATTTTGTTATATTAATTTTTTCAGTAGCAGGTTTTACTTTCGTTCCCAGAATTTTGTCCTAAAAGATATATGTTTTTTTTTACCACTAAATATGTTTAGTTGTAAAATTATTAGAACATTATCCCCTAACATTTTTATAAAGTTTTTAGCAGGAACTTTCCCAGTGGGCACTGGACGTGGACAACTCCACAAACAGCATTACCAGCTTAATTAGGTTTAGATGTTGATGTTTTAATAAAAATTATAGTTTAGTTTGAAGTCACCATTATGGTGGTCAATGACAATCATCATCTTGATGTCTGATTCACTGAAGCATGAAGCATGTCACTGTTGTTGAGATTCATACACTGATTATTGATGTCTAAGCGAGTCTAATAGACACAGGAGTTCAAACACTGCTGAATCTCATGCTGTAGACATACATACAGAAGTTCTTATCGAGAATTAATATGATCAAAGTTTAGTCACTGGATGAAGTCACTGACATCACCTGATCACATTTTCTCTTGTCTTTTTCACCATAGCGACTGTATTGTATAAACACAGCAGCCATAGAAAAACTAATGTTAAAAAGTCAAGAGTCAATCTGCACAACTAAAGCAAACACTGATCACCATAATGGTGACTTCAAATGAAACATTCAATAAAACATCAACATCTAAACTTCTGTTAATTCTTATTAAGAACTTCTGTAGATGTACGACAGAAATAGTCAAACTGGGGTGTGTTTCCCAAAAGCATCGTTAGCCAACTATGGTCGCAAGTTCCGTCGTTATCAGCATAGTTCAATTAATCGTTTTTTCCAGAAACCTTAGTTCCAACGAACATTCGCAAACAACATCACAAAGTTGTGTAGTCTGAACGACAGCTCTCGACCTGTGGTTAGAAGCAGTTTCTTGTTTACATAACATGTGGACTTAATAAATCCTTATCTTGAGCAAAATAAGCAAGATGACATTTAGTACAATGTATAGTTTTTATTTAGAATATCTACAAATGTCATTTACGTCTTTTAGTTTGTCAAGAGATTTAAAGCACCGTTTTTAAAGAGTGCACATGTGCGTACATGCTGTAGTACGTAAGAACGAGCCTATGATTAAATCTGGAAATAAAGCAAAATAAAAATAAAATAACTGAGAAAAATGAGAATTAGTCCTCAGTCCTCAGCTTGCCACTGAAAATATTAATAGAACAAAACTAATTTCTAACTGGGTGGCTAGCAAATAAAATGCATGCCAAGTTGGTGAACCAAATATAGACTAATTAATATCTGATATTGCATGTAAAAATACCAGGTGTTAAGGTTTTGCATTAATCTATAGTAACCATAAATGGCTTAACAACACAGTATGACAAC